>CM053748.1:8817330-9044907 GCA_028658305.1 Pachyuromys duprasi | reverse complement strand
TTCGATAGGGTTTCTTTTCATAGCCTTGGCCAGCCTGGACTCATTTGTAGACAGGCTGGCCTTGAACTCAGAGATCCACCTTTGTCTCTCTGAATGCTGGGATTACAGGCATTCAGCACTGTGCCTGGCTTTTGGCCTTTCTTGATGAGCACTCAAGCATCACTGTTAACATTTCAGGATAGCATTGTTTCCATAACCTATATTGGGTTTCTTGAAGAGAATGGCTAATTTGCAGGTGGGTTGGCACAGGCTTATCCCAACAAGTCAGCCTGGTCTGCATAGCAAGTTCCAGCTGCCAGGGCTCTGTAGTAAAAGCACATCTAAGAAAAAGGAAGGAGACAGCCATCTCTTGACATTTGCTTGTGAGCCATATCTTAGTGGCTGGGCTATCTCTAGTCCTGGCAGCCATTTCTTATTCTGAAACTTACTGTGTAGAATGTGGGAGAGAGCAAGGAGGGTTTAGCAGAGCAGGAGAGAATCCAGGTTGTCAGGTTCAAGATGCCGTGGTGCTGGTTTTTGAATTGATTAAGTCTGTATTCTGGCCTGAGAATAAGCAGGCCAGGCAGCTGAGGAAATAGGCTGGAGTGCCTCCACACTAACCCCTGCCCTCTTTTTGTGATTCCTTATCACCTCAGATGACAACATTGATGAGACCTATGGTGTGAATGTGCAGTTTGAGTCTGATGAGGAGGTGAGTGATTTTAAGTGGATCCCGTGTGTTTTGTTTTGTGATGTTACCAAGGTAGTGGGAATTCTAGCTTAATACATTTTAGTGTTTTGTGTTAGACCTAGAAATTTGTATTATTTGGCTAAAAAAGTTACTGTGGTTAATGTAGGTTTTTTTAAAAAAACTAATTTAATGTCGTAGATGTAAATTAGCAGTATAGAATAAACTAGATAGACCAGGAAGACTGGGGTGGGGTGGGGGGCTGAGAAGTGCTGGCCTGTGGGCGCAGCACAGCTGCTTCAATCTCGCGGACTCACAGCAGCTGCAGTTACTCACTCGGCCTGTACAGGATTGGCCCTGTCTACAGCCAGTCAGGGACGGGGCGGGGCCCTTGCTCCCTGTGTTCAGTTGTGTAACCACTTCTGAGCCTGCTGGTTTCTGATGGGTAGCTTCAAACCTATGACTACACAGACAGCCTGGGTTAAATTTAGTGGGCCACAAAATGAAACAGGTAGACATGAATGTGAAAAATAGGTGTGTAAGGAAGAGGGAGGTGGATGGAAGTGGGAGTGGCAGTGTGCGTTATATACATGTTTAAATTGTTGAGACACATTTAATTAATAAAGAAAAAAGATACAGCCCATCTACATGTCCTCCTTTTTAGCCATATTGTAATTTAGTATATTTTTAGTACTGTGTGCCAACTGCTAGTTTCAAAAGAAAGCATATTTACCTAGGGGGAATATGGATGTAGTTGCACTTGGCTGTTATAACAGCTCCTGGGGTTAGTGCTTTCTACTTCTATAGCATAACTAAATAGAAAGTAATAGGACAATTGAAAAGGAAAAGTCGAACCAGGAATAGTAGCGCAATGCTTGCAATTCCAATAGCCAGGAAGTTTAGGCCAGCTAAGCTACATAGTGAAATTCTCTAAATACCTCTAAAACATAAAAAAAAAAAAAAAACCAAAACCAAACAAACAAAAAAATCCCACACACAATGTAATTACATTAGAATTTTCAATGGGTGAGTTTGCATTCTGAAAAAGAAAGTGCCAGTCCTGAAGTTTGTAACTGGACAGGAAGAAGGGGTGATATGATACCAGAGAGTTGGGGCTCAGTACTGAACTGAACCAAGGAACCTTGAGTTTGAGCCTGTGTCTTGGACAGGTCATTCTCTCTCAGTAAGACAAAATGATTGCTATAGATGGCTACTAAGTCCCTTCCTACAGAATAGTTAATTGGTACCGTTTTTGTTTGTTTGTTTCTGATACAGGGTTTCTCTGTGTAGCCTTGGCTGTTTTTGAACTAGCCATGTAGACAAGGCTAGCCTTGACTTACCTCTGTTTCCTGAGCGCTGGGATTAAAGGCGGGTGGCTACCACCTAGCTATTAATGGTAGTTTTAATTAGGAACAACCTGACAGATTCCTTGCTCATAGCAATTTATTTAACAGATGCTAATTATTGAACATGATGCTGTTTGAAGTACACGCTCCACAATGGGAGTATTTGCAGTAGTGAGCAAACAAGTATGGTGTCTACAGTTTTGGCTCACATCTACTTTCCTGTGTATGCATCTTCATAGCTCTTCTGTTAAGCCAGTAGTCTTAGTTTAAGATTATCTGTGTTTCAGAAAGTGCGTATGATCCAGGTGTTTGCTATTGTGGCAGCTAAGGTGAAAAGCAGAGAAGAACTCAGATACATCTAATAAGCCTGTTCCAAATGGTCCTTCCATTAGTGTTTCTGGAATATGGTTGGTCCTGCTCTGAAGTCATGGTTAGCTTCCTCCAGAGCCATTGTTCTAGCTATGGAACTCAGTTAGATAGAAGACAGGGTCTGTATGACATGGGACCAGTTCCACATCTGCATTGAGACTGGATTTCTCCATAGGAAGGTGATGAAGATGTGTATGGGGAAGTCCGAGAAGAAGCTTCTGATGATGACATGGAAGGGGACGAGGCTGTTGTGCGCTGTACCCTCTCTGCTAATGTAAGTAGTCTCTGTCCTGCTGTAGGTCAGCTCATTTCTGGATGTAGCACTTCCTCTTGCTAAAAAACTCCCTGAGCCATGATTGTTTGGGGGGGGCGGGGGCTGAAAGGGGTTACTGTGGACTAACCCAGCTTAGGGCATGCTTCGCTGAGTGCTGGGAGTAAAGGAGGGTCCCACCACCACCCAGCTGTTTGTGGTAGTTTTTGATTGAATTTGGGGTCTCCTGCATCAGCCTCCTCAGTGCTGGGATTGCAGATGTTATGCAAGCCTAGTTTGAGGCTTATTAAACATTTAGCAATTTGATCTTCTCAGGCCTCTAGTCAGTTGTTACTCTTCCTAAAGAAAGAATGAAATCTTAGTCATGTGCTTTAGAATTCAGTGTAATAGAGCTGCTTCCCTCTGGAAAGGCCTGAAAAAGTAGTCTGTGGGATGACAGGTAACTTCATTCCAAGTGGTGAAGAGATTTAGTGAGCCAATTGCCTGATTTCCTTCTTAGCTTGTAGCCTCAGGTGAACTGATGAGCTCTAAGAAGAAGGATTTGCACCCTCGGGACATCGATGCCTTCTGGCTGCAGCGACAGCTCAGTCGTTTCTATGATGATGCCATTGTGTCGCAGAAGAAAGCAGATGAGGTGTTGGAGATTTTGAAGGTATGGCCAAGATAGCATTTCTGTTCCATGTGTCTTGTGAGAAAGGGTGAGTGTTTGGAAGTTGGCTATGCTTTCTGTGGTACCAGCAGTGCAGGCCAGTGTTTGAGGTAGCGGATGGCTATATTCTTACTAGTGGTCTCATTTTCTCTTTTCAGACAGCAAGTGATGACCGAGAATGTGAGAACCAACTGGTTCTGCTCCTTGGTTTCAACACTTTTGACTTCATTAAAGTATTGCGGCAGCACAGGATGATGAGTGAGTAGTACATGCACTTTTCTTGCTCTGTGTGTGTGTATGGGTCTACACGTTCACTTGTGGCCAGATTGTGCTGGTTCTTTGGCTTCAGCATCTAATTATCTTCTTTTTGCTCAGGAACAAAAATTGATTTTATTTTACTTTCTTCCACTTTCTCTGTCCCTGGTGTGTTTGGCAGTTTTATACTGTACCTTGTTGGCCAGTGCTCAAAGTGAAGCTGAAAAGGAAAGGATCATGGGAAAGATGGAAGCTGATCCAGAGCTTTCAAAATTCCTCTATCAGCTCCATGAGACTGAGAAGGAAGACCTGATCAGAGTAAGGACTGGTTTACTTTTTCTTTGTCATTCCTCTTTCAGTGTCTGAGGTAATAAAGCATATCTCTGAGTTCTCTGGAGTTAGGGGTGCAAAGTAGAATCAGTACACTCATCGTTATGGTTGAAACACTGTTTTCTTCTAGCACCATGGGGAACCTGCTTATTATAGTACAAGAAAAGAATGTGTTTGCCTAATGTAGAACACCGTTCTCCCATGCCTTAGATATAGCTTTGGTGGTTAATTGTAGACTGTCTACTTCTGACATCCCTGTTCAGAACATTGCACCTTCATTGTGTTTGTTCCCTTTGGTTTTTTTGTTTTAATTGGTCTCTGGCAGGTTTCAAAATAATGTGTTTGGGTTTGGGGACACACAAGTTATCACCCATGCGTGAAGCCCAACCCAGAAGGAACTAGAAGGGACAAGAACCCACGAGAGTGACAGATCATTGTGCCTTTTCTCTTCCCTGCTGCAGGAGGAACGGTCCCGGAGAGAAAGAGTCCGTCAGTCCCGAATGGACACAGATCTGGAAACGATGGATTTGGACCAGGGTGGAGAGGTGAGTGCCGGGCTGTTCCCAGACTGTGCTGGGTAGGAAGCTTACCTGCTCAGCCTGTTACTGTTCTACCTCTTCCCAGGCTCTGGCTCCACGGCAGGTTCTGGATTTGGAGGACCTTGTTTTTACCCAAGGGAGCCACTTCATGGCCAACAAACGTTGCCAGCTTCCTGATGGGTCCTTCCGACGCCAGCGCAAGGGCTATGAAGAGGTGCATGTGCCTGCTTTGAAGCCCAAGCCCTTTGGCTCAGAAGAAGTGAGTGAATCACCTTTCTCAGTCTCTGCCCTTCTGCTTTTTCTCAGTTTGGACTTCAGCCATTAACTAAAATGTCACCTTGTCTCAAGGATAACTTATTCTAGAGGTGTAAACTGTTTCCAATTCTGTGACCAAGAAGCAATAGTGACCTCTCTGCAGTTCATAATGGAGAATTAGGAATGGTGATTGCCAGGGAATGAAACCATGGGGAATCACAAAATGATACCATAGTAGTCTCATAAGATACACAGCCTGCTGAAGGACGCAATAGCATGAAGTTTGGGATATTTTTTTCTTTAGCAACTGCTCCCAGTAGAGAAGCTGCCAAAATATGCTCAGGCAGGATTTGAGGGCTTCAAAACACTGAACCGGATCCAGAGTAAACTCTATCGTGCTGCCTTGGAAACAGATGAGAATTTGCTGCTCTGTGCTCCTACTGTAAGTACTGGTCTGCCTTCCTTTCCCCCTCCTGGAATGTTCTGGTGGCAGGTTGAATCTAATCTTTACACCAGACCTTGTTCTTTATGTACTGTTTTGGGGAGGGGGATAGCTCTTGCTATCCCAGAGCTCACTATGTAGACTAGCCTCCCTCTGCCTCCCAAGTACTGATATTAAAAGTGTGACATACCACCACTGGCTATTCTCCATTCGGTGGAAGATCCTTTCGGGCGGTGTTACATGGGACCCATACAAGTCAGGGCAGTAGGCATACATAGAGGAACAGGCTTTGTCTCTGACCCATCTCTAGGGTGCTGGGAAGACCAATGTGGCCCTGATGTGTATGCTCCGAGAGATAGGGAAACACATCAACATGGATGGCACTATCAATGTGGATGACTTCAAGATCATCTACATAGCTCCTATGCGGTCCTTGGTGCAGGAGATGGTGGGCAGTTTTGGAAAGGTAAGTCATAATTTCTCTAGAAGATGGTGGCTGCAGCTGTCCATGTAGTGGGGAGGGGCCTATGCACCACTGCTTTTTTTGTTAGGGAATCTGCATGTTTTTTGCCATTTTCAAGGCAGACGTTGACCTAAGTAATTTCTGAAGCAGAAATGGCTTGGCCTCTTTAAATGGACTCTGTTTTTCTTGGATCATCTCCATAGTGGTTTTGGAGTCGTTGCATCTTACAGTGTTCCTGCCACATGACTATGGTTGATAGCTTGTGGGTTGTTACTCCAGTTCTACTTTCCTGTATGACCATTTTCCTGCTTCATGTAGGGCTCCTACAGATGCTTTGCATCAGTAATATTTGTTCATTATTCCTGATTCACCCCATACTTCTCCTAGTCCCCAGCACAGAAACTGCTGCCGTGCCCTTCAAGCACCATCTACCAGACTTTGCACAGGATAGCAAGCTTCTGCCACTGAGCTCCCGCCACTCATTGCTGATGATCCTTTCTTTCTCCAGCGCCTGGCCACGTATGGCATTACTGTTGCTGAGCTGACTGGGGATCACCAGCTGTGCAAAGAAGAAATCAGTGCCACACAAATCATTGTCTGCACCCCCGAGAAGTGGGACATCATCACCCGAAAGGGCGGGGAGCGCACCTATACCCAGTTGGTGCGACTCATTGTCCTGGTGAGTAGGGAGAGTAATGGGAAAGAGAGACCAACTGTGATCAGGGAGTGTTTGCCACTGTGAACCTGGGGGAGCGGGGCCTAAATATGAGGTAGGCTAAAGTCTCGTGCTGTAGCCAGCTTTATTCAGAACATCAGGCAATTCATACTCTGAGGGTTAAGAAGAATCACACGACAAAGGTGTTCAATCACAAGGACAAGCTCACATGATAAAAACATGTTCCATAGAGGCATATGAATAATGACAGCTGTGAAATAAACTCACTTTGCCTACTGCACCTGAGAGGAACGCAAAAACATTCCAAGAGCAATTCCATGTTTTTGAAGAAGCTGAGGTCACGAGACTTGTCTCAGAATTCTCACATGACTCCATTCTGGGACTGTGTTCTAACAAGGGAGGATTTGCTGTGTTTACTGGTTCTGTGCCTTAAGGCCTTTCTATATGCACTTTACTTCTAAGAGCTATTGTGAGCTTTACTGTTGCCATTAAACGTGAATCTGCTTGTAACAGCAGCTTTATATGCTGTTTACTATGTACCTCATAACTCTTTGTTTCTGGCCTTGGGTTTTTTGGAATTTTTTTTTGTTTATTTTTTGATTTTTGAGACAGACTCTGTCTTGGATCTTACTCTATAGACTTTTCTTTTTTTTAAGACAAAGTTTCTCTGTGTACAGCTCTGGCTGTCATGGAACTCACTCTGTAGACCAGGCTGGCCTCCAACTCAGAGATCCATCTGCCTCTGCCCTCGAAGTACTGGAATTAAAGGCATGCACCACTACCGCCTGGCTATTTTGAATCAAGTGGAAATACACAAAAATACTTCTCTCTGATGGCTCAGAAGTTAAGAGCACTGGCTGCTTTTCCAGAGGTCCTGAGTTCAATTCCCAGCTACCGCATGGAGGCTCCCAACCACCTATAGTGAGATCTGGCGCCCTCTTCTGGCGTACAGGCATAACACTGTATACATAAGAAATAAATCTTAAAAAAAAACCAAACTTATCTCCTCCTAAGAACATTGAAATGTTTCTTTATAAATAATTAATTTGTTGTCACAGAGGATAAGTAAGGAATTGGGACATTGCATTCCATTTACATAGAAGTATTCACAGGGAACGGATTTTGAGCCTAAGTGTTTTTTTTTTTTTTTTTAATTGCATTTGTGTGTGTGTGTGTGTGTACATACAACTTGTGAAAGTCAGTTCACTCCTTCCACCATGCGTAGGAATCAAGCTCAATCCATCAGGGTTGGCAGCAAAGTATCTTACCCACTGAGCCACTTGATTGGCCTCTGGGCTTGATAAAGATGTCTAAGAAAGCAAGAAAGTTGTTTATGTTCTGTGTTCAAAGTGGGAGTTGGAAAAGTACGGCTTTACAGCCATAGTTTTTTGTTTTATTGAACATGGTCATATAGATTGGTTTATGTAGCTTCTCTTGTCCTGTGGCTGTGGCAGAATTATTTGTAACAATTACATGGCTCACAAGCCTGCAGTATTGCATGTGTGGTACCAGATGTCCAGCCCTTTAAGAGAACCCCTTCTCTAGAGCCTTGCTATTCCATGCCTGTCCTACAGCAGCCCACACAGCTGCTCTCTAGGAGTGCTGGATCCTTGGTCTGCCCACATCCTTTAATTCCATTTTCATTTCATCTGAGAAGTACTGCTGTTGGGGATGTAAACTTACTGTAAGTGAATCTTGGTAGTTTTTGATCCTGGTGAAGAAACCTGCTCAAAAGTGAAGGCTTGTTTGATACAAGCTGGTCAGAACCATCATACATTTGTACAGAGGTTTTAGTAAAGTAGAGGACACACAATTGTTTAAGCAGTCTGCATTCAATATTAATTCCTACTAAAAGCTGTCTTTTTTAAGGACTCTGGCTTGAGGCTCTCTTTCTTGTCTTCATTAGGCATATTACAATGTATATTTCTGCAACGGACTAGTTGCAAGAGAGGAGGCTATATCTGTGCTACAGTTTGTGTCTTTCTGTTCCTTAGGATGAGATCCATCTTCTGCATGATGACAGAGGTCCTGTCTTAGAAGCGTTGGTGGCCAGGGCCATCCGAAACATTGAGATGACCCAAGAAGATGTCCGGCTCATTGGTCTCAGTGCTACCCTCCCCAACTATGAGGATGTGGCCACCTTTCTGCGTGTGGACCCTGCCAAGGGCCTCTTCTACTTTGACAACAGGTATAAGAAGAAACTGGAAACTGTTTATCAAGGCAGTCTTACTGTCCCCCTCCCCTGTCTAAGGATCGCACTAAATTAGTTTTAGGGTTTCTAGGTCAGTGGGAAGATACTGTTTCCCTACAGTGTTCTCAGAAATCTCATTTGTATAACTGTTGAATTTATAGCTTCCGCCCAGTGCCTCTGGAACAAACTTACGTGGGCATCACAGAGAAAAAAGCTATCAAACGTTTCCAGATCATGAATGAAATAGTCTATGAGAAAATCATGGAGCATGCTGGAAAAAATCAGGTCTGTTGATGGTTCTTGAACCTTTTCCATTTTTGACATTGATAAAAATAACTGCGTGAATTACCAGTGATCAGAAATGCATGAGTTATTACTACAGAACTCACTTTATAAGATGGGGAGGAGGTAGGAGAGTCAGCACAGGTCTCTGATACGACAGCCTAGGAGGCTGAGGCAGGAGGATCAGGCCATTTGGAGGTGACACTCCTCCAAAACAAACAAAAAAACAAAACCAAAACCAAAAAAATGATTGGGGGCTAGAAATGGAACTCGGTGGTAGAGCATACACACAGCATGTGTGAACCGTAGGTTCAGTTTCCACATAAATAGGAGATGCAATATTATGAACAATTCTGCACTCATAAATTGGACAGCTTCTGGGCAGGAGAGGTGGCTCAGTGGTTAAGAGCACTGGCTACCCTTGCAAAGGACCGAAGTTTCATTCTTAGCACCCACGTGGACGCTCAGAACAGTTTGTTAACTCCAGTTCCAGGTGATCTGACCTCTCCTGGCCTCTGGACCTCAGGCGCATATATGGTTAACAGGCATACATGCATACAAAACATTCATGCACATAACTAAAAACTAAGAGTAAGTAAACTGGTAACTTAAAAGAAATGGATCATTTCCTGAGAATGACTATTAAACTGTAGCCTAGAAGAGACATAATCTGGATACTCCTGTGATCCTTAATGATAAGATTATAATCAATACTCCCCTTCCTCAAATTGGTGGAACTAGAAAATCATTCTGCTTATAAGATAGCAAAAGTAAAGCTGAAAATTAAAACCCGGTGAAAGCAGGCCAGTGAGGTGAGATGGCTCTGCAGGTCACGGTGCTTGCCCCCAAGACTGGTGACCTATGTTTGGTCCCAAGAACTTTCTTGGAAGGAGAGAACCAGTCACTACTCTGACCTCTACAGGTGTGCTATGGCATGCATGCATGCTACACACACAAAGTAAACTATTCAAACAAACAAATTGCAGAGGAAATGGTGCATTCTTTTAATCCCAGCTCTTTGAGTTCCAGGCCAGCCAGGGATACATACATAGTGAAACCCTATCTCAAGACACTAGTGATAGTGCATTTTGTTTTTTGTTTCTTGGTTTTTTGTGTGTTGTTTTTTTCAAGACAGGGTTTGTCTGTGTAGCTGTTTTGGAGCCACTTTGTAGACCAGGCTGGCCTCAAACTCACAGAGATCCTTCTGCTTCTGCCTCCCAAGTGCTCGATTTACAGGCATTAGAATTAGAGGCCACTTGGCCTCTTTTTTTATTTTTCTCTTTTATTTTTTTAAGTTTTACAAGTTAGGGTTTTCTGTGTAGCCCTGGCTGTCCTGGAACTTGTAGACCAGGCTGGCCTCAAGCTCAGAGATTCACTTGCCGCTGCCTCTCAAGTGCTGGGGTTAAAGGTATATGCCACCACTTCCCAGCATATATTTTTATCTCTTTTTACATTTATTTATGTATTTGTTTATATTGTATTTGGAAGTTGCTTTGATAAAAATTTTAGTTGAACAGAAGTTAGCAATGTTAAGCAGGGCGGGGGGCAAGGGGTTGTACATTTTTTGATAGAAAGCATGGGGATTGACATGACAGGGTATGAATGAGTTCAGGACACTAGATCTTAGGAGGACTATATTTCTTACAATATGGTACTAGTAGCAGAAGACCTAAATCGTTATAAATAATGTAAGAGAGTTTTGCTATTATCTTGCAAAAGCATCTTTATTTGGCTTAGTCTTGTTAGGGCTCTGAATGTCTTCATTCACTGTGTTATTTAGGTTTGCTGTTCAAGGTAGAATTCTAGAATTCTAGAATTAGAATTAGTTTAGTTTCTCAGCTGTAAGACTGTGTCACTAGGAGGGGGCCTCTCCTTTTCTGGGGGGAAGGCGGAAAAGGAAGGGGTATAAGAGAAGTGGGGGTACTGGGAGGGGAGGGGCACCCTTGGGATGTAAAGTAAAGAAACTAATATAAAATTTAAAAAATAAATTAAAAAAAAGACTGTGTCACTGTCCTTGGTAGATTCCTTCCCCTTTGTATCCTGGGCTGTTCTTGAACTCGCCATGTAGCTAGACTAGCATGGAACTTAGCTACAGCCTTGAGTGCAGGAGTTACAGTTGGAGTCATCATGCCAGCTTCCCTTTGGGTACTGTCATCCCTGTTAGACTTCTTTCCAAACCAGCATGCATTTCTGCCATGGACTCTTTCTAAGCCATGGCTTCTGGCTATAGTGGAGCAGCCTCGCTTCTCACAGCTGTGCCCTGGTGCTGTGAGAGCAGCTGCCGAAGGTGCGCCATTTAACTCTAGCCTGATTCTCCTTAGGTCTTGGTGTTTGTCCACTCTCGCAAAGAAACTGGGAAGACAGCTAGGGCAATCCGTGACATGTGCCTGGAGAAGGACACCTTGGGTCTGTTTCTTCGAGAGGGTTCTGCCTCCACTGAAGTCCTTCGTACAGAAGCAGAACAGTGCAAGGTAAGAAGGGGCCACCTGTTCTCTGACTCCTGCCTGGTGACTGGTTCCATATTGCTGGATAGACTCCTTTGGGACCTTGTGCACCAAGTGCAATTGTTTCAGACAGGTTAAATAAAACTAATTGGGGCCCAGGGAGATGACTCAGTTGATAGAGGTGCCTATTGCCATGCCTGATGGCCTGAGTTCAATCTCTGGGATCCACATAGTGGGAGAAAGAACTGACTCACACAGCTTGTTGTCTCGCCTCCACACACATGCTACAGATAGGCACATATACAAACATTAGTGCAAATGGTTTTCTAAAAAGTGACTTTGTTATGGTTATAGGGGCTCCTGTGGAAAGGTTTCCTTTGGTCCTGGAGGAGTCCCACAGGGAGGCTGGCCTCACTCTGTGGTCTTTTATGTTCACAGAACTTGGAGCTGAAGGATCTTTTGCCCTATGGCTTTGCTATTCATCATGCAGGCATGACCAGAGTTGACCGAACGCTTGTAGAAGATCTTTTCGCTGACAAACATATTCAGGTGAGGAGGGGCAAACCTGGTAGGAGCAAGTGATGCTTTAGAGCATCCGAGTGTTAGCAGCTCTGCCCTGAGTGGGACTCCTAGCCTTTTTTAAAGATTCTTTTGTGTGTGTGTGTGGCTTGTATGAGTTTATATGCACCACATCCATGCAAGTGCTCTCATAGACCGGAAGAGCACAGTGAGTCCCCTGGAGCTGGAGCAGGTGTGGGTTCTGGGCCTGAAGCCCAGTCGTCCACAAGAGGAGTACATGCTGGATCAGCACCAACCACTGAGCCGTTCTCCATCTCTAGACTTTGATACCTGGACCAGCTAGGCCAGGCTAGAAGGTTGTGATAGTTATGACTCTCCCAACCCTTCATACATTGTGTGAGGGAAGATAGATGCTTCATAGAACACTACACGGTAATCCATAGGGTCATCCCTCTTCCAAGATGGCAGATTTTGAATGTTTTGTAACGAAGTTGATTAACAAAGTCTTAACCGATCTCTCAGTGTCTCTGGAACCATGGATGTTAGTTGTCAGATGTGTAAGGGACTGAAGAAACTCTTTTCCTTTTTGCTCCAGTGTCACATTGAGTACTGAGACACACATCCACTCCTGCCTCTGGTGAAGCTCAGAAGCCAGATGGGCCAGGAATATTAACCTGCTCTGGTGGTATCTGCTATCCTCATCCTCCTTTACCTCTGCAGGTTTTAGTTTCCACAGCAACTCTGGCTTGGGGTGTGAATCTCCCTGCACACACAGTCATCATCAAAGGCACGCAAGTGTACAGCCCAGAGAAGGGGCGCTGGACAGAGCTGGGAGCACTGGATATTCTGCAGGTAGAGAGTCTCTAAGATGATTCCCAGTGGGTGGCATCCTGTGCCTGGAGGGCAAAGATGTTGGAAAGACAGCAGATTAAGGCCAGATTCTGAAGTGTGTAGATTCCTTGAGTTAAACCCAAAAGCTCTGTTACACCATTTTCTTTTATTGCTTCTGACTTAGATGCTGGGCCGTGCTGGACGACCCCAGTATGACACCAAGGGTGAAGGTATACTCATCACATCTCATGGGGAACTTCAGTACTACCTCTCCCTCCTCAACCAGCAACTTCCTATTGAGAGCCAGATGGTATCAAAGCTACCTGACATGCTCAATGCGGAAATTGTGCTGGGCAATGTCCAGAATGCAAAGGTAGGGAAGGCTTTGTCCTTGGAGTTTGCACTTTTCCTCAGAGCCTTGGAGTGGCGTGCCTCCTGTGAGGGTGTTGAGGGCCAGCAGTGTCTCAAGCTCTGGACCATATCTCATGCAGAGCAAGCTTGTTGGGTTTGTGGCAGATAGTTCTTTTTATGTTTAAGGTACCTAAGTTTTGTTTTTGTTTTTAATTGAAATATTGAAAACATCAGAAGATACTGTAATGTGTGTCCTTGTGCTTGAGAATTAATGTCCAAGCTGTGTGTTTGGCTTCTCTTTGGACATTAGCAGCTCTTCATGCTCAACACCATGAGCTGTCTTGCAGGATGCAGTGAACTGGCTTGGCTATGCTTACCTGTACATCCGAATGCTTCGGTCCCCAACCCTCTATGGCATCTCTCACGATGACCTCAAGGGAGATCCCTTGCTGGACCAGCGCCGACTAGATCTTGTTCACACTGCTGCCTTGATGTTGGATAAGAACAATCTCGTCAAGTACGACAAGAAGACAGGCAACTTCCAGGTGATTAGCCTGTGGTTTCTGAGACAGTTTTAGCAAAAGTTTAGGCCCTTGATTTATTTAGTGCCTGTCTAATTACTTCTTGTCTAGAGTGGGAATTAAACTTCCCTTTCAGGTATGAACTTTCAAATTTTAATTACTTAGGTATATTTTTAAAAATTTTATTACTCGTTTTTTTTATGTGTATGAGTGTTTTGCCTGCATGTTTATTTGTATACCACATATGTGCCTAGTTTCCACAGAGGTTGGAAGAGGGCGTTGGCTGCCCTGGGACTGGAGATGGCTGTGAGCCACCATGTGGATGCTCAGACTTGAATCATAGGCCATTTTGAAGAGCAGCCATCTCTCCAGCCCTTAGGTTTTAAAGATGGTCTTTAGTTTTCAAAGTTTGGCTTATGTGAGTTTCCCATAGGTCAGTTTGTGTGCCGTCTTCCTGTGCTGAGCCTGTATTTGGCAGGCAGTTGCGTCACAAGGAGTTCACCCACTCTCAGGACAGTCACTTGATGTGAGAAGTTGGGGACTGGTCACCGGTCAGCCTTGTACTGAGTCTTCCTTCTTTGTAGGTTACAGAACTTGGCCGGATAGCCAGTCACTACTATATTACCAATGATACTGTGCAAACCTACAACCAGCTGCTGAAGCCTACTCTGAGTGAGATTGAGCTTTTCCGAGTGTTCTCCTTGTCCTCAGAGTTCAAGAACATCACTGTAAGAGAGGTGAGTGCTCAGTGTACCAGGAAAGCAGCTGGGACCCTACTGCTAGACTACTTCTTTCTTGACCCCTGCCCTGTGGATTCTCCATTACCTGTTTTTCCCTGAGGTAGGAGGAGAAACTGGAGCTGCAAAAGCTGCTGGAGAGGGTGCCCATCCCTGTGAAGGAGAGCATCGAAGAGCCCAGTGCAAAGGTAAGCATGTCTCCACTTCCAGATGAATCCTGAACGTGGTCGCATGTACAATTCTTTCTACTCTTTGGCCATGTTAGGGGTTGACCTATTGTGCTATTCTACTGGCTGTACCCCAACTCCCCGATTTTCCTACTCTGCTTCCTTCTCACATATATTTTATTTGGAATAATAATTACTTAATGTGGAAATATCAAGAACTATGATAAGGTCCTGTCTGAAACATGTGCCCAGAGCAGAAATACAAAAAATTTCTTGGACTATTCAGTGATTTTTTTTTTCCTTTGCTAGCTGTTCTTGCTTCTTTGCAGATCAATGTGCTTCTTCAAGCTTTCATCTCACAGCTGAAACTGGAGGGCTTTGCACTGATGGCTGACATGGTGTACGTGACCCAGGTGAGAAGTTGCGCTGAGTGATGAGCAAGAGTCCACAGCTCCTGTGCCCTATGTGCTACGTTCCTTGAAGAACGAAGGCCTGACAGTGCTGTTGCAGTGGTCCGGCTGTTTGCTGCCTCTTCAGTTTACCACTTTGCTGTGCTGATCTTGAGCATGTGGGAAGGATCTGCCCTTACCAAGTGCAAAGAGGCTCTGTAGTCCTTGTAGAGAGATCCACTGGGCATGTCACCTTCTCCAAGAAAGATGACTTCTTACCTAGCTATGAGGTTCATTAAAAAAATGACAAAATATTTTATAATTAACTGTGTCTTAACCTGAAAGAGTAGGAGACAGAGAAACTCCTGTTCTTAAATTGGTATGAGGGACTACATCAGATTTTTTTAGATCACTGTGGTAGACAAGCTGTGAGGTTTCACAGTGTGAGTACTTGTCTTTCTGCAGTCGGCTGGCCGGTTGATGCGTGCAATCTTTGAAATTGTCCTGAACCGAGGTTGGGCTCAGCTTACAGATAAGACCCTGAATCTCTGCAAGATGATCGACAAACGCATGTAAGGGCTCAGTGGGCTAGAGGCTGGTCTCTGTGAGTTTGGTCCTCGGTGCATTTGGTGTTCAGTCTTGGTGGCTAAGATGTGGCATGAATCTGGTGAAGGTTGAGAAGTGGAAGGGTCCTCTGGAATGTAGGGCTCAGGGAGCAATGGCTAGTGTTGCCCGTCTGGTCTTTCTACTGGCAGTTTCAGACATCTTCCTCTAATGATAGGATCTATAGTGTGCTATCCAAACTGGGAAACTGATGAAGACAGTTTGCTCACAGCCCTACAGGAAGAGTTAACCAGCTTTGTCTGCTTTCGGAATAGGTGGCAGTCCATGTGTCCTCTTCGCCAGTTCCGTAAACTTCCTGAGGAGGTAGTGAAGAAGATTGAGAAGAAAAACTTCCCCTTTGAGCGGCTGTATGACTTGAATCACAATGAGATAGGTGTGTCAAGTTCTTGTCCTGTTCTGCAGCCCAGGCACCTTTCTCTATTCTCCTCCCCAGTTCCTAGGCCCTGGGCACTGGTACCTATGCTTACCCTACTGTAGGACACTCAGACTCAGGACTTTAAACCATTTGTACTGCACTCAGGCCAAAGTGGGGAACCTGTCCGCTGGCATAGAATCTGCTCCTTTCCCACGGTTGCCCTTGGGCATTGTTTGCAGATTTTCTAGGCTGGCTGGGCAGCAGCCCCAATGCTCCTATTTCTCATAGGTGAGCTTATTCGAATGCCGAAGATGGGGAAGACCATCCATAAGTATGTCCATCTTTTCCCTAAGTTGGAGTTGTCAGTGCACCTGCAGCCTATTACGCGCTCTACCCTGAAAGTGGAGCTGACCATCACACCAGATTTCCAGTGGGATGAAAAGGCAAGGCTTTGTTGGTCAGATGGTTGGAGTTGCAAATGTTGAGTCCCCTCACTGGCTCATTCTTATTTTCACCATGCTTGGGTTGGCAGGTCCATGGTTCATCAGAGGCATTTTGGATTCTGGTAGAGGATGTGGACAGCGAGGTGATTCTGCATCATGAATATTTTCTACTGAAGGCCAAGTATGCCCAGGATGAGCACCTCATCACATTCTTCGTTCCAGTCTTTGAACCACTGCCCCCTCAGTACTTCATCCGAGTGGTGTCTGACCGCTGGCTCTGTGAGTGTCTCCTCTCCATGTCCCCTAGGAACATGCCTTCCAGGGATGCTAAAGGGCTTCTTTCTTTGTCTCTGTTGAAGGAGCGACAGTGACGTGACCTAAGGTCTCTAGTGCTGATGGATGGGGCGGGGGGGGGGGGAGGGGGTCTACTGGAGGGCTCTTCCTAGCTTTTCATTTCTTCCCTGACAGCTTGTGAAACCCAGCTGCCTGTCTCCTTCCGGCACTTGATCCTACCAGAGAAGTACCCACCTCCAACTGAATTGTTAGACCTACAGCCATTGCCTGTATCTGCTCTAAGAAACAGTGCTTTTGAGAGCCTTTACCAAGATAAATTTCCTTTCTTCAATCCCATCCAGACTCAAGGTAGGTGTTTGAGTCTCAGATATTTGCTCCCCATCCCATGCATGCCTTTTTCTTTTCTTTCTTTTTTTTTTTTTTTTAAACTCCTGAGACAGGGTTTCTCTGTATAACAGCCCTGGCTATCCTAGAACTCTCTCTGTTTACCAGGCCAGTCTCTTAACTCAAGAGATTTATCTGTCTGCCTCCCAAGTGCTGGAATTAAAGGTGAGCATCAACCTGCTGGAACAGAAAACTGCCAGAACAGTTTTCTTCCTGCAAGTTGATGCTCAGTGTTAGATTTGCTTGTGCCCTGCATATCTCCCTGAGAAAGGTTAGAAGAGTGTGGTCTTTCCATGGTGTGCTGTCATTCCTCCTGCTCCAGGTGGAATGCCTGTTCCTATGCTTCAGTGTTGACCCAGAGTCTGACACTGACAGAGATTTCATTGCTGTAAGCAATGACTGTGCTCACAGAGCAGGCACTGTGTTCTCGGCACTCGGCTGGGCACAGGACCAGTGTTTCTCTCCTCAGCAGTCCTGAGAAAGGGTACTACCTAATGCCACAGTTAATTTGTATCCCATGAGGCATAAGAAGGAGTCCTAATTAAACCAATTAATAGTTGAGCTTGGGCTTTTAGCCAAGTCTTGATGCTGGGGCTCACCATCTGTATTTGACCATTTCTAGAGAATATTGGAGACTTGCTGACAGGGCAGAGAAAGGTGTCCTGTCCTGTTTATTCTGAGTCCTGGTCCTTGAGAGGCAAAGGTGCTGGATTTCTTTTGCTTGTTCTTTCTTTCTATAAATCTCCAAGAGACCATAGCTTGATCTTGGACTTTTTTCTTTCCTGCTTTGTAGGAGAAAGTATTGTGAGACACAATACACACAGCCGGGCCAGTGTTCCAGTCCTTTTTGTACTGCATAGCAAGTTGACTTTGTGTCTTACGGTGTTCATAATGTTCTGTTTCACCTCCATGTTGACTCCATACTTTTTGGTTTCCAGTGTTTAATACTGTGTACAACAGCGATGATAACGTGTTTGTGGGGGCCCCCACGGGCAGTGGGAAGACCATCTGTGCAGAGTTTGCCATCTTGCGGATGCTACTACAGAATTCTGAGGGACGTTGTGTCTATATTACCCCCATGGAGGCTCTGGCGGAGCAGGTGTGTAATGTGCTGTTCGTCTGTGAACTTCTCAGACCCAGTTCCATCTGTGACTCCAGATGTGAAGGTTTTCTTATCTCTGACAGCTGCGTAATCATTCTTTTTTCTTTCCTTTTTTCTTTCGTTTTTCTAGACAGGGTTTCTTTGTATAGCCCTGGCTATCCTGAAACTTCAATCAAACTCAAGAGATCCACCAGCCTCTGCCTTCTTAGTGCTGGAAATAAAGACGTTTGCCACCACTACCTAGCACATTATCTTTTTTTTTTTTTTTTTTTTTTTTTAAAGAAATCCTTTCCTGTCATTTAAAAGCTGGTGTGGATCAAACAGTATCATGAATAGAGTAGTGTGGGAAATGATTGTCATCCTAGCTGCTTAAGAGGCTGAGATAATAGGTTCATTTGAACCCACAAAAAAGGTCAGCCTGGGCCCCCATCTCAAAACAAACAAACAAAATAGTGTAAGGTCTCATAGCAGCAGTTCTAATTTCTCAGTTCTCCTAGCAAGTGGAGATGCACATATGGCTTACTGTTCTTATGTCTCCCTCCCCGCCTGTCAGGTGTACATGGACTGGTATGAGAAATTTCAGGACAGGCTCAACAAGAAGGTGGTGCTGCTGACGGGGGAGACCAGCACAGACCTGAAGCTTCTGGGCAAAGGCAACATCATCATCAGTACCCCTGAGAAGTGGGACATCCTCTCCAGGAGGTGGAAGCAGCGCAAGAACGTCCAGAACATTAACCTCTTCGTGGTGGATGAGGTCCACCTCATTGGGGGCGAGAATGGGGTATGCTTGGCTTTGCAGCACAGAGGAGGGCTGGGACTGCCCAGTGCCCTGGGCCTGAAGCCAGGGACGAGGGTCTTCATAAAGAATTCTGCCTATCGCTTTATTTCAAAAGGTGACCTGAGGTGTTGTTGTTGTTGTTTGTTTTGATAGAACTCTTAGAAAGTGATGTTGCTCAGTGAAGGTTTTCTCTTTGGGGCAGGGGCACCACATAATTATGGAGAGCCCGTAATCGGGACTGGCAGAGGCAGTTCAGAAAGGGAACAGCCTTAGGCAGAGGCTGGGGAGCCTGGGCCTGGAATGACTCCTTCCCTCTTTCTCAGCCTGTCTTGGAAGTGATCTGTTCCCGGATGCGCTACATCTCCTCCCAGATTGAGCGGCCCATTCGAATTGTTGCACTGAGCTCCTCACTCTCCAATGCCAAGGATGTGGCTCACTGGCTGGGCTGCAGTGCCACCTCCACCTTCAACTTCCACCCTAATGTGCGTCCTGTGCCTTTGGAACTGCATATCCAGGTAGGACCCCATCTCCATTCCTCCATGGCCTCAGGGATCCCTAATTACCTGGGTCTAGTGATCTCAACGTCTTCGCTCTTTGCTTCCAGGGCTTCAACATCAGTCACACACAGACTCGCCTGCTGTCTATGGCCAAGCCTGTGTACCATGCTATCACCAAGCACTCACCTAAGAAGCCGGTCATTGTTTTTGTCCCATCTCGCAAGCAGACCCGCCTCACTGCAATAGATATCCTCACGACTTGTGCAGCAGACATCCAGCGGCAGAGGTGTGTGTGGTCTGTTTTCTGGGATGGGTGGGTGCATGAAGATCATGTTTTATGAAGTTGCCCCTGCCCTGGCTAAGGGGACACTAAGGTTGGGGTCCACTACAGAGTGAAATGCCTCTGACTCAAACTTGTTCTGTCCAGGTTCTTGCACTGTACTGAAAAGGATCTGATCCCTTACCTGGAGAAGCTGAGTGACAGCACACTCAAGGAAACCCTGTTAAATGGGGTGGGCTACCTGCATGAAGGGCTGAGTCCCATGGAGAGGCGCCTGGTAGAGCAGCTCTTCAGCTCAGGTAAGAAAACATCATAGTGCCCAAAGCTATCACAGTTGTATGTATTAAACTTGAGGATGTGGATAGCATTTTTCTAAGGACCAGTACTCATTTCATAATGCCAGTAGGCTACTGTATGTCTCTTCTCATTAGATTCCTGTAAAACACTTATGATGTAATTGGGACAGATATTTCTCCCTGCTAGATTAGAAAACAGGCACATAAGCTGGTACCATTTCAGAACCTGGTTTTCTGGAGTCAGGGGCCATTGGCCAGTAGATCTAGGTTCTGTGTGGTGTTAGACCTTAAAAGGTGGCTGTGGATTTGTGGGTCTCCTCTGGTTGGTTGCCTCTTGCCTGCTACCCTTGTTTGAGCTGTGGCAGTTTATGGATCATTATTCTGGCACTGTGTGGGAGAGCCGTGGTGTCACTGATCCTGCCAGAGACACTGTCAGTTTTTGATTCTGAATCAACCTGGTTTGGATATGCTCAGAGAAAGTTTGATTTTGCTGCCATGGCTGAACTAGCCATAGTTAGGTCGGTATTAGCTTTCACCATCAGAGGGCCAGTGCAGTGCAGGTGTGCTGTTCCTGGGCTTTGAGCTTTCTCAGATTGCTTTGTTTTTTCTAGGATAGTCTCAGAGCAGAAGGTACCAATAGTGTGGTGTGGCTTTTCACAGCCCTTCATTAGGGTCAGCCCTTGTTCCCAGACAGGCTTACTCTGAGTTTTAAATGTAGCACAAGGTTGGCCACTGTCTGCCAGTGAAGCAGATGTTTTCCGGGAGCCCTGCCCTCAGTTTTCCTCTCCCTTCCCCTGCTCAGGGGCTCTCCAGGTGGTGGTGGCTTCTCGAAGTCTCTGCTGGGGCATGAATGTTGCTGCTCACCTAGTGATCATCATGGATACGCAGTACTACAATGGCAAGATCCACGCGTGAGTATGGTTGCTATGGGCATAAACAGATCTCCCTCCTAAAATGAGTGTAAGTCTGCAAATGCAGGTACAGGGATCTAAACAAGGCAAGAATCCCACTAGACTGTGTGAGTGTTTGGTTCTAGGACCTTGACTTACATTTGCTTTTTAGTTGTTGGATTTCTTTCTTAGCAGTTTAGAGAGAATAAGCCCTTACAGATAGGAGGAAAAGAGGTGATTGTTGGCCTGCTTCCCGCAGTAGGAAAACTGGATGGGTCGTGACAAAAGTGCAGGGTTCAGTGTTTCTCAGAGCCGGAATGATATAACTTTTTTTTTCCCCAGCATGCAGATTATTTTGAAATTTGCGTTGAGTTTTAGGTTACTTTTTAATTTGTGAAACACATAGCCTTTATGTTTGACTTTTAAGTTTGGTTCTTTATTACGATGTTATTTTGCTTCTGGTCTTAGATAGGTTTTTGGCTTTGTTTCAGGCTCATTGACTAACACATTCATGACTTTTTCACTTAGAAACTAAAATAATAATAAAAAAATAATGAATGTGTGGGTGAGTGAAATGAGTTGCAAAATATACAGGTTCATGACCAGTTTTGATGTAGTTTGACCTCCTCTTGTGGCCTTTGCATCTTCTGTGCCTGTGGCTGAAGGCAGGCAGGGCTCCTGATGTGTTTCATCATTTCTCTCTGCTGCACAGCTATGTAGATTACCCCATCTATGATGTGCTTCAGATGGTGGGCCATGCCAACCGTCCCCTGCAGGATGATGAGGGGCGCTGTGTCATCATGTGTCAGGGCTCCAAAAAGGTCAGTTACGGGAAACTTAGATCCTTTGAACAGATTCGTGAATATTTTTTAATGTCTTTAATAAACTTTTCACTCTTTTCTGCTGATTGCTTTTGTAATAAAATGGAGTCACGCAGAATTTTTGTTCCTTGTTTTTGCTGCTGCTGCTGATTCCATGTTACTGTCCATGTTTTCCCACCTGTTATCTTTCTTCATGCACTGTTTACTGCTCTAACTATGGGGCCTGGCATGTCCCACTCCTGCTTTGTATTATATGATAGTGTTTAGGTGTTTCTTCTATTTGGCTGCTATAATATATCACACAGGCCTGTTAGACTGTCCTTGACCCTTTACTGCCATGTTGTCATTGATTCTTTATTAATGCTTCCTCTCTTCCAATCCACAGGATTTTTTCAAAAAATTTTTATATGAGCCATTGCCAGTAGAGTCTCACCTGGACCACTGTATGCATGACCACTTCAATGCTGAGATTGTCACCAAGACCATTGAGAACAAGCAGGATGCTGTGGACTACCTCACCTGGACCTTTCTGTATCGCCGAATGACACAGAACCCCAATTACTACAACCTGCAGGGTCAGCAAACTGAAGAGTACACACAGCCCCTGGAGGTTTTAACAGCCCTCGCTAGGCAGTCTCCTGAGTCTTCTCTTTTACATCTCCACAGGCATATCTCACCGTCATCTGTCTGACCATCTGTCAGAACTGGTGGAGCAGACCCTCAGTGATCTGGAGCAGTCCAAGTGCATCAGCATTGAAGATGAGATGGATGTGGCGCCTCTGAATCTGGGCATGATTGCTGCCTACTATTACATAAACTACACCACCATTGGTGAGGACCAGGGGTGCATGGCTTCTGGAGTCTGTCAGGATGAGCTGTCATCACCAGTGTTTGTCGAAGAGATGACCCTGCAGGACAGCAGTGCAGCCCAGACAGTGGTTCTTGTTATTCTGTTCCTTTCCCCCACCACTGGCTCTTCTTACAATACCTTATTTTCTTTCAGAGCTCTTCAGCATGTCTCTAAATGCCAAAACCAAGGTTCGAGGACTTATTGAGATTATTTCCAATGCGGCAGAGTATGAAAACATTCCAATCAGACATCATGAGGACAACCTGCTGCGCCAGGTGAGGGCATGTGCTTTAGAAGACCATTTCAGGAGTGAGAACTTGGCACATGGCTTCCTGCCACCAGCACCCTCGCACGTTTCTCACACCTCTCACCCTTATATATCCTTCCACACATCTTCCCTCTGGAGTCTAGCTGGGCCACATGGTGTGTTTGGTCTGAGCAGTTCCAAGGGAGGGTCCTCTGTTTATCACCAGCTGTTTTTCTTTCACATTCTAGTTGGCTCAGAAGGTCCCCCACAAACTGAATAACCCCAAGTTCAATGATCCACATGTGAAGACCAATCTGCTGCTGCAGGCTCACCTGTCCCGGATGCAGCTGAGTGCTGAACTTCAGTCAGACACAGAGGAGATCCTCAGTAAGGTAGTGTGGGTGGAGTTTGGACCAATTCACTGGCTGTGGGGGCCTCGGAAGGCTGGGTTCCGAGCCCACCTGCTCTTATATTCTCTCTTCATGCAGGCAATACGGCTCATTCAGGCCTGTGTGGATGTACTTTCTAGCAATGGGTGGCTCAGCCCTGCTCTGGCAGCCATGGAACTGGCTCAGATGGTCACCCAAGCCATGTGGTCTAAGGACTCTTACCTGAAGCAGCTGCCACACTTCACCTCAGAGCATATCAAACGTTGCACAGATAAGGTGAGCTAAGACCTGGAGTGCTGGGTGATGAGCCTGAGAACAGAAGTCCTAGTCTGCAGGTGGATTGTGGGAAGCAAGTACTAGCAGGGCAAACTGTTTCCTTTGAAAGATTCTACCTGAACCAAAGTCTGAAAGGGGCCTGCAGTGGTCTGCATTCTTTCTAAAGCTGCTTTTAGATGACTTTGACAGTGTAGGAAGTAAGATGAAAAGTTTTTTGGAGCCAGTGTTATTTGCTTGTGTTCTCTGCCCCTCTGTCTGCTGCACAATCACCATAGGGAGTGGAGAGTGTTTTTGACATCATGGAAATGGAGGATGAAGAGCGGAATGCACTGCTTCAGTTGACTGACAGCCAGATTGCGGATGTGGCCCGCTTCTGTAACCGCTATCCAAATATTGAACTGTCCTACGAAGTGGTGGATAAAGACAGCATCCGCAGGTAAGCCAGCAAGCGCCAGGGGGCCTGCCCTGGGCTCTCTGCCCACAAGCACAGTGCTCATGTATTGCCTTGTTTTCACCAGTGGCGGGCCGGTTGTGGTTCTGGTGCAACTGGAGAGAGAAGAGGAAGTCACCGGCCCTGTCATTGCGCCTCTCTTCCCACAGGTATGTCCTAGCAGCTGGCTAGGAGTCCATTTGAGGCCCTGGTCACTGGCTAGAATACATTTCCCACCAGGGGGAGGGGAGATTAGGGGTAGTGAACTCACAAGGCTGAGTGTTTAGTCTTGGAACCATGAATTATTTTTCTTTTTTGTTTTTAAACCATTTTTTTGTTTGTTTTTAAACAACAGATGTCTGGTCATTGTTAACATCCGGCAGTATTAATCTCTCTTCACTCTGATTCTAGTAGCATGTTTGTTTTTAAATCAAAAGAAAGGAAACCTAATCTTTATATGGGAGAATTGAAGGTTGGGCGCAGATGCTAGATAAATTTCAGGTAGTTCTATAGATAAGTTATTCAGGTGTCTAAGAAAGAGGGCTTCTCCAGAGAGATGTTAGAAGAGGCCTCACAGGTTTGCATTGTATTCTCTGTTGCAGGCTCATCTCCATGTTAAAATTTTTCAGGTAGTTTGCCTTGTACCTAAGTTTCTTAAGAACTTGAAGCTTCTGTGCTCCAAGGCTAAATCTCTAACACTGCATCTCAGAATCAGGGGCAAGCATTAAATAATATTGGTACCTTGGATTATAGAAATGAGCTAGAACTTTAGTCTATTTGGATATTTGAAGACCAAGCAACTTTGGAAAACTTTAATCTGAGTTCTGGCACTATTTCATGATGGCCTGTGGCCATCAACTTTTACACGCTCGTTATTTTTTGGTCCCTATAGAAACGTGAAGAGGGCTGGTGGGTTGTGATTGGAGATGCCAAATCCAACAGCCTCATCTCCATCAAGAGGCTGACCTTGCAGCAGAAAGCCAAGGTGAGTGTGTGCAGTTTACCCTGCACCTATCCCTGGAGTTGGACAGGGGGGTTGCCTCTTCTCAGGTCCCTACTAACCTGATTTCTCCCTGTTGTCTTTAGGTGAAGCTAGACTTTGTGGCCCCAGCCACAGGTGGCCACAACTACACCCTGTACTTCATGAGTGACGCTTACATGGGATGTGACCAGGAGTATAAATTCAGTGTGGATGTGAAGGAAGCTGAGACAGACAGTGATTCAGATTGAGTCTGAGGCATTCTCTCATGTAGAGGGACATTGAACCTGAAAACAGGAATGTGGACAGTTCAGGGGGAATTGGTTTTGTAGACTGAGGTCTAGTCAGGCTGCTGCTATCCCCAATCCATGACCAATTACTTTCCCACTTTGGACCTTGCAGTTCAAGCACTGGGTCCAGTATTTTCAAGTGTCATGTCAAGCATGAACTGTGTATAATAATTGGAGGCATGCTTTTTGTAGTTCCTTAAATCAAACATTCTAATAAATAATTTTGAGAAACATGTCCTCAGCAGTGATACTGACTGGAAAAACCCTTTCAGCACTGAACCTTCCTATCGAGTGCATGGAGGACAAACTTGCCCTTTGCTTGGGTTTAGTCTGAAGGTCCAACAAGGGTAGATAGTAGCTATTCTTCTCTCATGCTGGCACCTCAGCTTTCTTTATAGATGTTGCTGAACGGTAGGCTAGTTACTGTCAGGGCAATAGGGGCTGACTCCATGTTGGCCAGAGACCAACAGGCAGAGCTTCTCGTGATATGTGTTCTGAAATTCTGTTGCCTTCCCCCACTGTAAGCAGCACTATGTGGTTAAAGTGTACCAGAAAAGTATGACTCTAGTCTCCTTAAAATGTCCAATCACAGTCTTAGATATGCTACTTCAAATGCTTGCTTTCTGTTCTTAAGAGAAAATGTGAACAACGCTGAAAATGATTCATTTTCCCCTAGGCCAGTTTTCAAATGATGGTCTCAATACCCTTTTCCCCTTCAGCAAACTAAGAGCAGAGCCCCAAAAGCTTTCATTACCTAGGTTATATCTATTGATACTTGTTATATTAAAAATTAAGACAGTTCATTTCAAAATAACTTCATTAACATATTTTAAGAAAAATAAATTCCGGGAGAAGAGTAGCATGATAAAGTGTTGCAATCACTGATTTAATAGAAGCCAGTTTAACTGTATGTGGCAGTCCCCTTAAGGCGGTGTGGCTCTACAGCTGCATGCATGCATCTTAGAGTCACTAGCAGAATGACTTTGTGACATCACATTGATCATTTGGAGAATGACCCACCACAGCTCACAGATTTCAAGATATCCATGCATTTGCTACTTTACCACTAAAGTTTGCTGCAACACAAGTTTTCAGAAATTCTAATTTTGTCTTTCAAACATTTACCATTAGCAGTGAACTAAAAAGTTCAATGTTCATTTTTTAGAAATACAGCTAAATAGCCAAACCTAAATGCTGTATTTTTCTAGTTGTAAAAATGGCATGCCATGAACAGCTAACCTGGCTTGCAACAACTGTCCCTGTTTTTCCTCAAGACCTTACTTCATTGCTGAGGGCTGAATGGAATTTTCTCATTTGTCAGCATCAGAAATGTCATCAGGGGTCATTGTTTAATAGAATTAGTCATCTTTCTTATGGTAGCTGGCTTCATTCCCACTGTGGGCACAAGATAGTGAAGACAGATGGCTATTTTAACTGGTACTGTTCCTCAATCATGTTACAGTGTTGACCGTGAAAGGTTCCTAAGACTTCCAGGGATCTGCACATCAGTCTAGCCACCATTGCTCTAGATATTGCTTCCACTGTTTTTCAAAAAAATCTAAGGTCACAACTGTGGTGTAAAAAATTAAGTGAGGACTCCAGCTTTGGAGCCAACCCTCATACTCAACCCCATAAGCATTTCTCAGTGTTTTCCTAATCAAGGCTTCGAAGACATCTTAATTACTCTCTGAAAAACGACAGATTTGGCAGCAGCACAAACATAAGCTATTACCTTTGTTTTGAGATGGTCTCTGAGTCCCTGGCTATCCTGGAACTCACTTTGTAAATTAGTCTGCCTCCGGCATGCTGGATCATAAGATGTGCACCATCACACCAGACTGCTGGTGTCTTTTAGAGGGCCACAAGCTATTGTCTTAAGGTTTCTGCCCCTCACTAAAAACGAGTTGTCATGGGGGGGGGTTGTTTCTTTTCATATCCTCAGTTGCCACAAAAGCATGGTGTCTCAAGAGGCATGTGAGGGTTTCTAAAGAAGAGCAGAGTATCCTTTCACTCTCAACAAACTTACATTTAGGGGAAAAAAATTCCTTCAGTTTTGAACGTCTTTTTGGAGACAGGTCTTCTATTCCCGGGCTGGATTCAAACTTGCTTTGCAGCCAAGGCTAACCTGCTTCTGATCGCTCTGCAGTTGCTGACTGAGTGCTAGGAAGACACACCAAAACTGGCTTGCATGTCTTAAATTCAAGGACTTCCGTAGAAATTGGGAAGGCGGAACCTATCCTAAACAGTGGCATAAGAAATGATAAATGATCTTATTTGTAAAACAGGAAGTGGAACACAGATGAATTGTTTTTATAAAGCTCACAATTTCAGAAAGTTCTCAAACACACTCATTCTCCTATATACATATATAGTGATTATAAATACTATATTTGCCCCCAAAATGCAACACCAGCTCTAAATCAAGCAAAATTTGTAATAGAGCATACTGTTCCATGACTCTGTTCCATGGCTCCCTCATATCAAGGGAGGGAAACAGTGAATGGTCCTGTGGCTTCTGCACATCCAAACAGAAGGCAGAAAGCCAAATGAAGCTTAAGGATGCTTCGTGTCCTCTCGGTGACCAGGAAAGTCTTAGGACATCTTCTGTGGGAATCAAGACTCCCAAGTCAAGCCATAGCTCAGAGGCCTGCAGGCTGGTGATACTCCCAAAAGGCTACCTCCCCATCATCACTACAAGAAGCCAGGAGCCCTGCCTCCTTGGGATTCCAAGCCACACAGTTGACATCCTGGGAATGAGCCTGACGCAGATGGGCTGTCAGAGAGAAGGTGGGCTGATGTGGATCTGAGCCTGGATCCTCCTCAAACACTCGGATGGCATCATCACCACAAGCTGTAGCCAGGGCCCCTGTCAGCCGACACCTGGGCGGAACATAACATGTCAGTGAGTAGACAGATGACTCCTGCCTCTCTAACCTGGTAAGTTAGGGAGAAGTATCCTACAGTCCCTGGCCTGCTTTCTTCCCAAACCTCAAGCCTCACAAGTGTCTCACAGAAAAGCTTCCTAACTAAGATCCATCTATCAACAAAGGCCCTTGTAGTCCTCAGGTGTTCCCACCTGGTTGCCCCAGCTACAAACAAGACTAAACCACTTTGCCCACTTGGCAGACGCAGTTGCCCTATCACAGCATCCTTAACCTTCTTTTAGCACTGACACCAACAAGCTTTACTAGCTGGGCGCCCCTTTAATCCTAGCACTCAGGGAGACAGGGGCAGGCAGATTGCTGTGAGTTTGAAGCCAGCCTGGTCTACAGGTTACACAGGACAAGTTACACAGAGAAACTGTCTCGAAAGAAAAAAGTGCATCAAAAGGTGTGTATTACAAATATCCTTGGAATCCACAGCTGGACAGGACAATTGTTTAAGTTTTACCATAACTTAGTCTTCTTTTTAAAGTCAAGAAATTTAAGCACTGAAGATTCCCCCATTACTTTTGAACCTGGAATATTCAACTGCCTATTCATTTTAGTAAATTATAAAATCAGCAAAAATTCCAACTGTCTAGCAATGAATGTTTGAGAAGTTTATTTTTTAATGTGTTTTTTTGCTGTTGTTGTGTGTAAAGTGCCCACCGAGGTTGAAAAGGATGTCAGATCCTCTGGAACTGGAGTTATAGTTGTTACCTGCCATGTGGGTGCTGGGAATTGAATTCAGGTCCTCTGGAAGAGTAGACAAAGCTCTTAGCTGCTGAGCCATCTCCAGCCCCAAATTAATTTAAACCCTCCTTAGCTAAAAGTAAATTTCAGTTTTTGCATAGCAAATGCTATAAACTTAGCTTTTGTTTATAGTGTGTGCGTGCGCATGCGCGTGATAATTTTCCACAAAGTCAAAATACTTGAGTCCGTTTCCTTTTTTTTCTCAAGATAGGGTTTCTCTGTGTAGCCCTGGCTGTCCTGAAACTTGCTCTGCAGACCAGGCTGGTCTCAAACTCAGAGATCCGCCTGCCTCTGCCTCCCATTGAGTCCATGTCCATGAAATAGATACTCCCAAACATTTGCTATAAATAAAACCTTGTTACACAACAGATTTTTTTTTTCATGGTTTGGAATTATTTTTAAGATCCAAGACTCAGGTCTAGAGTTGCCCCTTGTAAGAATGAGACAGCTTTTCTAGACTTCGTAAGAGTCAGTTACCCAACAACAAACTCTCTAGTCACAAATGCACATAGTCAATGATCATCACAGGATGGTCCATGGCTATGCAGATCCTTAGGGCTGGTGCTGTCCTCGAAGCCTGGGATCTTATTCCCAAAACAATCTTGGGTACAGTCAACTTCCTGCTCCTAGAACCGTAGAGCGGGCATAAGCAGGCCTAATCTGAAGAAAATTTCCATGGCATCTGTGAAATCCCTGCTACAGAGAAGGAATGGAGGTCTTACCAAGCAACGTCGTAAATGGTCCTGGTGTGGAAGCCCGACAAAGTGCAGATACATTTCCAGCTGGGGTCAGAGCCACTGCATGCCACTCCTGTGTGACAGACTTTTCTTAAACTCACGGCATTCTCTGTCCTGAGCACCTCTACTATGACCAAGGAGAACCTAAGATGCCCTTCCTTTTCTCCTGACCAATCAATCAATGAGTTCTTGTCCCAACTGTGTTCCCGCCCTCTTTATCTGCCTTACAACTGTAGCCACCCAAGAATTCTGAGAAGGAAGCATCTCTGTCCCACTGCAGGCTGTATCTAACCAGTTAAACTGCCTTTTAAGGCCACTCACCAGCCAACCCAACCAACTTTACTCCTCCCTTCCAATTCTCTGTCTCGCCCCAAGGAATCCTCTTCACATTCTGTTTAGATATTCCCACCATCAGCCAACTCATGCTGCTGGGTTTTCTTTTTTTCTTTCTAATCAGAGTCTCACTATACAACTCTGGCTGTCCTGGAACTCACTATGGAGATCAGGCTGGCCTTAAATTCAGATATTTGGCTGCCTTAGGTCTCCAAGCACTAGAATTAAAGGCATTCACCATCATGCCCAGTTCTCTCCCTCATTCCCCCCCCCCCCAATTTTTAGAAACAGGGTTTCTCTGTATAGCCTTGGCTGTTCTGGAACTCACTCTGTAGACCAAGCCTCAAACTCAAGAGATCACCTGCCTCTGCCTCCTGAGTGCTGGAATTAAAAGAATGAACCACCAATGCCCAGCTTTTTTTTTTTTTTTTTTGCGAGGGGGAGGTTGATGCTGGGAATTTTTGTGTTACATTCTCCTGTTACAGACTCTACATGCCCTCTTCAAATTTGGTTGGAAGGCCTTGTTTCACAAAGCTATCCCTAGTTCTTTTGGTGCTTCTCTAGGGACCTGAGACAAACTAAATCTAATTTGTAATTCATGGCAGACTATATCTTTGTAGATCAGACATCTTGGCAAACTATAAAATTTTAAGGAAAGGAGTCTCTAACTCCTAGCTTCTCACCCTGTTCATTTCCTGGTAGATACTGTCGCCAGATGCGCACAGTACGGTCATCACTGCAAGACGCCAGACGCTGGCCACTGGGGTCAAAGGCCAAGCTCCACACAGTGGACTCATGACCTTCAAGGGTGGCACAGCAGACCCAGTCATCCCCTTCTTCTTGGTACAGTTTCACTGTGTCATCGTAGCTGGCAGAAGCTAAAAGCTGAAAGAGTGAGAAGGAGCCCTAATATTTGTCTGTATTGTTCATGAGGCACGCATGGTTCCAGTATCAGACCCTGTCAGGGCAGGGCAGTCCCAGGGACCCCTATGAAAGTGAGGATGATGTTGAAGAGTGTAGGCACGCTGGGCGCAAGCCTCTGCATCAGGGTTCTTTCCTACCTTGTCTGACTCTTACCTCCTGGCTCGGGTGCCAAACTACATGCTTAACGTCCTGTGTATGAGAGTTGAGGACACTGACACATTCGTATTCATCTTCTTCGTCAACTGTGGGAGAAAAAAATAAAGAGGTGACCCTGTCAGGGACAAATCTGAAAGTCAATGAGCTGGTTTTCCATTGTAACACAGACTTACCTTCCCAGACCCACACACTCTTATCTCTGCTGCAGGTAGCCAAGAGGTTGCCAGATGGGGCCCAAGCCACAGATTTGACCTCATTTTCATGACCCTCGAGAGTGGTTACACACTGGAAAGGGGAGAACATTGTGAACTGATAGCTAAAAGTCCTTGGCCCTAGTAAAATATCTAAGATAACAATTTGTTGTTGTTTGAAACAGGGTCTCATTCTAGCCCAGGATGACCTAGGTGGAACCAGGTGGCAATCTCTTTCAGCGTCCCAAATGCTGGGGTTACAGTCATGAATGACCACACTCAACTCCCATTTCTATAGTCCAAAAATGAAGAAAAGGCTGTACCTCATAAGCCCAACTGGTCCAGGTTGACCAAGCCCTGCGATGCAAACAAGTAACAATCTGCTCCCATGCAGCCTGGTTACCTCAAAGTCATCCTGGTTCTTCTTCCAAATGCAAGTGGTAGCATCAAAGCTGGCAGAGGCCAGAAAATTTCCACAGGGGGACCAGGCCACTTTCCTTACGGTGCGCTGATGGCCGTCAGAAAGGACAGACTTGCAAACCCAACTGTCACCTACAGGCAGAGAACAGGCTCTGGAGCACCATCAATGCCATCAAAAACTGGTACTGAAAGTGGAACCCTGTTGCGGAGACAAACTCAATTTCTATCACAACGATGCAACCAACTACTTCCTCTGGACGGGCTTCTAAAACTGTCAAACTGCTCTTCAGACTACTTTCCACATTTTTCTGCCTCAGCAAATATCCCAGTTCCCGCAACAATCCCAGCCTGTCTGTTGACGCTTGCACACTCCTCCAGACAAACCCTTTCCAGAAGTAGCGTCTTCCTCGGCACCAGGGTCACAAAGCCAAGCCAGGCCTTACCCTCGGTTCCCCAGATGCGGATTTTACGGTCGCCGCCGCACGAGGCCAACAGGGTCCCGGTGGGGTTCCAGGCCAAGAACCAGCAGCGGGAGTCCGGGTGCGCCGGGACGCGGCTCTGCAGCACCAGGGAATCCTTCATGGCGGCGGCCTTAGGGTGAGGAAGGAAGACGCCGAGAGAAGCAACGCGCCGAACGCTGCGAGCACTATAAGACCCCGCGGCCACCAGATGCACAGCTTCTGCCAGAGGAGTTGTCCTTAGAACTGACGCGCCCGCTAGCGAGACCGCGCCGCCTTCTGGGACTTGTAGTCACTCCTCTCACCCTTCACAACGTGAGGCCTCGCGGGACAGTCCCAAACTACCAGTCCCGCAATGCCCTGCGCTAGAACCGGAGGCGCGCGCGCACAGTGACGCACACGGAGGGCAGGGCTGTGAACCGGAGGAGGAGGAGGCCGGAGTGGGGTGGGGTTGGAGGAAGCCGGAAGTACATCGGCCGGAGTCCGTCTGGGCGTTGCGGGATTGGGGCCTGGGATAGCTTGGCCCCGGCAGCTGAGAAGCCTGTGACCGGGCGGAGCGGCGCCATCCCAGCGTTGAGGTCTGCTGACCGGTGAGGAGCAGGGACTAGAGTAGGGAGGGTCACTGTGGCTTAGGTCGTACCTCAAAGTGTGGATTCCCGATCTCGGTGGCCCAGCCGCATCCTCCGTCCCTCAACACCCTTCTGTCCAATAACCCCCGTCCAAGTCTTCTCCGGCCGCCGCGTCATTAGCCGACCCCCAGTACCTCCTCCCGTTCGTCCTGGCAGGTCCACAGCCCAACTAGTTCCCTGCCCTCTCGGAGTCCTGGTCCAGCACCCCTCATCCAGAGCCCTTGGTCCCCGCCCCCCGAATTCCCGCAGTCCTTTGGTCTGTGCTCAGCCCTGGGTCCCACCCCGCAGTCTCTGGTGCGGGCCCTGACAGCTCCGGGCCAGCCGCCCATTGCATTGCTCTCCACCCGGGACAGACAGGCTTTGCGCGCCCCGCTGAGGCCGGCGGCCACCAGCAGCGACCGCAGAGCTACAGCGGGCGGCCCCGGGCATGTATGCCCCTGGAGGCGCAGGGCTGCCGGGAGGGCGCCGGCGGAGAAGCCCGGGAAGCAGCGCTCTGCCCAAGCAGCCGGAGCGGAGCTTGGCTTCGGCCCTGCCTGGTGCCCTGTCCATCACGGCACTGTGCACTGCCCTCGCGGAGCCCGCTTGGTTGCACATCCACGGAGGCACCTGTTCCCGCCAGGAGCTGGGGGTCTCGGACGTGCTGGGCTACGTGCACCCGGATCTGCTGAAAGGTGAGGGCGTTGAGCTCCTGCTCTCCCGGCCTGAGGGGCGGTGCAGAACAGATAAGGGACTGGCTGAAGCATAGATAACCGGAGGCGTTCATTAAAAGAAACAGCCCCATTCTTGCTTGGCGTTCATGCCCACCAGGTGGCTCTGTTTGGGGGTCTAGCCCTTCATTAATTCTAATGTTATTCAGCCAAGCACCACCTCCTCACCGTCATGCTAATCCAGACTGCTCCTATTTAGGTTTCTGACAGAAGAAGGGCACTTTACAGGTAGAAGAAATAAGGATGTTAGGTATCACAATTACCCACCCCCTTCTAAAAGACCTGTCAGATACAGAACAGTTGTTTGGGGCAGCTTGATAGATGGAGAAAACAGAACTGTTAATGTGACTAATTGTAAAAGATATTTTGATGTTCTGTGACTTATAATAGAGGGGAATTGTGGCATCCCAGGCCATCGGATGTCAGTTCTATTGCATAGCCAACAGTTGGAAATTGGTTTTCCATGCCCTTACACGTATGCCTGACTGAGACAGTTGCTTTATTCATCAAGGGATTTCCCAGACCAGCAGGTTTATTGGATGAAATAGGAGTCCAGAGCTTAGAGGAGGGCCTGGCCCCAAAGCCTCATTGCTCCTCCTGGGTTTCTAGGAGTAAGGATAAAGGCTGTGCACTATGAAAGCAGGACTATACTTCCTGATCTTTAACTTAAAAATGGTCAGTAGGCCCCAGATGGTCACATCTTGTTGCCCTTAAGTCCTTTGAACTATTCTCAGAAGTCCTCATGTTGCTTCGTTGCCAGTGTTTAGTTCTGGTGCATTCCTGTTAGATATGAGCAAGGTGTCTCGTGAAGGGCTCAGGACCTGGAATGTGGTGCATCTCCCTCTACATTGAAATAGAAACACTGCTGTGGGTCTAGGTGGAAAAGCCTTATCCTGTCACCTGGTGTTGTCTTTCTTGGTGAGTTCTCTTAACAGTTTGCTTCTCTTTGTACATTTGCACATTCAGGGCTTTAGGATGATTTATAGAGAACAGGATGGAGGCTTTGGTTTTAAATATTTTTCACTCTTCCTGAGTTTGGCTCTTTAAGACTAAGATTATACACTGGATAGAGGCTTTCTGATATGCAACTTTTTCTTTAGCATATACCTGCTGGCACAAAAGCTATGGAGTTTGAGTCTGGATGCTTTTCCATTTCTCTGCACTCACCTTCATGCAGGCCTTTTGCGTTTGATGCTCTAGTGTTTCTGCTTCAGGAGTTGAGTGTCACACACAAACTGGGAAAGAGTTTATGATACTTGTCCTTTGCAGGTCATCCATAACATTCAAATGGTGGAAAGAGGCAATCTGAGCTTACATCCTTGTTTCAGAGATCCAGGAAGAAAAGTGCAGTGAGGTCCCCAGGCTTGCCCTGCTGGATGGCATCGCTGGTACTGCCAGTTGATGCCAGGATAAAATGGTGCTGTCTCCTTAATTATGTTTGTATTTTGTTTTACTTCAGCTGTTGTAAAGAAAGATCTCATGATACCCTGCCTTGGTGTACATGCCTGTCAAAGGCATGTTCAAATAAAAATCCATTCTTATTGCAAGTTTTTGTTTGTTCAAAGTTGTATTTGCCCTTTCTAAGAAATTATTCAGATCAGATTTTGTCCTTCTCAAACATGTTGCCTTAACCTTTACATTGCATTTGCTACATGTTTAGATCTCTTAGCCTTTGTGTGGTTTGTCTACTCTGCCCATCTCCTTGGCCGTTGTAAGCCAGGATCACTTGGCTCCTGTCTATAAATAGGAACATTGGCAGTGGGCCTTGTGAGCCATTGCAGAAGGCAAGGAATTTGGTCCCTTGGAGCTTCTCTTCTACTGCTCTCTACCTCTGTGTTTTGTGGTGCCTAGTGGACCTCAGGCATGTGGTATCCTGTGGGACTGCTGATTTTTAAGCCTACCAGATGATCTACCCTGGGGGCCTGGAATAGCCCAATCCCAGGAAGGAGCAGAGTTGTGCTGGGCAAATATTGATACTTGCAGAGGGAAACACCCCCTGCCAGATCTCTGCAGGTAACAGTGAGGTGGGCTGGAAGGCCCCAAAGCAAGCCTATGTACCAGGCATGGAGCTAAGCACACTTCATATTTGCCTTAATTTGCTCCTTATTCACAAAGGCCCCAACTTAGATAATCTACTCAGACATAGTGAGTAGATACATGGTATATAGTATTGATACCTCCACACCTTAGTGCCCTTTGAGTTTCTTTTCCTTTCTGTTAGAACTATGTTCAATTTACCATTTACTGTTCTAATTGGTTTTTGTTTTGTTTTGGTGGTTGTTCTTTTGGATTGTTTGTTTGTTTTGCCAGTAACGAAAAGCTTTTATTAGGGGTGAGGCTCTCTCTCTCTCTCTCTCTCTCTCTCTCTCTCTCTCTCTCTCTCTCTTTCACACACACACACACACACACACACACACCAAGGCAAACAAAGAAAAAGACCATTTTTTGAGGCAAAGGGGGGGGGGTTGGGAAGCCAAAGTATCTCTGGTTGAGTTTTTATCACAGCCCAGTAAGAGCTGGGCTTTTTTAGCCCCCACACTATCTCTCAGGTTTCAGGCTCAACTTGGTTTCTGCCTTAACCTGAGGCAGAGCTCCTCATCCTTGCGGTGTGACCAGATCGGTGAAGGCATTAGCAAATGCCAGCTCAACAGATTCTGTTCTGAATCCTCTCACACAGCTTCTCTGGGCTTAGGTCCAGAGAAGGCTTAGATATGCTCAGACTTTTGGTGTCTGGAACAGAGACCCTGAAAGCCCTTTCTGCCTCTCTAATGTGGCCAGTAAAAGGCAGCCCCGCCACCAGCTTCAGGAAGCAGTTTTGGAGAATGAGGAAGTTGGGGACTTGATGTCAAGTGACTCGAGACTGACAACAGCTGCTGGAGGACCAAGGATCTTCCAGGGAGGACCTGTGCACCTGATAAGTGTGATCACTGCTGCCACCACCAGGTCCTGGGGGACTGTCCTCTGGTGGCTTGGCTTCTACCATTGAAATCTGTAAGACCCATCTGGTCACTAGAGACCACCCTTTTGGTGGACCATGTCAGGTTTGGCTGAAACCCAAGAGTTTCGGTGAGGGTATGCAAAGCTGGGGAGAAGGTGCTCTGAGGGGCTGGGCCTGTGGGGATTCCTCTAGCCCACAGGAACCCCTGTGAGGAAGGAGGAAGGGAACAACAGCAGGGAGCTGGTCTGAAACCAGCTTTAAGCCTTCAGCACATATGGGTCAGGAGGGGGTCAACTACTGACAGGTAGACCGGAAGAGCCAGAGCATTCAAAACACATCCAGCCCTGTGACTCACCAGTGACCTTGGTCAAAGTCAGTTCCTTAGGATCTTATTACATAGCAGCTGCCTTCTTCCTTGATGACTAGAAGGGACAGTCAAGCAGTGTTTACTAAAATAAACAGGCCAGAACACAACTGGAGGAAAGGCTAGGACATGCTGTGTGTCTGGAATGTAGTGTACCACTGGCTCAAACTTAAAGTCAAGCCCCTGTCCCACATGGCCTTTCCCTCCCACAGTATGCCACACCTACCTACCTAGCCTTTGGAGACTTTTGTGTCTCTGGAAGACCTCTTGGGGGAAAAGGTGATATTTGTTCTCCCTGCTATACTGGTATTTTAGGAAAAGAAGAGAGAGACTTCTAAGATTTCTGGCCCAGAAGATGCTCTTGATGAGGGCTAACTACCTATCTTCCAGTCTTTTCTCATGCTAAGATACCCACCCCTGCTGCCCCTTTCTGGGAATGTTAGCATCACCCAAAGGGAAGTTTATATTTGGCTTTCCCCTTAAGTTAGCATTTCTCAACCTGTGAGTCCTGACCACATTGGGGGTCAAATGATCCTTTTGTAAGAGCCACGTAAGACCATCAGAAAACAGAAAATTGCAGTTATAAAGTAACAACAGAAATAATTTTACAGTTAAGTCACCCCAACATGAGGAACTGTATTAAAGGGCCACAACATTTAGAAGATTGAGAATCACTGCCTTAAGCTGACAGCTTTATAGTAGAGAAGGGCAATTGAAACAATACATGCTTGAATTGGTGTCAGAAGCGCTTCCTCTGTGCCAGAGTCACTCTAGACTTTGAGTCTGGCTGAATAGGTGCCTGCTTTCCCTCCTAGCACCATCCAGTGTCTGGTGGGTGAAGCAGGTGTTATTGCTCTCACTTGAGCCACTAGAAGAGCCATCTAGTGACTTGCTGAAGATTGAATGTAGCTTGTGGTAGAGCTAGCATTTGACCAGGTGTTTTTCTGGTGTCCTGACCCCTGACCAAAACTATACTCAGATGCCTTGGTGCTGCTCAGGTTTAAACACCATGATAAGCCAGTTTTGTCCTAAGTCCCTCAATGAACACTGCTCATCACATGGTGATCCTTAAGCTGTTGTCTTGCACAGTGTTCATACTAGTTCATTTGGCCCTTTTTAATATTCCTACTTAGATTTTTGTTGTTGTTTTTTTTTAAATTATCTCCATGAAGGAAATAAAAGCTACCAGTGGGTGCTTAGTGTTTCTAAGCAGCACAGTGCAGTGTCTGGGGGTCACTGTGTGACCTGAAGGAAGTCAATTAATCTTCCGAAGCCTCTTACTCCTCATCTGAACCCTGTGATGGCTTCCAGGGTGGCAGTCAGGCTTGGCAAAGATAATGCTTTATCATCTGTGTACACAGGCTCCTGTACCTTTGTTACTGGTGTTTCTTAGGACTGGAAACTTGGACTACTTGTATTTGGGAATTTCTATTATCCCAGACCTTTTGAGAGCCTGGTACATGACTGCAGAAGCACCTTGGTGATTGAGATGTACACTAGAAAGTGAAGATTGTTACCTTCAGATTTTCTTTTCCTTTTTTAATTAATTTTTTTTATTAATTACAGCTTATTCATTTTGTATCCCAACTGTAGCCTCCTTCCTCGTCCCCTCCCAACCCTACCCTCCCTCCCTTATCTCCTCCCATGCCCCTTCCAAAGTCCACTGATAGGGGAGATCCTCCTCCCCTTCCCTCTGACCCTGGCCTATCAGGTCTCATCAGGACTGGCTGCATTGTCTTCCTCTGTGGTCCAGTAATGATGCTCTCCCCCTCCCCCCCAGGGGGAGGTGATCAAAGAGCCAGACACTGAGTTCTTGTCAGAGACAGCCCCTGTTCCCCTTACTAGGGAACCATTTAGACACTGAGCTGCCATGGGCTACATCTGAGGAGGGGTTCTAGGTTATTTCCATGCATGGTCCTTGGTTGGCATATAAGTCTCAGAAAAGACCCCTGTGCCCAGATTTTTTGGTGCTGTTGCTCTCCTTGTGGAGCTCCTGTCCCTTCCAGGTCTTTCTAGCTCCCCCTTCTTTCACAAGATTCCCTGCACTCTGCCCAAAGAGTCTCAGCATCTGCTTTGATACCCTGCTGGTCTTTCAGAGGCCCTCTGTGGTAGGATTCTGTCCTGTTCCCTGTTTTCTCCCTCTTCTGATGTCCATCCCATTTGCCTTTCTGAGTGATGATTGATCTTCTTACCGAGGGTCCTCCTTGCTTAGCTTCTTTAGGTATACAGATTTTAGTATGAAACCTTCAGATTTTTCATCTGACATCAGAACTCAAGAAAGGAGCCAGTAGCCTATGAATTTGACCAGCGCAAACAAAACACTTGGCAGTAGCTGAGGAAGAGGAGGGAGAGGAAGTGGAGACTACTATAAAGAAAGAAAGAAACAAGCAGGGTCTCACTATGTACCCCTGGCTGGCCTGGGACTTACTATGTAGACCAAGCTAGCCTCTAACTCAGAGAGATCTGTCTTCAAGCGTGCACCAACACACCTTGCCTTTGCTTCCTCTTTGGATCAGTCTTTATTCTGTGTGCTTGGGAAGCCATCATAGTTTGCATAGCTATCAAAAGAAACTGACTGGGGCTGAAGAGATGGCTCAGAGGTTTAGAGCACTGGTTGCTCTCCCAGAGGACCCTGGTTCAATTCCCAGCACCCACATAGCAGCTCATAACTGTCTATAATCCCAGTTCCAAAAGATCTGGTACCTTCACACAGACATACATACAAGCAAAACATCAATGTACATAAAATAAATAAATATTTTAAAAAGAAATCCTTTGAAAAAACAAAAAATATTAAAGAAATGTCTAACAAAAGGTGACTTTAATGGTTTAAAAAAAAAAGGAGACTGAGGATTTGTTTAACTGCAAATTTTAAAGGGTATTTAAATGCTGTAAGGAAATACAAGTTGCTCTGTTTGCGTATGTGCTTGTCACTCTGGGGACTCCTGAATGTTGACTCTCCTTGTTAGTACTTCCTTTTCCTTGGTTTACTCCCCTGTTTTGGTAGTATTAAAATGCTGTGGTTTCTGAACCTTCTAGGGCCTCTGACTTTTTAGCTTTCTCATTGCTGGCTTGCATTTCAGCTGTCTAGTACTTGACTGAGTCATCTCTCCCTTTTTTATGGGGCTTGGTTCTGGTGGAGGTGATTGAGACAGGGTCTTGTGAAGCACAGGATGGCCTCAGATTTGCTAAGTAGCAGAAACTGTCCTTGAACTCCTGAACCTCATGTCAACACTTCCCAAATTCTGGGATTACAAGGGTAAACCACTGACCATCCCTGCGATTTATATTTGCATCATTGGTAGTCTTTACCACTGTCCATTTCCAGAACTTTTTCATGACCCCAAACTGAAAACTCAAAATTAACACATTGCCCTCCCTTTCTACCTCTCCTGGCAGCCACTATCCCACTCTGTGTCAATGTTTCTGACTTCTTGGCATCTCATGAACATAATCATACAATATTTGGCATTCTGTGTTTGACTTCACTTAGCTCAGTGTCTCCAAGTTCAATGTCTGTTTTGGAATGAAAAAGAAAGGAATGAATGAATAAGTGGAAAATGAGTATTTATTGACCTCTGGCCTTGGTCTCTCTGGTTGTTTCAGCGCAGAAATCAATGGCCTTTCCCTGCTGGACCAAAGCATCCTTTAGCAAAATAGCTTAATGTGCCAGTTTATTGTCAGGATCTGGAAAAATGGTTTGAAGCTAGGTCTGGTGGCACACACCTGTAATTCCTGTCCTCAGAGGGCTGAGGCAGAGAATCACAAGTTTGAAGCCACCCTGGGCTACACAGTGAAACTGTCTCAAAAGCAAAAGGAAGGGAAAGAGGGAGGGGTGGGCACTGGGCATGGCACTTAGTTTGTAGAGTGCCTACCATATGGCACCTGGGTTGTGCCATAAAATTATGTGATGGTGCATGCCTGTAATTCTAGCCCTCCAGAGGTGGTGGCAGGAAGGTTACAAGTTCAAGGTCATCTTTATCCCTGCTCAGCAAGTCTGAGGTCAGCCTGAGATACATGAGATCCTGTCTCAAAAAGAAATAAAAAGGAGGCTAGAGAGATGGCTCAGAGGTTAAGAACACTGGTTGTTCTTCCAAAGGTCCTGAGTTCAATTCTCAGCAACCACATGGTGGCTCATGGCCATCTATAGTGAGATCTGGTGCCCTTTCTGGTGCCAGGCACAATGCTTTAAAAATAATAACTAGGGGGCTGGAGAGATGGCTCAGAGGTTAAGAGAACTGGCTGTTCTTCCAAAGGTCCTGAGTTCGATTCCCAGCAACCACATGGTAGCTCACAGCCACCTATAAGGAGATCTGGTGCATAATGAGATATTGTGTATACATAATAAATAAATATTAAAAAATTCCAAAAAAAATAATAATAACTAAATAAATAATTTTTTCAAAAAGAAAGAAAAATGGAGCCGTGCACAGTAGCACATTCCTATAATCCCAGGATTCAGGAAGGCAGAGTTAGGCAGATCTCTGTGAGTTCAAGGCCAGCCTGGTCTACAAAGTGAGTCCAAGACAGCCAAGGCTGCACAGAGAAACCCTGTCTTGAAAAAAGCAAACTAACAAACAAAAACCAAAGAAGGACATAGAAATGGAAGAACATGGCAAGTGCGAAGAAACATAGTTAGCCTAGATTAGTCTGGTTGGAAAAGGAACTTAAGCCTGGCGCAGTGGTGCACACTTGTAATCCCAGCACTTAGGAGCAAGAGGCAGGTGAATCTCTATGAGTTCAAAGCTAGCGTGGTCTACAAAGTGTAGCCAAGGCTACACATAGAAACCCTGTCTCAAAACACCAAAAAAAAAAAAAAAAAAAGGGAAGGCAAACGTACGTGAGTGTACAGTTGACTCCTGTTTGCAGCATGTAAGTCCCATGCCTCTCCAGAGCAGCTGGAGCTCACACAGTGCCCGTCAGGGCTTCTGTCTCCTAGAGCCTGGGGAGTGTAACCAAGATGTTTTCATGTGCATTGCTTACCTCAGGGTGTGTCTTGGGCATGAAGCCTTCCATCCTCTGTCCACAGATTTCTGCATGAACCCCCAGACAGTGCTGCTCCTGAGGGTCATTGCTGCCTTCTGCTTCCTGGGCATTCTGTGTAGTCTCTCTGCATTCCTTTTGGATGTCTTTGGGCCCAAGCATCCAGCTCTGAAGATTACCCGTCGTTATGCCTTCGCCCATATCCTCACAGGTAAGCCCATGTTCTATTCCTGTGGGAGAGGACCTGCCCTGGAGCATGGAGCTACATGGGACCGTTTCTCCATGGAAAGCCTGTGTGATAAGCTCCAGCCTTTCAGGGCATGGGGTGCCTTAGTGTTGGCATCTGTTGCTGGTGAATAATTTGCCCAGCAGTAGAGGGAATGTTAGGACTCCACAGCAAGCTCATGGCTCTCTAAAATGGACAACTGAAGTTCTTAGAAATTCAGGGCCTGGTGTAAGCATAGAAGGAGTTGGGTTGTCTGGTCTGGACTGGTGTGCATGGTCAGTTTCTCTCCACCTCCCTGCTAGGCCTGCTTTCTCTCTGTGTGTGCAGCCACTTTCCTCACCCAGGCTCGGGCTGGTGTGTCAGTTTAGGTTTGGTAGTGACTGACTTCAGTCCCAACTCAATTTCTAAAAGTGCATGATCTTGTCTGTTCCTTTTCAGTGCCCAGAAGCAGCCAGGAGCCTTGATATCTAATTGTATTCTTTCTTTTCTTCTTTCCTATTTTTAAGGGTATGGGATGGTACTAGGTATTGAACCCGGGCCTTGTGCATGTTAGAAAAGCTCCTTACCATTAAACAGTAATCCTTAAGACAGACCCTGTCTATTCAAGATGGGTCAGATATTTGTCCTCAGTCCCAAGCCAAGAGTCTCATAGCCAAGAAAGTTCTTAGGGCCTTGGGCCAGGCAAGCCCAAGACCTGGGTGCCTGGCTTCTTAAGCACTCTAAATGCTAATCCCCTTCTGCGCTGCCCGTCTCTCTCCCAGTCCTACAGTGTGCTACCGTCATTGGCTTTTCCTACTGGGCTTCGGAGCTTATCTTGGCCCTGCAACAACAGCATAAGAAGTACCACGGCTCCCAGGTCTACGTCACCTTTGCTGTTAGCTTCTACCTGGTTGCAGGAGCTGGTGGAGCCTCCATCTTGGCTACCGCAGCCAACCTCCTGCGCCATTACCCAACAGAGGAGGAAGAGCAAGCACTGGAGCTACTATCCGAGATGGAGGAGAGTGACCCCTACCCAGCAGAGTATGAGGTCATCAACCAGTTCCAGCCGCCCCCTGCCTATACACCCTAATGCCAGTTGGGCTCTCTTCCTCGGCAGCCCTTCCCCCAGTGCCACAGCTCCTCTTACACCCAGAGGAGCCATTTCCCCCAGCAGGTCTCACCGGTAGGACCCTGACCATCATCATCAGACCTTCCCCAGAAGACACTCTGCCTTTAGGGCTGTCCATGTGTCCCTGCTCTGCAGAGCTGAGACTCTAATAATTTTATTAATGCACTCTTTCACCTCCCTGCACCCTCTGCTCCTTTCCTATTCATTAGCTCCTTCCAACCAGGGATGGTCAGATAAGTTTCCTCTCTCCGTGGGCCATGTCTTTGGGACTGGGACTTTCCTTGGGTTGCTGCTGGTAGTGGACAGTCCCTGAGAGAGGTGCCAACAGGGCACAAGAGGAAGGGGACTGTGCCATGCAGGTTCACTTTGCCAGGCCCAGCATTTGTACCACTTATGTATCCTGGGCTGACTCCTCATTTCTTCTAGAGTGCCAGGCCCAGCCATCCACTTCGTGGATTCTCTGCACTTTAGTCTCTGGGCCTCTCCTCATGTGTGTTCTGGTTTTCTGGAGAGAAGGAATTGCTGCTGGGGAGCAGAACTGCTCTCCTGCCCTGGCCTGGCCTCCTGTGGTTGGAACCAGGCAGGGAAGCAGAACCAAGCAAGAAACTGATCCTAGCGAGGACCCCAGTGAAGGGGCTGAGTGCCCCAGGCCCTTCACCTTTTAGTGTGAGTGGCTTTACGAGGAAAAACAAAACTAAGCAATAGCAGCCATCCCCTCTTTTTAGAGTAGGGTAAGGTGCTGTTGTTCGGAGACGTCGCCGTCCTTAGGGCGCTGCGGTGTTTCGGACCATAGCCTCCTCCGAGCCTGTTGTGACTCTTCCCAGTCCCTCCGACAGGATGCAGGTTTCTGTCCTGGCTCCTTCCAGGCAGCTGTGGCTCCCTGGGGCCTTTCTGTGGAACTAGGGCCACATTGCCCCTGCGGGGCTGAGAACTATGGCCTGGCTGGCCGGCCAGCATGGTGCTCCTCAGAACTGTGGCACTGAGGCGTAACCTGGCCTCAGTTCAGGGACAGGGGCCAAGCAGGGCAGGACCCTCCACTCTCCACATAGGTACTCCACCCAGAGGCCCACCAGATTGGTGTCAGGACCCTGTCAGACATGCAGGCCTGGCTGTAGCCTTTAGAGTCAGTGTGGCCCGAGACTGTGACTTGGGGCTACAGCTTGCTGCATGCCCCTCTCCCCTTCTGGAATGTATGCTGGTCTTGCAGTGTGCTACTGGGCTGTTACTCTAGCTGTTCTGTTTGCCTTGGGTCCAGTTTTTTTGTTTTTTTGTTTTGTTTTATTTTGTTTTTTGCCTGGAGACCTGGGGTATAAGGTAGGTGGGACTTGAGAGGCCTGCAGCATGGATCTAGATAGGCAAGCTGTTCTTGTTCAGTTATGAGCTTCTTTAAAGTGACAGTCTAGTGCTAGCTGAAAGGGAGATGAATTCCAATCTCCTTCCACCTTTAAGACAACAGACATTTTGAACAAGAATTGAGAATGAATAGTCATTGAACTGTGACTACAAGAAGACTGTCACCTCCCATTCTTTGGCCAGAAAGAATGGTGAATATTTGGACAAATGTCTATGCAGATGAAGATCAAGTGTGCCCATAAGAAACATCTGCTTGGAATTCCCTGCTGTAATGCCAAAGTGTGCCCCAGTATGACTCTCCCATTCTTCCAGACCCTCTCTGAGGCAAGAAAGGCTGCCAGGTGATGCCTGAGCACAAAATCAAGGAGCTAAATTAAGACTACCTTTCTGTGAAGTCCGGAGCTCGTCATTGGCAGGTTTCTGAAGTATGTGGCCAGCTCTCCCTAACATAGTACCTGAGGGAGCAGGCCAGAAGACCAGGCACCAAATATGCATGCCAAAGTGAATGAGGACTTGACCCTGCGGACAGTTCCTTGTGATCTGGAACCCACTTTTTACTAGTTTCCTGTTCTCTGGCCTTTCTTCCACTTTCCCTGCCATTCTGACACTGATACTTTGTCATATAAATTTCCCTGGTTGTGTTTTTTTCTTTTCTAGGAAAAAAATTAAAAGGAAAACAAAAACCAGAAACTACAAATGACAACACAAATGCCAGTGGCTGCCTGTCATTCTTGTCGCAATTTTCCAGATGTTGTTCTCGTCCTCCCAGAAAAGCAGGGGACGCTCACTGATGAAGCTTGTAATGCAGAGCAGTTAGGAGGGACTTGGCGTGGGCCTGCACAATGCATGACATTTTAATCCTCGGGAGCTTCCCACTCCTGACACCTTTCAGCCGAAGTTCCCAAAGCTAGAAACAGGTGGCTCTGCCCAGGATCTCAACTACAAACCTTGGGCTGCCTCTCTTTGCATGCCCTGATTAGCTACAGAAGAGCTGTTTCAGACCTCTACTGGTACTTACTGGGAGAAGCCCGAGAATACAAAAATGGCTCTGGAAGCAAGACTTGCAGAGTACTCTTCCAAGCAGTTGATGGGTGAAACCTTAATGGCTGCCCACACTCTTTATGCATTCTTAACCCATGCACGGGGTCCCAAGTGTGTATTTGGTGAAAGCATTTAGGGCTCTTTGGGAAGTTGTCCATTCCTAGCAAGGTGCATGTCTTTCGTGGAAACTGGTAATCTCATTTTGTGTCCATTCAGACATTTTCTATGAAGGGTCCAGTTGGTTATGCACAAAACACTGAGCTCCATGAAAGAACGATGCCTAAGAGGACATTATAAGGACTGTATTCCTTAGCTCTGGAGAGATTTACCCACAGGGAATCAGAGAAACAAGCAGAATCCTGGACACCTTGGGCTAAGCTGGGAAATAGAAGGCTGGATCTAACCAGAATGATTAGCAGCTTCCTGGGGGAGCAGATGGAGCTGGATTGGTGTGATAAAGAATATGGGAGATAGGGATTGGAGAGATGGCTCAGCCGTTGGGAGCATTGGCTTCTCTTCCAGAGGTCCTGAGTTGAATTCCCAGCAACCTCATGGTGGCGCCCAACCACCTATAATGTGTCCTGCTGCCCTCTGCTGGCATGCAGGTGTACATGCAGATAGAGCATTCATAGACATAAATAAATCTTTACGGATTCGAGGGAGGGACTACTCACTCTGAGTGGGTAGCAGTGGTGGCCAGGATGTGGGGCAAAGTGGGATGGTGAAGGCCCATCTGATGTTCCTCAAAACAGTAGGAAGCCACGGAAGGACACTGACAGCAAAGGGACCCCAGTTTTATAGATGCTGGTGCTGTGGATGGACTGTGATGTTAAGTAAAGCACCTGACTTGGGAATTGGGGGACAGGTGGACATTGTGTGGAAGACCCTCAGGCCTGGTAAGAGAGAGAGAGAATAATCACAGCCAGAGGCTAGGTAGGGAACACAGAACTCTGTCCCTGTCATATGTACTAGAAAAATGGGATTGGCCTTATAGTTTAAGAGGGCTTCAAAAGAGAGGCCTTGAAAACACAAAGCGGCTGTTGTAACAGGAGGGAAGGCAGTTTTCTCAACGTAATCCCAGAATCTTGAGCTGATTTCTCATTCAGAGGTGCCTGTGCCCTGGGCCAGAACAGTATGAATTACCGAATTACTCTGTGGGACAGAAGAACTATTAAACTTTATAGCCATTGTTTTCAAGTAGCTTGCAGTTTTCATGTGCCTTTCTTTTGGGAGCCATTGTGATGGGTCCAAGCTGGACACATAGAGAAGATGACTCCATTTTGGATGTGCCTGCCTAAGTGAGACACAAACTCTTAGAGGCAGTAGTTTGAGAATTAAGATGTCAGTTCCTTACTTATGAGCTGTAGAAAAATGCTTGACTTCAGTACTAGGGGAGAAGACTCTTTCTTTAGGAGAGATTCATGGTGGATTGGCCTGTCCATTCCTCTTAGGGGAAAAACTCAGTGCCTGGTGTTGGGCCTCTTCCAAAGATGTTGAAGGGGAGGTAGAGGCCTTCTCTGCCCAACCATGTGTCAGAGGAGTTAAATAAAAGGACTTTCACAGTTTCCAGTTCACTCTTTACATGGTTTACTCCAAGTGCAAGGCCTGCAGGTGGTCCTCATTTGAACCATCTTGTCCTGACCATATCTAGAAAATGACAACCAGTTCCCCAAGAGAACACTCTGGTGAGGTGGAACATGTACCCCATATATTCACCTGTTTTCCTGCCTTCTTGGAGGTGGTATCTCTAACTATTTTTGTTGGGGCTTCTTTTGTAAAGACCGCAGGGTGGTGGGTGGGCTTCTGTGTGAACAGTGATGATGCCCTTTATTAATCTCATAATCCTGTAAGCTTCCTTATAGTCTAACAGAAGGGCAAAGAAAATTTGCATACATAGGCACTTCTAGTTTGTTGACAGGCCTAAATTGTAAATTCATTAGGCCAGAAGGTCATATTTTTTTTGTCATTTTATTTTTGATACAGGGTTTCTCTGTATAACAGCCCTGGCTATCCTGGAACTCACTCTGTAGACCATGGAGATCTTGAATTCAGAAATCTGCCTGCCTCTGCCTCTTGAGTGCTGGGGATCAAAGGTGTGAGCCCCACTGCCTGGCTTTTCTTTGGGTGGGGGCAAGGTTGTTTATTGTTACTATTTATGTTATATACATTGGTATTTTGCATGTATGTCTGTATGAGGGGGTCAGATTCTTTGGAACTGTAGTTAAGCTGCCATGTAAGTGCTGGGAATTGAACCCAGGTCCTCTGAAAGAGCAGACAGTGCTCTCAACCACTGAGCCGTCTCTGCAGGGTCATTATTTTTGAGAGCATTTTGCGTAGCCCAGGCAGGTCTCCCACAGGCTATGTAGCAGGGTGACCTTAAACTTCTGGTCCTCCTGCCTCCACTTTGGAGCGCTGGGAGTGCAGGCTGAAAACCTGGCTTTATGTGATAGTGAGACCAAATCTAGGGTTTTATGCATGTACTCCAGCTGAGCTATATTCTCAGTTTTTTGTTCGGTTTTTGTAGACAGGATCTTACTATCAAACTCTGGCTGGAACTCACTTTGTACACCAGACTGACTTCAGATTCACCCACCTATGCCTCCCCAGTGCTGAGATTAAAGGCTTGTGCCACCATGCTGGGTTTTTATTTTTTGTTAACATTAATCCAGCAAATACCTGAACCTGAAGTGTTTTGTGGAGGATACAAAGATAGGAACATAAAGGCTAGGTATATAGTTGGTAGAGAGCTTGCCTTTGCATGGACAAAGCCTTGGGTTTGATCTACAGAACCACAAGGTATTAACCCGTACAGTTCTTGCTCTGAAGGCTTTTCTAGACCAGCAGCCAGGAAAGAGAGAAACTGGTGAGACTGAAACCCGACTGTCAATGAAAGCTCTACCTAGTGTCGCGACTCAGCCCCATGACCCCAGCAACTCAGAAGGGAGGCAGAAGCAGGAGGATTGCCACAAGTTTGGGAGCGGCCTGGGCTACATGGGAATTTCCAGTCCAACCTAGGCTATAGGTTGAGGTTATCTCACAAGTTAAAAGATGAGTAAAATATGAAGGCTTCCTGAAGGAGAAGGGGCTTCAGGTTAAGCTTGGTGATAGATTAATAGGCTGGATGGCAGCTGGGAGCTCCCATGTGGGTGCTGGAAACTGAACTCTGGTCATCTGATAAAAGAGCAAGTGCTATTAACAGCTGAGCTATCCTTCTAGTTCTCTGATTTTTTTTTCTATTTAAGAGGTAGAGATTAAAGATAGTTATTACTCCTTATCTCCTATTTTAAATGTATTTTACAATATATGTATGAGTGTATATGTCTGTGTGCAAGTATATGCCATGTGAGAGCAGGTGCCCCTAACAGTCCAGAAGTTAGAGCCCCTGGAGCTGGGATTACTGGAGGTTGTGAGTAGTCTGATAGGGGTGCTGGGAACTGAACCTGGGTCCTTTCCAAGTACATCAAGGACTCTTAACCACTTAGCCATTTCTGCTGCTCTCAACAATGTACTTTAGCTTACACAGTCTCATTTGAGCCTCCCAACGCATATACACAGGTAGGGCCTTGAGTGCAGTGGTTTAAAGAAGCAATGTAAAATAAAGAATGGAAGCCAGGCAGTGGTGGCACATGGCTGTAGTCCCAGCACTTAAAGAGGCAGAGGCAGGTAGATTTCTGTGAGTTCAAGGTTAGCCTGGTCTACAAAGAGTCCAGGACAGCCAAGGCTACACAGAGAAATCCTGTCTCAAAAAAAAAAAAATAGAAGAAGATCCCCTATAGAATCACTGTCCTTTCACCATGGAAACAGTAAGGCAAGATGGACCAGGCAAGCACTGTATTTAAGTTTGGAGCTTGTAGTTCCTTCCACGTGCCCTTTTGCTTCTGCCAGCTGGTCCAGATCTCTGAGAACAGAGTGGATTATCGGTCATTCAGGTCATAATTGAACTGCAGCTACTGCTCCAGATGTGGTTTGGTTGCTGGAGCAAATCAGTGCAGACCTAGATCGGCCATCTCATGTTACAGTCGAGACCATCAGGAACTGTTTGCTCATGATCCTCCGGTCTCTGCCTCCTGACTGGAGAAATAGCTCAGAGGTTAAGAGCATTGGCTGCTCTTCCAAAACACCTGGGTTCAATTCCCGGCACCCACATGACAGTTTACAATTGTCCGTAGCTCCAGTTCTAGGGGATCTGGCATCCTCACACAGAAATACTTGTAGGCAAAACATAAAAAAGAAAAAAAGAAAAAACCTCTTTGCTCCTCATAACTGGCAGGACTAGAAAGGCTCATCCTTAACCCCTGTGTGTGCCATAGCCTGGTCTCCTGAGACCTTGTTCTCTCTGTCCCACACAGGTCTATGATACTGGGAACAGGCTGACTGGAGTTAGCAACTGTTCAAGCTACCTTGACAAGAAACATACGTGCGACATTCCTCTATAAGTCCATAAGACTCTAGATTCCTAATGGGGACGGACAGGTTACTTGTGGGCCCCTCCTACCACCAAGAGAGAGGAATGTTGCCTAGTAAGTTTGGATTTGGAGACAGCACACACTTCACTGGATTCTTCTCTGAACCATTTTCTGGCTCTGCATGTCCAGCAAGCCACTTGGTCCACTACTATTTTATGTGTATGTGTGTTCTGCCTGCATGTATGTATGTGTACACACCTACCCTCTGAGAGCACAGAAGGTGGTGTCAGATTCCCTGGAATAGGAGTGACAGTTTTTAGCTACCATGTGGGTGCTGAGAACAGAACCTGGAAGAGCAGCCAGTGCCTTTATCTGCTGAGCTCCTCTCCAGCCCTCAGTGTTTTACTTATTTAAATTTGTGTGTCCGTATGAGAATATGCCAAATGCATGTGAGTGCCACAAAGGCCGTAAGATGGCATCACTTCTGGAGCTGGGGTTACAAGTTGTGAGCCATCCTGTATTGCGAGAACTGCATTCTGGAAGAGCAGCAAGCACGCTTAACCACGCGGCTATCTTCCCAGCCCCTCGATTGTTAGTCCTAGAACCACTGGGATGCATTATCCAGTATCAGGGAAGCCCTCAGTGATGCTAAGTTCTGGAGGCAAATACACTCAGGATTTGCTAGTTGCAGTTGCTGTATTCTCCTGACCTCAACTGAACAATCCTGACTCCTCATAAGACCCCATTTTCCTGGAAAACATCAAAGTCGATGATGTGGGAGGTTTTTCAGAGGAGAAGACAACTTTGTCTTTCCAGAGGACAGTTCCTCCACTTTGCTTTATGAGGCAGATAGCAACCCCAAACCACGGACAGGTTGGGGCTTGCGCAGGCCTCAATGGCTCCTGTCAGTTAACAGAAGTAGAGTCTAGCCTTCTCTTTGCTCAGGAGGCCAGCACTATTTTCTACTGCTTACAAATTTCTCCTTAATTTGCTCTCAAGAAATAAACACAACACCAATTTCTACACTCAATTCAGCCTCGATAGAGCAGGAGAGGCCTAAGTTTCAGTTATCAGAAAGCATCCTTTCCCCTCAACATTTTTTTTTTTAAGATTTATTTATTATGTATACAGTGTTCTGTGTGCATGTATATAGTGTTCTGGTGCCAGAAGAGGGCAGCAGATCTCATTATAGACGGTTGTGAGCCACCATGTGGTTGCTGGGAAATGAACTCAGGAGCTCTGCAAGAGCAGCCAGTGCTCTTTACCTCTGAGCCATCTCTCCAGCCTCCCCTCAACCTTTTGAGAAAAATTTATTGTGTACAAATATCTAAAATGGCACACACTAGTGAGGGTATACATAAAATTCTAAATCCTATGCAAGGAACAGGTTCTTGCTGACAGGCAGCAGAGTAGACCAGAAGGGTACTTGCTTAGTCCATCTCCTAGGCAACTTCAGAGTAAAACTTGGCTCATTGTTCTGTTAAATTATCTGCTTTTAGGCTGTACTCTCCAACAGCTTTGTTTTATTTGTATCCTGAGGGTATTTACCTCCAGGACTTAGCACCGAGGGCTTCCCTGATCCTGGATAATGTATCCCAGTGGTTCTAGGACTGAAAATCGAGGGCCGGGAAGATAGCCGAGTGGTTAAGAGTGCTTGCTGCTCTTCCAGAATGCAGTTCTCGCCCTATGGGGTGGCTCACAACCTGTAACCCCAGCTCCAGGGTCTCAGACCACAACCCAGGATGGCCTAAGATTGGAGAAGTCCTCCTGATCGCTATAGGGTTGATGACAGGCAAGAGCCATCACACCAGACCTGTCATTTTAAAACTTGCTCTGTGTGAAAAGGCATGAGTTGGCACTGCAGGAATGTGCCCACCTACAGATGGAGTGGCAATTCGCTCCAGTACAAATATGCATAAAGTGGGCTCCCCTCCTTCCCCGCCTCCAAATTTCCTTTTTTGAAGAAACTGCTTTGGGAGCTGTCCAAAGTTTCTCCTAGATAGAAATGTTTAGGGTGGAAAAGAAAAAGACTGCCACTCCAATGAAATGTCTGGGCAAGGCAAACTAGGAAGTGCTTTTGGTTTTTATTCTAACTCAGGTGGTGACTGTGTCTTTTTCCACTGGCTGAGGGCCAGCCTCACACTCCTGTGCAATTGGCTAGTTGAAAAGAATTGGCTCAGATGTAGCCCACGGCAGCTCAGTATCCAAGCGGGTTTCCTAGTAAGGGGAACTGGGACTGTCTCTGACATGAACTCAGTGGCTGGCTCTTTGACCTTCCCCCACAACCAGAGGGAGGAGCAGCCTTGCTAGGCCATAGAGGAGTACATTGCAGCCTGTCCTGAAGAGACCTGATAAACTAGGGTCAGATGGAAGGGGAGGAGGACCTCCCCTATCAGTAGACTTAGAGAGGGGCAGGGAGGAGATGAGGGAGGGTGAGATTGGGAGGGAATGAGAGAGGGGGCTACAGCTGGGCTACAAAGTAAAACTGTAATATAAAAAAAATAAAAATTTAATTAAAAAAAATTGGTACATAGGATATGGAGGAAGGGGAAAAGGAGTCACTGTTCCAGGCCATCAACTCTGTAGACTAGAGCCGTGGTCCTCTGTGTAAACAAAGGTTTTCCTGGGTGGAGATAAAATATTTGTATAAACATCTTCCAAGGTGGAGAGATAAGGAGTTTTTAATTTCTTGTCCCAAATCTAGTTGTGCCTATTGGCCTCCCATTCACTGAGGGCTAAAGTGTGTTCTGTTAAAACCTTTGACAATATTTTGTTAATAACATTCTTTTGTTTGTTTGTTTTCAAGATAGAGTTTCTCTGTATAACAAAGCCCAGGCTGTCCTGGAACTTGCTCAGTGGACCAGACTGGCCTTGTACTCAGGAGATCAGCCTGCCTGTGCCTACCAATTGCTGGTATTAAAGGTGTGTACCACTCCACCCAGCTAAGATTCTGAAGTTAAAAAAAAAATACAGAAGCATTTTAAAGCTTCTTGTATTAATCCCAAAGATGGAAGAAGACCACTGAACCAAATCATCATGGCCAAATTAATTAAAGCAAGCAGTTAATGAAAGCTCTTTTATTCATGTAGAAGGACTGCCTCGCCCTAAGGCAGGCTTTGAGAGGTAAGCTTTGGATGTGAGGAAGGCAAGACTTTTATAGCTCGGGAGAAGGGAGTTTCCAAAGGGGGGGGGGGTTGGTGGGCAAAACAGGCCTGGTGTCAGGAGTAGAACACACACACAACACGTGGGTTCTACGCGGGCTCCTGAAACACACATGGTTGGCAAGGTGGGCATAACGAGGTGGGCATATAACACTTTGAAACCAAAGGTAGGGTTGCACAACTTCTGAAACAAAGAAAATGATTGCCATTCTAGGCACAGACAGCACAGAATCATTTGAAGCTAAGGTTACAGGTGGGGCATAGCTGAATCCTTGAAAAACAGAGGTTTAATCATAAACAGAAATGACTCTTGTTTCTCTTTACTATAAGATTTCTTGGGGGCTGGAGTGATGGCTCAGTGGTTAAGAGCACTGCCTGCTCTTCCAAAGGATCTGGGTTCAATTCCCAACACCCACATGGCAGCTCACAACAGATCCAAGGGATCTGATACCTTCACACTAATGAACATAAAATAAAGTTAAATAAAGAATATTTAAAAAACGGAGGCAGGCTGTTTCTTCACTTTCATCTTAAGATTGGACACTGAGTTTTTATTCATTTACTTTAAAAAAAATATCTATTTGTTACGTATAGTGTTCTGTCTGCGTGCAGGCCAGTACACTAGAAAAGAGCAGCAAATCTCATTAAAGATGAGCCACCATGTGGTTGCTGGGAACTGAACTCAGGGCCTTTGAAAAAGCAACCAGTGCTCTTAACCTCTAAGCCACCTCTCCAGGCCTATTAATTTACTTTTGAGACACACTATTGCCTAGGCAGGCCTCGACCTCAAAGCAATGCTCCTGTCTCAGCCTCTGGAATGCTGGGATTATAGGAAAGAGCCAACCACGCCCTGGTTTAGAAAAGCGATTTATCCAGAGACTCCATTTAGCAACCATTAGGTTGCACACGGCAAGATAGATTTTGGGACAATAAAAAAGTGCAGTAAAAAGCTTATCCACGGGGGTTAAAAAAGAGATTTTGGGCAACCTGTGTACTTTTCTACCCTTCGAGTCAAACGGAGACTGCTCAGGCCTAGCGCATTTTCAGATTGCAACAGGTCACTTGCCCTCGTGGCGTTCTCTGCAAGGTGTTCCTCTGTCCTTAGGGTGGGCCACTGGTCGTCTCTCGGAGCCGTAACCCAGGACCGCGTCCCTGCAGCAGACAGTTAGGAGGGCTCGGGGAATCCGGGCAAGGAGGACAAAGCAGGCGACCCCAGGCCTGCGCTGGGTGACGGTTCACGCAGGGCGTGCACCGCCCTCCACCCAGCCCAGACCCACCCCTCCCTGGACAGCGGAGAACAATGCCCGAGGCCCGGCCTGTCGGCGCAACGTAACACCGCACCTGACCGCGCCTCTCCGCCGGGCGGGGTAGGACGTCCCTAAATAGCTGCGGCGCCGGGGTCCGAGGGTCACTCTCCAGGCGCCCTTGACGGGCCCTCGCGCCGGGCCACCTAACTTGCTAACAGGCGGCCCGGCGCAAGGGCGGGCGAGCCCTTTGGCTTGGCCAATAAGCGCCCAGGCTTCTGGGCCGTGTCCAATCAGAGCGCGGGAAGTAGGGACCGCGTTCGGTTGCGCGCACTCGGCGCGAGGGGCGGACACGGGCGCTCGGGACCTCTCCTGCTGCGGGCTCGGTACGCCCACCTCTCAGCTTCCCGCGCCGACCCGCAAGCTTCCGTACGCGCAGACGAGGGGGCCGCCAGGACCGAGGAGGCCTCGAGCAGCGGCGCTCCCCTCCGGAGTCCGCTCCACCCGAGAGGCTTCTGCAGAGAGGCATGAGGGCCGGCCCCTGGCCTCGGGGCTCGGGGTCAGCCAGTTGAGGGGCCTGCGCGGACGGGCCTGCTCCGCGCCCCTGCCTTCCGCTCCGGGGCCTAGCGGCGGACGCGGGAGCCCCACAGAGGCCGACATGTTCCCGCGGAGGCCGCCGGCCACCCTGGCCGCCTGGCTGGCGGGCGCGCGGGGCGGGGGCCTGCTGGCCGCGCTGGCCAATCAGTGCCGCTTCGTGACGGGCCTGCGCGTGCGGCGAGCGCAGCAGATCGCGCAGCTCTACGGCCGCCTGTATTCGGAGAGCTCGCGCTGCGCCCTGCTCGGACGCTTCTGGCGCCGGCTGCGCGGCCGCCCCGGCCATGCCTCTGCCTTGATGGCGGCGCTCTCCGGTGTCTTCGTCTGGGAGGAGGAGAGGATCCAGGAGGAGGAGTTAAAGAGGTGAGCCTCTCGGCCGCTGTGGCGTACCTGTGCCGTGGAGAGGGGTGGGCCTGGGCCACCTTGGTTGGTGGGCACCTTGGGGGCCGGCCGGCCTGCCCTGTCGCCCGCAAGCTTCCAGTGGTCTTTTAGGTGACGGTGCAATAGATTGAACCCATTTTAGCACCCCACGGTTATTGCCCCATGCCTGTCTATTCCATTTGTCAGGTTAAAAATAACTAGAAGGGGGGCGGCTTCGAATGGGTAGAATGATACCAAACATTCCAAAAACAAATTAGGCAGCTAAGGTATAGAGGCTGTTTTTCTGGTAATCAACATACCCAGAAAAGTGCACATTCAAAGCAGGCTTTAAAATAAACTCAAGGGTGTGAGCGTGAGAGAGCTTGCCATTTATAAAATGACTGCAGTCCAGATGGGACTCGCGCTTTGCGAGGACAGCCCCCTGTCATTGTGACTTGTGTCTTGGCACATTTAAGGAGCTGGGAGGAATTTTGCCTGTTTGCACAAAGCAATGGCCCGGGCGTTCTAACCTGTGAGAGTTAGGTTAGAATTTTTTGCTTTAGAAACTCTTGGAATATTGTGACATTAGGCTTTGTCAGTGGAAAACCCCATTGGTGTTGACTTATTTTTGTTAGCCTGTGGTTCTGAGACTTTATCACTTTTAGAGAATCTTAGGAGAAAAATGGCTTTACATTGCAGTGTCTCTGCACTCTGAAATTGTGCTTCTCTCCCCTCCTCCCCACTTCTAAAACAGTGATTTTTAGGAACCGAGGCAACCAAGTTTTAGATATTTGTTAATCAGGGAGTGAAACTGTTTTACATTTTTGTTACCTTAAACGAGAACAAAGCGTGCATGGTGGCACAAGTCTTTAATCCAAGCACTTTGAAGATGCAGGCGATCTCTGAGTTCAAGATCAGCCTGGAGTGTGCCAGGACACCCAAGACTACACGGAGAAATGCTCTCTCGAAAAATAAAAAAGCAAAACCCAAACAACAAAAACTGAGACCAGAGCAGTGATGTTTATACTGTGACCTATTTGGGATATGTAAATCCGGATATCAAGCAGCAGTTGGTGCATTACTGAAGTGAGAACAAATCTAGTCTTAAGAACTGGGCCTAGAGCTGGATGTGGTGGCCCACACCTGTAATCCCAGCCTTGGGGAGGCAGAGGCAGGTGTTCACTGAGTTTGAGGCCAGCCTAGTCTACAAAGGGAGTCCAGAACAGCCAAGTCTAGACAGAGAAACCTTGTCTGAGGGGGGAAAAAAAAAGAGAACTGGGACTACCTTCCTAGGAAGAAAGATGTTTTTTAACAAGGTTGAGAGTGTTAGGGTAGTATGGCTACAGACAAAAGATGACTTAAAAATGCAGTTTAAAATCATAATCACAGACAGTCCTATTTATAAAAATGTTAGCAAATGAAAGCATGATGCTACTTTTGTAATTCTTAGTATTCTTCTCTGTTTAGTCATTTGTGCTCCCTCTCTTAGGTTTTTGAGGTAGGATCTGTTTGTTTTGTTTTGTTTGCCCACGTTAGCCTTGAACTTCTAGTTCTGCCTCAGCCTCCCAGTTTGAGTTTGAGGCCAACCTAGTCTACATGGTGAGGTTCAGGACAGCCAGGACTACATAAAAAGACTATGTCTCTAAAGGAAATAAAAAAGAACATCTTACCAAATACAATCTTAATAATCTTATTTAACCTTAGAAAATAATTTTGAATCATTGGTGCATCAGCTATGGAACCTCCAGCCCCCAGTCAGGTGCCTAAGCTGGTTGGCAACTCACTATATACGCTACAGTGGCCTCAAACAAGTAACAGTTCTCTTGAGTGCTGAGATTGCAGGCATGAACTTTAGTGCTCAACTGAAATCATATTTGCCTTGGTTTATATTTTTATTATGTTTATTTATCTATTCACATGGGGTGTGTTGCTTTTGAACACTACAAACTTTTTGTAGAGGTCAGGGAACAATTTTGGGGATCAAAACTCAAGTCCTCAGGCTTGGGGCCAAGTGCCCCACCCCCAGCCATCTCTCCGGTACTGAAATCAGATCTCTTAATACTGTCTAGTATTTTCATCCAGTTGGCTTCTTAAGCAAAATAACGCCGCTGACTATTGCTGGTGCTAGCTGGTGTTCCTTAGGACGGGGGCAATAATGGAAAAATACAGCAGAGGGAGAGAGAGAGAGTCTGCATGTGTGTGTGTTTTAAGTTACAGAAACAAAAAGAGGAAGGATGTTAGGAAATACGAAAATATAGGGGGAAATGTTCCCATTAGCCTCATTTTTTTTTAAGTTAAAGTTTGCTGCTCTAAAAGTTTGAATAATTCTATTTAATGAGAAATTAGTGCTAGTAAATTTTCACAAGGAGAATTGGCCATTTCCCTGTTTTTGTCTGCTTGGGAGCACTTAGAATACATTGAACTTTTCAGTATGTTGTTAGCTAGGGAAGAATCCTTCTGGCTTAAAGGAACTTACTGGCCATATTCTTTGGTACATCTTATCGACAGAGCACTTAGGTCATCAACATAAAAGGGACTAGAGATTTGTTGAATTTATCTTTGTTATTTTACCATTAACTGGTGCTCCAAAGATGCCATGAACTAGTTTATGTCTTATTTATGTTTTATGTCTCAAATCAGTAGTAATTGAAAATCCTAATCTTGTTTTTGTTGTTTGGTTTTATTTGTTTGTTTGAGACAGTTTCTCACTGTGTAGCTCTGGTAGTCCTGGAATTCACTATGTAGACCAGGCTGGCATGGGATTAAAGGCATGTGCCACTTTGCCCAACCAAAAGTCTCAAGTCTGGACAATAGTGTGGCTTTTGAGTGGTTTGGTTCGGTGTGAAGCAGTTGTGTTTGCACCACTTGTAGGGCTGGCCTTTCCGGAATTATCTTGAAGTCTGGGTCACACTCTGGTACAGGCAGCACCCTGGCTGAGCCACGTGTTGGCATACTTACTGTTTCTATTGTGTCTTCAGTGTCTTCAGCACATTCCTCTCTGAAATACTGTTGGAAAAAGGGAAGCACAGACTCTCTCGCTTCCATCCTTGTACTAGTCTAATCTGATGATTTTTGTTACTATTTTAGGAATAATCTCTTCTGCCCTTTTCTCTCCTTAGTAAGACTTCTTAGATGGGAAGATTTAGATACTTATCCTGTCCCAACAAGATTAGACACCATAGGATAGAAGTGTTTCCTTTCTCTACATGCTGTCTGTGACATTGTTTATACGCTGTGTGCTTTGTCAATCTTATCAGCATTTAGAAACTCTTCAGGGACAGTAATGGCCAAGTCTTGCTCCATCACTTTTTTTTTTCAATTTTTAATTTTTTATATTAGTTACAGTTTATTAACTCTGTATCCCAGCTGTATTCCAGCTGTATCCCGCTCCCTTATTCCCTCCCAATCCCACCATCCCTCCCTCATCTCCTCCCTGCCCCTTTCCAAATCTAGTGATAGGGAGGACCTCCTCCCCTTCCATCTGACCCTGGTTTATCAGGTCTCTTCAGGACTGGCTGCAAAGTCCTCCTCTGTGGCCTAGGAGGGCTGCTGCTCTCTCGGGTGTGTGTGTCTATGTCTCAAAGAGCCAGCCACTGAGTTCAGGTCAGAAATAGTCCCTGTTCCCCTTACTAGGGAACCCACTTGCTCCATCATTTTGATTGCTCTTTTACACTAGTGTGTGTGTACTGAATGCTGTAGCTCAGCTGGCTTTGAACTTACTATGTGGATAAGCCTTGAACATTATATTCTCCTGTTTGTACCCCCAGAATGCCTGCATGCTGGGCAAGCAGTCTGTTAACTGAGCTGCATCACCAGCCTGAGCCCCTGGTGTTAGTTAAGGTTTAACCAGGGGAAATGAATTTCTACTTCTCTCTCATATTCAGGAATGGAACTCAGTATTTAAGAACACATTACTAATCCCTGGCAGTGGTGGCACACGCCTTTAATCCCAGCACTTGAGAGACAGGGTCAGGCAGATCTCGAATTTGAGCTTAGTTAGCCTGACCTACAGAATGAGTTCCAGGACAGCCAGAGCTACACAGAGAAGTCCTGTTTGGAAAAACTAGGGTGGGGAGTGGGGATGCTTTTCTAAAGTTATTTGAACATGCCTTTTAAATCCCAGCACTCTGGAAGGACAGACAGTCAGATCTCTGTCAGTTAGATGCCAGCCTGGTCTATATCGAAAGTTTCAGGACAGCCAGGGTTCTGAAGAGGGACCCTGTCTCAAAAGAAAAAAAGAGAATGCTTTAATTAGTCCTGAATGCCCTTGCCTGTTGCCAAGACATGCCTGGAATTGTTCTCTAGGCAATTGGTGCTGTGATTGTGCTTTTGTTCTCTTCTGCAAGAGCTAATTGCCTGACATCAATAAGATATTGCTCATATTTCTATACTGGCTTTACAGGGCTAGCCTTGAATTCTGTTTTGCAATTTCTAATAATTAAAACTTTGAACAAATTACAAAACTTTTTTGGTTTGTTTTGTTTTTCTAACCAGGGTTTCTCTGTGTAGCAGTGTAGACCAGGCTATCCTCCAACTCTGAGATCTTCCTCCTGAGTGTTGGGAATAAAGGCCTGCACCACCACTCAGCTTGATGAAACTATTCTGTCAGCATTTGTACTGGTCAAGGATTTTTGGGTACAAATAGCTAAACTCAAACCAAAAGGAATTAACCAGCAGAGTCCTTGTTAGCTGATTGTTCAGAACATTGACAAGAAGTCTGTAGAGTACAGGTTGGTCAAGAGAACAGTCAAGGCTTGTCACAGGAATGATCTTCATATAGCAGTCTTGTGGGTATTTTCACTTAACATTAGTTGTTCTAGACTCCTTGGTGAACAAATCTGTAAACTTCTTGGGCCTTTGACCTCCTAAACTTCAAGGCTTACCTTAGTTAGTTGTGCTTTTAAATGTGAGAAGTAGAGTTGTGCCCACCTATTTGGATTCTCAGGCAGTCAGAATGACAAATCTCTCTCTCTCTCCTTCTATAATGTATATATATATAAATATTATTTTAGTATGTCAGAAACAGGATTTCTCTGTGTAGCCATGACTATCCTGGACTCATTTGGTAGACCATGCTGGCCTCAAACGCAACAGAGATCCACCTGCTCCTCCCAGAGTGCTGGGGTTACAGGCATGTGCCACTATGCCTGGCTTCAAGATAATTTTTTTTACTTAATATTTTTACCTAAGTCTAAAGTTTAAAATCTAATAACTTGCGCTTCTAGAAGTAATAGGAACCTTCAAGAAATGATGTCTTGCTGAGTAGTGATTTTGCACACATTTATTTCCAGCACTAAGGAGGCAGAGGATCTCTGAGTTTGAGGCTAGCCTGGTCTCATAGGGAGTTCCAGAACAGCCAGAGCTACACAGCGAAACCCTGCCTGGAAAATACAGAGGAAAAGATGGGCTGAGGTGGGGGTAAAGATGCCTTCACTTCACAGGTAAAATGAGTCTCACAAGATCACACAGTTAGTTGGTACCAGAACCAGGACTACAGCAAACCTCTCACGGACTGCCGAATTGCTTCAAAAGTTAGTCTTGGAATGCCAATAATCTAAGTTTTTGTTTTTGTTTTGAGAATGCAGAATTTTATGTAGCCCTAGTTGGTCTGGAACTTTGGTCTAAAAATTACCTTGATCATTGTCATCCTCCAGTTTCCTCAATGTTGAGATTATAGGCATATGCTCCTGGTATGTTTTATGTTTTAGTATAAGAATCTGAATTACTGAGGTCTGCTTCTATATTTTTATTGTTTATTCATTAAACTTGTTGACTATTTGTTACTTATAGAAATTCTAGTTGGAGCTGTAGTTAAGAGAGATTTGTAGTTTAGTAAAGGAGGCGGCTGTAAAGATATATTACCCTAGCATACTGTGATTTGTCTCTGTAGAGAATAAAAACAAACTCATGTCATTAGCTGTAGAAGTTACCCTTATTTTAGTGTGTCAGTAATTGCAGTTTTCCTTAGTCATTTTTGTTATACAATGCTGAGGATCAAACCCAGAGCTTGTATATACCACACAAAACACTCTGTTTCTAGGCTGCATCCTCAGACCCTGCTTGTTTGTTTGTCTGATACAGTATCTCACTATGTAACTTAAGCTACCCTAAAACTCTCCATCCTTACTGCCTCCCAGATGCTGTAATGCAGGTCAGTTGTGTGCAGCCGCACCCAGGGATGGCCTCACTCTTGAATACACCCTTTTATGTGCAGCCTAGTCAACCAGTAGGTTTTCTTTTCTGTTAACTATAAAATACAAGCTATGTTTTGTTTTTCTTTGACAACATTATACCTGTATGTACAATATATCTTAATCATACCTATTTATTCCTAACTCTACTTTCCTATTCTCTGATCTCCTTCCTATTCCCTCTAGAACCTGCTAGAACACCACTTGCATTGTCATGTTCTCTTTTCCCCACATATCTACTCAGTACAGTTAGTGCTGCTTGAATGTGCATGGTTGTAAGATCATCTACCAAAGCATGGCAACTCCAGAAGAAAATGGCTCCCCTTCCCCCAGCAAGCATAAATTGCTACCAATAACTCCTGAGCTAGAGGTGGGGCTTCATGAACTCCTACCCCATCCATGCAGGAATGTTGCCTGGCTTGATCTTGTGCAGGTTACCATAGCTGTTTTGAGTTAATGAGTACAGTAGCCACATCGTGTTGAAAACAGCATTTCCTAACTGAGCCTTGTGTATGAAGTAAGTTGGGGGTGGCAAAGAAAGAAACCACCACTCTAATTAAAGTGTCTCAACAAGGCAAATTTTTACTCCTCTAGAAGGGGCACTGCTTATCAAGCAGTAGCAGGCATGCCTTTTCACCTTGACTGGGCTTGAACCTCATAGATTAGCATATGTATATACAGAATGGGAAAGGGTTTCTTGACCCAAGGAGAAGGGATTCGCCGCTGTAAGGGGAATGAGGCCTCTGATCTAGGCTATTAGGTTCTTGGGATGCAACAGGAACCCTTGTGTACTGGGTGGGAAAGGATGAAAGTATTTGCAAATGGGGGAAGATGAGCAAATATATTTGTGGTACAGATGACTTATTTAAGGTTGAGCACTCAAGTTGCTTTCTCAGCACTTTGAGTCTCTACATTAACTGCCACACACTGTAAAAAGAAGCTTCTTTGACCATGATTGAGATACAGTCATGGATATATTATATCTTAATATAATATGCCTCTGTGGATATAAATATTTACCATTTAGCAAAATAGTAGTAGTTGATTCCCCCTAGAGTCTATGACCTCCACAGCCCAGGGCCTTTGACCAGTTTTAGAGTACCACATTAAAAAAATTATAAAATGTTTCCAATATAAAAGGTTAAAGAATAAGAGATATTAAATATAACATTGTATTTAAGAAATAAAGCCAGGCATAGATGCCTTTGGAAGGCTGCAGCAGGAGGATCAAGAGTTTGAGGGCAGCCTGGTGAGACTGTGTCTTAAAAAGAAAACAAACAACAATCAACAACCTGAAAAACTATAGTAGAAACTCCTCTTACTTTGTGTGTGTGTGAAATTTTCTTACCCCCATAGATATGCCCATAATCCCGGTTTGTTGGTTATTCTATCAATATATGTCTTTATACCTAAGCATCAATCAACAAGTGATATATAATTATACCATGTAGTATTACATTTTAGGAATTTTATAGCCCCCTGGGCAGAAGTCCGAAAGATTGAATCTAGAAACATATAAAAGAGATTAAATGCCATGAACAAATTTAGTTAATCCCAGGAATGCAAAAGTGGCTTGTCATAACAAAATTAATATGTCACACTAATTGAATAAAATACAGGAGCTGGGATGTAGTACTCTCTCACTTGGTAAAGGGAACATGGACAAAGCTATCACCATATAACCAGGTATGAGAGCACAAAATTAGGAAATGGAGACATTAAGATTTTGATTTTTGTTTGTTTTCAAGACAGGGTTTCTCTGTGTAGCCCCTACTGTCTTGGAACTCACTTTGTAGGTCAGGTTGATCTTGAACTCACAGAGACCTACTTGCCTCCGATATATATTGAGGCCAGCCTGAGCTCCATGGTACTGTCTTAAAAAAGAAAAAATGAAACATTGAGTTTTTAAAAAGGCAAATGGGGCCCAGGGATTTGGTGCCTGTAGCAGAAGCCAAACAGCATGGTTTAATTTTCTAGACACAAATTTTTAAAAAGGCAGGTGTGTCTACATCTGTAATCCCCAAATTCCCACTGGGAGTTGAGGCAGAATCAGGAGAATTGACTGGAAAGCTCAGGAGAGATAGCCAGGTAGGACTCTACCTCAGGAACAAGATGGAAGGAGAAAAGTGATTCTTTTTTGTCCTCTTCCATAAATACACACAGTGGCACATGCACACCTGTAAGTAAAATCAATTTAAAGAGACAGGTGGCGTGGGACACCTGTAACCCCTTGGGAAGCTGAGGCAAAGGGGTTACTAGAACCTAGGAGTTCAAGGCCAGCAGGCAGCATAGTGAGACCTTGTCTTAAAACAAGAAACCCTGGTGATGGTGGTGGTGGGTACCTTAAGCCCAGCGTTCAGGAGGCAGAGTCAGGCAGATCTCTGAGTTTGAGGCTAGCATGGCCTACAGAATATTGTTTCTAAACATAAAATCCCAGTCATTTGATTTTTACCAATAAAGACTCAGGAGCCAGATGCTGGGATGAAAGCCTACCATCTCAGAGAGGCAGAGAATGTACCCAATTATCTTCCTACTCTGCTGACATCCCAGAAGGAAAAGGCCCTTTCTTCTCCACACTGTCTTAACTACCCTCAACTCAGTGCCCCTCATTTCTTTTTAGTTATGTTCACTCCCTTTAGACTGATAGCTTGCTCAGCCTCTTGACCTATGGTAGTGTGCTAGGGCTGAGCCATACCACAAGAAACAGGTTTTTTTTTTGTTTTTTTTTTTAGTCATAATCTCAAGTTTCACAATGTGATCAAATATCCTGCAACAACAGTGAGTTCCAGGACAGCCACGGAGGGCTACACAGAGAAACCCTGTCTCAAAAAATCAAAACAAAGAAAACAAAAACCAGGTAGAATAACTGGAATTTTCATGTGTCTGTGGTGTGGATATTTAAATGGTACAATTGCTTTGGAAAATAGTTTAGGGGCCAGGTAGATGGCTCAGTAGTAAAGGTACTTGCGGTTAAGCCAGAAGACCTGAGTTCATTTCCTAGAACCTACATAGTGGGAGGAGGGAACTGAATCCCACAAGTTACTCTTGGACTTCCACATGTGAGCCATGGCACACCACACATCCCTTCTTCCACCAAGAAATCAATGTAAACAGACATATATGAAGGAGAGTTTGAGCCGGGTGGTGGCACTTTAATCCCAGCACTGAGAAGGCAGAGGCGGGCAGAGTTCAAGACAGCCTGGTCTACAGAGTGAGTTCCAGGACAGCCAAGGGTACACAGAGAAACCCTGTCTCAGAAAACCAAAAAAATTAAAAGAAAGTAGTTTGAAAGTTTCTCAAAAAGTAAATGTGGGGATGGGGAATTTGACTCAGTTGGTAAGAGTGTTTGCCTAGCATGTATGAAGCCTTTAGGATTCATCCCCTGGGCTTAGGGGTAAGCATAGAGCTACCATTGTTACCATGAACTAGCAGATGCACTCCTAGGACGCTAGCCAAGGAAGTGAAAGCACATGTATATAGAAACTGTTATTATTCATGGTAGCCCCAAAGTGGAAACAGTACAAGTGCCTGTTGCCTACTAAGCAAAAGGTGATATATATTTATATGATGGAATGTTTATAGCTATGAAAAGGAAAAAAAACCCAACATGGATGAAAGTTGAAAATTTGTCAAGTGAAGGGAGCCAGATGAAAGGGCCATAAGTATAATTCCATATTTTTGCTTTGTTTTGTTTGAGACATGCTCTCCTTATGTAGTTCTGGCTGTCCCTGAACTCACCATGTAGACCAGTCTGGCCTCACAGAGGTCAACCAGCCTCTGTCTCCTGCCACCACATTCAGCCATGATTCTGTTTATTTGAAATGTTGGGAATAGAGAAAAGCAGACTTGGCTGGCAGACAAGAGGAGTGTGGGAAGTGTCTGAAAATAGATACCCAATTTTGCAAATAGTCTAAAAAGTACTGAATTGTGTATTGCAAAGGGGTGAATCTTCTGGTATGTGGATTATATTTCAATTTGAAAACAAGGAAGAAAATAATATCGGAAGAAGACAATCCACTAAAAAGGAAGCAGAAAATTTTACCCTGGTGGTGTAATCCCAATATTCAGGAAGATGGAGGTAAAAGGATGGAAGTGTAGTTCAAATTCAGCTGGGCAATATAGATGAAATCCTGTGTCACAAAAGAGGTGGGAACATTAAAGGACATATCATTTACAAGCCTTGGTAGTAAATATTTGAAGCTGCCTTAGCTTCTTAGTCTTCCTTGATACATGTCATCTCTGTCTTTTTTTGCTGCCCTCAGCATGATTTCTAGTTTCTGGCCTGTTTAAGATCTCTAACTCCTGGACTTGAAGTGTAGTTAGGTGACAGGAATCAAGTACCTACACATACGTGTACATGCAAAATAAAAATACCCCAAATAAAAAGTTATTTGAGGCTATGTGCCAGGGCTTGAACACTTTTTGTATAAGCTTTTTTTTTACCAACTTGAGATAGTACCCTTATTTTCTGCATTTTATAGATTTAGAAATAGTAACTAGTTAAGTAATTATTCTAATTACAACTGTTAGACTAATATTCAAGCTTAACAATTCAACATTTATTCACTGAGATAGCATGCTGTTTCCTACCACGCCTGCCTTTCTGCAGGTCTTTGGACATTTCATTTCATGGACACCATGCTTGTTTCTTTCTTTCCAGGTCCATTAATGAGATGAAACGGTTGGAAGAAATGTCAAATATATTTCAGCGTTCTGGAGTTGAAAATCACCCTCCCGAACAAAAGTCCCCAGCAGAAGGGAGTGAAAAATCAAAGGACAAAGACGAGCCATGGGAAATGGTGATGGACAAGAAACACTTCAAGTTGTGGCGGCGCCCAATTACAGGCACCCACCTTTACCAGTACCGAGGTGAGCCATGCCCTGCCGCCTGTGACATGGGTCTGTGGTGCCCAGACATGCATCGCCTTGTACAAGTTCCTTTGTAGGTCCTAAACAGTTCTATCCTGATTCTACCAAAGAAAATTTGCCAAACTTTTGTTAGTTTTCCTCTCCCAGATGAGGAGCTTTTTAAATTCTTCCTTGATACATGTCATCTCTGCCTTGCTTTGCTGTTCCCTAGCTCTACCCCCTACTCCTCTTGTCGTTCTAGTTTTGGGAACATACACAGATGTGACGCCCCGGCAGTTCTTCAATGTTCAGGTGAGTTCATTTTCTCTCCAGATTTGAAGCTTTTCTGACTTCATGAATGACTGTAACCTCAGCACTTGGGAAGGTGAAGCAGGAGACTTGACACAAGTTAGAGGCAAGCCTGGGTTGTATAATAAATACAAGGCCAGTCAGAGATGCATAGCAAGTCCTTTTCCCAAAAGTTAAAACAAGTTAAAAACAAAAAAGTTTAACGTGGTGGCACATACCTTTAATCCAAGCACTAAGGAGCCAGAGGCAGTGTGTGGATCTCTGAGTTTGAGGCTAGACTGGGCTACACAGCTAGTTTCAGGAAAGCAGAGCTACTTAAATAGAGAGATCCTGTCTCAACAGACAAACAAATACTCAATAAAAGTAAAACAGAAGTGAGAAGGGAAGGTAAGAGCACCCCAGATACTACATAGAACTTTCTTTTCTGATATTTCCATTTAAAAAATTTTTTAAATTAGTACACAGCTGAATGTCATGCAATGTACCTTTAATCCCAGCACTATGGAGGCAGAATTCAAGGCCAGCCTGGTCTATGTAGGAAGCCCAGGACTGTATAGAGAGACCCTATCTCAAAAAAACAAAATATAGCTGGGCGGTGGTAGTACACACCTTTAATCTTGGCACTTGGGGGGCAGAGGCAGGTAGATCTCTTGAGTGTGAGGACAGCACAGAGAAACCCTGTCTCAAACCAACCAAACAAAAAGAAAATATAAAATAAGTATGCAAAGATTTAGGCTTTTTAATGGTATTTTTAAATGTAATTTGTTTTTGCTGGCCCTCCTTTCCCCCCTCATTTTCTTTAATCTTCCTCTGTCCCCCTCTTGTATATTTCTACCCTTGGCAACCCCTTTCAACTTTCATATCATACGTGTTCTGTTATCTTTGCCGCTTTCATCAATACCTTTTCTTCTTTCCTGGACTCCTCTCTGGTTTCATGACTTACACCTACACTCACACACTCTTATTTATACATGTATAAATGTTAAAAGATAGGATCTGCATATGAAAATGTGGCATTTGTCTTTGAGTCTGTTACCTTGCTTAATATAATTTCCATATTCATCATCTTCCTGAAAGTTTTACAATTTCATTTTTCTTTTTGGCTGAATAAAATCCCAATTGTATATAAGTACCACATGTTTACAGCCCATTCATTTGCTTCAGTTTTCGTCCTTTTGTGAATGGTGCAAAAGTAAACATCTATAGTAAGATATAGAGTATAGAGGGTGTATGCCCCAGAGAGTGGTATGGTTGGATCATATGGTAGTTCTGTTTTTACTTTTTTTTTTTTTTTTTTTGAGAAACCTCCATACTGATTTTCATAATAGCTATACCAGTGTATAATCCCACCAGCAATGTGTAAGGGTGACTCTTTCCTTGCTATAATTTGTTGAGATTTTTACCAAGTTTTCAATAACTAGTTTGTTGACTATAATACCCAGTGAAGCTTCCCTGGGACACAGTGAGTTTAAGACCAGCCTGATCAACTTAATGAGACTGTCCTGTCTTAAGTAAAAACAAGACTGGGGAACTAGAACATTGCATGGGATGTGCAGGTTTGGCTCCCCAGAACTGCAGCAGCAGGGTGCCCTCTAAGGATAGTCAAGTACACTTTGACCTAGACATTGGATTTTGTCAGTTCTATGTTTGGTTTTGATGCATACAAATTATCTGCATATTTATTATTTAAAGTTCCTTAGTTACTTGATATGCCAGATGAGAAACGTTTCCTGAATTTCTATGCCTCAGGTCTGCTCATTCTTTGAGACTTTTTTACTGTTTAAAGTGATTTAGAATTACCATATCTCTATGCATTAAATGTTCTTTTTTCTCCAGACATTTCCTTTTCTTTTTAAAATTTTGTTATTGTTACTGTGGGGTTGAGGGCACATGTGTGGCTTTAGAGGCCAAGACAACTCTGTATTGTTGCTTCTCTCCTTCCACCTTAATGTGGGTTCTATGTACTGAATTCAGGTTGTTAGGCTTATATCATCAGGCAGTGTTCTAGTTCCATTCTGCCACTGTGATAAAACTCTGACCAAGAGGCAGGCAGATCACTGTGAGTTTGAGGCCAGCCTGGTCTACAAAGTAAGTCTAGGGCAGCCAAGGCCTCACAGAGAAAACCCTGTCTTGAAAACCAAAAAAAAAAGGAGTCTGACCAAAAGCAACTTAGGGGAAGAAAGAGTTTATTTTAGTTTATAGGTTTTAGTCAATAACTGAAAGATGCTGGGACATGAATTTGAAACAAGAATCATGGAAGAATACTATTTATTTCCTCTCTTCCTGGCTCATTTTAGCCTGCTTTCTTATATAGTCCAGGACCACCTTCCCAGGGAATGATACTATCCATAGTAGGCTGGGTATACATGTGTCAACTAACAATCCAGACAGTCGCCCTTAGACAAGCCCATAGGCCAGACTTATCTGGACATTCTCTTCTCAAGTGACTCTAGGCTGTGCTAAGTTGATGGTTGAAGCTAACCACAACAAGTAGTTACCTACTGAGCCATCTTGCCAGCCCTGTTCTCAAGACATTTCTATTGCATAGTTTTATGTATGTGCATACATATACACTAATGATAATGGGAATTGAACATAAGCTGTCAAAACTTACTAGACAAGTAATCACTAACCCCTAGCTTCATCTTCAGTCTTTTTGGGGAGAGGTCTCCCTATGTGAGTGCAGTATTCCTTTGAACTTTTGATCTTCCTTCTTGAATTGCTGATATGTACAGGCTTGTGCCACCAGTGTCTGGTTGCATTGTTCAGACTCCTCTGTAAGGGGCTGGAGAAATGGCTCAGTGGTTGAGAGCACTATCTGTCTTCTGGGGAGCTCAGGTTCCCAGCACCCACATAGTGGCTCGTAACTCTCTGTAACTCCGGTCCCAGGGTCTCCAATATCTTTTGGCCTCCATGGGTACAAGGCAAGCATGAACATGGTGCAGAGACAGCAATGCAGGCAAAACACCATATACATGAAAGCTTAAAAAAAGAGAGAGATTCCCTCAGAGGACTGAAAGAATAATTCAGTGGGTAAAGTTCTTGCTGATTAAATACGAGATGAATTCAAATCTCCATATCACCCATGTAGAATCTGAGTGTGGCAATATGTAGCTCTAACTAATCCTACCACTGGTCAGAAGGGAGAAATGTAGATGGATCCTGAGAGATTGCTGACCTAGTCAAACCAGTGAGCCTCAGGTTCAATGAGAGAGCTTATCTTAATAAAGTAGAGAGTGATAGAAGACACTCAGCATTGATCTTAGGCTTACACATGCACAGGCGCACACATGAAAATGTACACCCTTACACATAGACATAGAATCCCCTTCACTGTATGTGAGAATCTGACTGTATGTGAGAGTCATCTAATTAACAACCATGCCTCTTACATGTTGGCACTGTTGAGTCAAATCACTTAACTTTTCCACAATGTCCTTAAGTCTGAGATCCAGACTCCCAGAGAAACTTCTGCATCTTTGTTTTGGATCTTTCCTTTTGCAGCTGGACACAGAGTACAGGAAAAAGTGGGATGCCCTTGTGATCAAGCTAGAGGTGATCGAGAGAGATGTCGTCAGTGGTTCTGAGGTTCTGCATTGGGTAACACATTTTCCTGTGAGTCCTTTTACTTTGGTTTTATTTCTGTCAAATCTGTGATGTAGAATACTAATCTTGCCCACCTCGTTTTTTAGTATCCAATGTACTCTCGGGATTATGTTTATGTTCGACGCTATAGTGTGGATCAGGAGAACAATGTGATGGTCTTGGTGTCACGGTATGTATGGCTGCTGGAGCCCTGTTAAATTCCTGTGCCTTCACCCATCTGTTCCTCTGCACTCACCTTCCTGAATGCCCTGCAGGCTTCTTAGCAGCCAGTGCCCATCCATCCCTACTTGGGAAATAGGCTGTGATCCATCAGAAGGACTGCAGGAATAAAAACTTTTCGGGGGTGGGAGTGAGTATTGAGGGTAGAACCTAGAGCCTTACTCACGCTAAGCAAGCACGGTACTACTAAACCAGTGGCTCCCGACCCTCCTAATGCTGTAGCCCTTTAACACAGTTCCTCATAACTAATCTTGACATTGCTGTGAATTATAAATATCTGTGTTTGAAGGTCTTAGTGACCTTTGTGAAGGGTCATTTGATCCCCTCCCCAAAAGGGGTGGAAACCCATAGGTTGAGAGTCACTGTGCCTAAATTTAAGTTTTAATTAAATTTTGTGACTTGATTTAAAAAAAATAGAACTAGAAGTACAGCCCTTGAGCCATATATTACAATATCAAAGAAACTTACACATTTTTACAACCTGAGTTGTATTCATTCATTTCACTAACTGCTTGGTTTTGTTGAGTCAGTGTTACAGAGCTGCGCCTACTCCCCGCCCCACCTTTCCCCAGCCATGGCTTACCACTGGTTAATGCAAAGGCAGTCAGTCATCCCGTTTCCCTTCCAGTGCGGTGGAACACCCTAGTGTGCCAGAGTCTCCAGAGTTCGTCAGGGTCAGATCATATGAATCCCAAATGGTTATCCGTCCTCACAAGTCATTTGATGAGGTAAGTTTTACCTCAGAGATGAATGTTGTGGCTTTGGAATTTTTTTTCAAGGAATGCCTTTGTTTGAACTGAGGACAGGCGATTTGCCAGAGTGATTGCATTAGCATCAGCTGGAACTTGTTATGTATATTGTGGGCCCTGGTCTCACTTTCTGATTGTTTTAGGGGTAGCTGGAAAATTTATGCTTTGTGGACTAGAGAGATGGCTCAGTGGTTAAGAGCACTTGTGCTGGGCTGTGGTGGTGCACACCTTTAATCCCAGCATTCGGGAAGCCAGAGATAGGTGGATCTCTGAGGAAATCCTATCTCGCAAAAGCAGTCAGGTTTGGTGGTGCATGCCTGTGATCCCAGCACTCTGGGAGGCAGAGGCAGGTATGTCTCTTAAGTTCCAGGACAGCCAAGGCTACACAGAGAAACCCTGTCTCAAAACAAACAAAAAATAACATCTGAGTCGAGGTATGCATTAGAATCAGCTGGAACTTGTTAGGTACATTATGAGCCCTGGTCTCACTTTCTGGTTGTTTCTTCTGCGATTTATAGACTTTTAAAGGTCACTAACAAGTACCTTTATTGTTGTTATCTGTGTTTTGAGACAGTCTTCTATAGCTCAGGCCAGGCTGGCTTGAACCTTGCTGTGTAGTCCATGCTAATGTCTGACTTGCAGTCCTCTTGCCTCAGCCTGCTGTGTGCACAACTACACCTGCTCATTGGTCAGTTCTGATTATTTCTGGGCTGTTGGGGTTTTGTTCAGGGAGTTCTTTGCTTATACTAGTATCTTGGATTCTCTTCCCCTAGCACTTTCAAAGTTTCAGGGTTTTGTTACTTTTTTGTTTTGTTTTGTTTTTGAGGTAAGGTGTTTCTACTTAGTCTGGCTGTCCTGGAACTTGCTTTATAGACCAGGCTGGCCTAAGACTCAAGAGATCCTTCAGCCTCTGCCTGCCAAGTGCTGGGATTAAAGGTGTGAACCACCATGTACAGCTTGAATTGATTTCTGTATAGGGTGAGACATGAGGGCTTAGTTTCATCTTATACAAGTGGGTATCAGTTCTTCTAACACTGTCAAAGAAGTTGTCTTTTTTATTGTTATGTTTTTGGCACTTTGGTTGAAAATCAGGCCTGAAGCTGCATGGGTTTATGTGTAAGTCCTTTGTTCTGATCTTGTACTAATACTATGTTTTTTTCATAGGGCTTTGTAGTATGATTTGAAAGCAGAAACTATAATAATTCTACCATTCCTCTTTGTGTGTACCAAGGGTTGCTTTGGCTATTTGGGACCTTTTTGCTTTCATTCAAACTAGGATTTTTATTTTTATTTTTTTCTGTTAATAACCTTTTGTGTGTGGATTGCATTAGCTGTGGATTGCATTAGCTGTGTGCATCTTTTGATAATGTATCCGTTCTTCTTCCCCCCATCCCCTATGGCATATGCATGTATTATGTGTATAGCTCACACGTGCCCATGTGTGCACAGAGGTCAGAGAAAGATATCAGGTATCTTCTTCTAGCACTCTCTTTCCTATTCCCTTGAAACAGAGTCTTTCACTGACCCCAGAGTTTTTCAGTAAGTTCCAGCAATCCTCTTATTTCTGCTCACCCTCCCATCTCATCTAGCACCGTGGTTACAGGCACATAGAAACCCAGCATATGGGTGCCGGAGATCTATGCTAAACAGCAAGCATCATTCTTACTCTCTGAGCCATCTCAGCTCTATGTAGCCATTTTCAGTGTTCCACTGGTCCATAAATGTGGGTATGTTTCTGTCTTCTATTGTCCTTTGCTATTTGTAGCCCCTCCCCCCCCCCCCCCCCCCCCGCCTTCCTTACTGCTAGATTGCCCTTTGAACACTATACTGAATAAAAAGAGTCCTATGGAGCTTTCTTTTTAGTTAATGTTTGTATCCAGTCTTGGTATCAGGATAATGTTAGCTTCATAGAATGGGTTTGGTAGTTTTTCTTCCCTTTCTATCTTAAGGAATAGTTTGAGGCCTGTAGGCCAGGCAGGTTCCCAGAAACTCTGGAGGCTCTCCAGTTCTCATGCTTGGAGGAAACAAATGACAGAGAGGTCTGCATTGGAAAGGGAGGCCCTCTGCCCTCAGGTCTCTCACTTTTTCAGAACCCCTCTAGCAGTGAGCCATCCTACAAGGAAGAAGGTTCTAGAAATCCAGCAGTGTGCTAGACTTAGGCTCAGGGCTCGCAGTCTTGCCTGGCAGCAAATCACAGGTGACCAGGAGACATCTCTAGAGGCTGTGGAAGCCATGCAGTTGCTGGCCACGTCTCTGAGTGTCTGCAGCACTCAGGTTATAGAACTCTCTTCTGGCACAAAAGGTGAGGCCACTTACTGCTGAGACAACCAGAGCCTGAGCCTGCTGCCTGAATCTTCTCAGTATGTCCATGTCCAACCCATCCCACTCCAGGAATGCTGCTCATGGCCATCTACCTTGCAGACACTTTAGCAATTGGTTCCAGACTTTCTGAGTTCAGGTCTTCCTTGTTTTCAGGTCCCAAAGGCTCAGTTTTAAATAGTAGTCCACCTCTCAGGGGACCCTGACTGTCTCTGGGGAGTGACAAAATGGATTTGCTCTCAGGAATCGTGACTGTCATACCAAGTCTACCTACTGATTCTAAGGCTTATGAGTACTGGTCCTATGGGTAGGCCCACAGTTTATTGTGACCAGAGCTGCTTCATGGCTTTGGCTCCATTTTCTGCCCCTGCAGGGGAGAAGGCTAGGGTAGTGCTGTTGGCCCTTTTCCTACATAACTTTCTGGTTTCTCTGCTGTTTAGGTTGTGATCTCTGCTGTTTCCCTTTTTCTCTCTCTGGAATGTGGTCTGCCGTTGTTCACGCTGCCTTTCTTCACTCACAGAGTTACATGGAATAAGAAGCTTGTAATCTGCTGTCTACACTGAAATTTTGCTTTTTTGTTTTGTATTTTTCAAGGCAGGATTTCTCTGTGTAGTTCTTACTGTCTTGGAACTCACTCTGTAAACCAGGCTGGTCTCAAACTCACAGAAAGTCTGCCTCTGCCTCCCAAGGGATTAAAGATAAATTCTTTATACTGCTTTTGAAGTGTGTCTTTGTGTGGTGGTTAGTTCTGAATCACCTGGGAAGAGAGACTGAATGAAGGATTTGCCTAGATCAAGTTGGTGTGTGGGAATTTTAAAAATTTGTATGTGAATGAGTGTTTTGCCCACATGTATATCTACATACCACCTGTGTGCCTGGTGCTGGCCGAAGTCAGAAGAGGTTGTTGGATTCGGGACATGTGATTCAAGTGGTTGTGAAGTACCAAGTGGTGCTGGAATTCAAAGCTGGGTCTCTGCGAATGCTCTTAACCACTAAGCCATCTCTCTTGCCCCTCCTAAAATTCATTTATTGTGCGTAGAAAGGCATGCACCTATCTTGGATACACTAAAGTTGTCAGTCTTGACAATAAGCACAAGCCCCAGGGGATTATCATGCCGTAATTGAGGTAGGATGGAAAACCCACTATGAATGTGGGCAGCACAGTTCCATGGGCTGAGCACTGAACTGTGTTAAGAGTGACTGAAGAGGGGGCTGGAGAGATGGCTCAGAGGTTTAAGAGCACTGGCTGCACTTCCAGAGGTTCTGAGTTTGATTCCCAGCAACCACATGATGGCTCACAACCATCTATAATGAGATCTGGTGCCCTCTTCCGGTGTCGCAGGGGTACATGGGGACAGAACATTATATACATAATAAATAAATATACCTTTTTTAAAAAGTGACTAAAGAAAGCTAACTGAACAAAAGCAAGCAGGCAACGTAGATGTGTTCTTTTCTTTTGATTGGATGTAGTGTAACTAGTACTCTTAAGCTCCTGTCTATGGGGAATGAGCTATTTACAATTCAAGAGACTAGTGAGAACAAAGCAGTTTTAAATATACCATTCTGCAGAAAGGATGCCAGTGGACAGAAAAGGCACAAATGGCTGTTGTGCTGATTTGATTGAAGGCTGTATTTTTATAATTCCTGAATCATAAGAAGTATCTGTCGTCTCATCCTGTAGTCTGGTATTTGCCCTCTTCCCACAGTACTTATCCTATTGGTTTAGAATGCAGAGCTTATCCAGTGACTAATTGGGGCTTGAAACTACCCCCTTTTCTGATCATGGGCTGCAGCCTGTGACTTCCCAATTCTCAGTTTGAGACAAACAGCTAGAGGCAAGAGCCCAGCCCCTCTTGCTTATCTGAACTGAACTCTGAGCAGATCTCATACTGAAAACAGACCATAATTATATCTTACAATTTCCTTCTCTTTTTCTTTAATTATTGATCTTCTCAGATTTGCTTTAACTTTTCCTGTCGTTAATTTATTAGCAAGGGTAGGCAGTCCTCCAAGGAGCATGGCTATTATTCCATCAGGAACTGTGTTCTTAAAAGTACAGCATCGTCCACCAAGCATGACACAAGCATCTGCCTTCCGTTAGTGTCATATTAAGTGTGATCGTGAAGCCAGGCACAGTGGAGCACACCTGTAATCCCAGCTCTCTGAGAGGCAGCAGCAGGTGGATCTCTGTGAGTTCGAGGCCAGCCTGATCAACAAAGTGAGTTCAGGACAGCTATACAGAAGGCTATATGGAAAAACCCTGTCTCAAGAAACCAAAAAAAAAAAAAAAAGGTGTGATCTTGTTTTCTGGAGCCATTCAGCTGATGGCATCCAGCTGGATAGACACTCATTTAAGGACATCCCTGCCATAATTGATATATCCTTGATTATTTTTTCTTGTTAATTATTATTTAAAATACTAGATTTATGTATATGTATAATAGGAAAAGCAAATAGGAAAAACTTTTTTTTTTAAATCTGTAAACTATTCTGTATCATTTTAACCTTTTAAAAACACTCCTTAGGTTCCAAAAGTTAAGCAAACCAGGGATCCCCTTTAGGAAATGGGAAATCTTAAGGCTGGATTGGTTCAGTCATTTTTCTTTCTGAGTTCTGAACTAGAAATATTCTTTCAGTTAGAGGCTTTTGTTCACAGTAACACAAGCAAATGATATGCAACATTTCTCACAAGGAAGACAAAGTGAGCCAGTGCTGTGTCGTTACGTAGTGAGTTATTATCAAGTCCTTTTCAGGACTGGCTTTTAAAGCTCCCTGGATGACCCTGATGATTCTCTTTGATCTTCCCTTTTGGACCCTGGAGCTTCTTTGGTTGGCATCTTGACTTGGGAATCGTTGGCTCACTTCTTTCCAGCAGCCTGTCCAGTTACTGTGGTAGGAGCATTTGTTAAGAACCCTCTCAGGTAGTGGTGCACTCCTTTAATCCCAGCACATAGGAGGGAGACACAGGTGGATATCTAAGTTTGAGAGCCCAGCCTGGGATACACAGAGAAACCCTGTCTCAGAAAACAAGAACAAAAAGATATATGCTGGTACTTGTCTTCTCTCCAGTTTTTTTATGAACCAAGTCCTCAGGCTAGAGCTGGCAAACTGCTGGGGGGGCTGTTGTGTTATGCTCACAATACTCAACCATGTATAACACGCTGGGACTTAAAGCCTCGTCTATGTAGTTTTTCCTACCAGCTCAGGTCCGGTTAGGCTATTTTGTTTTGTAGTAAACAGATAGTAATGTATTTTTGGGGCAGTCCTAGGCATTTATGCTTTTCTGTGGACAACATTCAGTCTTGTCTCTTAACTGTTTGGAACCCAGGGGTTGTTGAGTGTACTTTAAGTGTAAACATTACAGCTCTGAGAGGAAAGGTATCTTAGCAATCGGGAATCAGGGAATACCACATAGACTGCACAACTGTAAGTGTTGCAGCGCTGAAGAAAAGGCTTCCTCTACAAAACTGTTACAGCTCTGCTCTGAGCGGTGTCCTGGCAGTCAAGGAATACCACAAAGTCATAATGCACAACAAACCTCACACAAGAGATTTATTGGTGGGGGAAAGGCTAGAAGGGTTGGTTGGGTGAGAAGTAACGGAGCTGAGCAGAAGGCAGAGTTTATGTGGGGTTTCTTGGAGGGTGGAGCTTTCTAAGGTTGAGGATTGATGGGTTTCAAGTCCTGCGCTGAGGACGGGCTTAGCGATTGGTAGGAGTGTTTCTTCGTCCTGATGTGGGCTTGGGTCAAGTCAGGGGTCAGGGTGTTCTCTCCTTGGTCCTTTTACCCTTCAGTAACAAACTACATAAGAGATTTATGGGAGAGTGGCTTCCTGTGCTCTAGAAAGAAGCAGAAGACAGGGTCAGGGTTTATATAGTAGCTTTTGTGGGTGGGATGCAGAGATTTCCAGGGTGGGGATTGGTAGGATTTCAAATCCAGAACTTACACTTTTTCTCTGTATGGCCTGGGTCCAGCCGTTAGGGCAGTTAGTGTTCTGTAGATGGAACCTGGTGGTTGGAGATCCTCAGAAGGGGCCTGGCCCTAGAGGGCTTACAATAAGGACAGTAGCATTTACTCTCCTGTTCAGCTGCATTCTGTAGGTGGTAAGCATCTTTCACAACAGATTGTTGATTTTTCATTTTGGGATTTTGAGGTAATTGCTTTTTAAATTTAATTAAGTGTGTATAGGCATTTTGCCTGCTTGTATATCTGTGTGCTATGTGCATGCCATGTGCCCTTGAAGACAGAAGAGGGTCTCAGATTCTTTAGAACTGGAATTACAAATGGTTGAGCCACCATGTGGATGCTGGGAATGGAGCCCCTGTCCTCTGCAAGGGCAGTAAGTGTTCTTAACTGCTGAGTCATCTCTCTAGTCCCACAGAGCTCATTTTGTCACATAAGCAGCCTTTGTGGTGTCTGGTTGTGTTCTTAATTATGTGGCTTTTACCTCTTTCTGCATGCTTCCACAGAGCTCAGTATGGATTCTGTTAGAGCATCTTTCATTTTTTTTCCCTCAGTACTAGGGATTGAGCCCAAGACCTCACATTTGAGGAGTGGCTCTACCGCTGAGGTGCAATACCAGCTGGGTCACTTTGTCTTCATAATCAGAAGCTCCTGAGGGCAAGGACTGATGTGTTTGTTATGCAGCTCCTAGCAAAGTGCCGACACAGCAGGCATTCAAATATATGCTAAGAAAATGAGCAGCAACTCAGGTCTGGGAGGGTAGGTTTTGCTGTTAAGATTTTAGGCCAAGTCTTGATGCCTCTGTTTTTACTATGTGGCTAGAACATTTGTTCTTTATTCCTTCAGATAGAACACAGCTGCTCCCTGCTTCTCTTAGGGTCATTGTTTTGTTTGCTTTGTAGCCTCGTTTCCTGCCTCTGCCTGCCAAGTGCTATGACTGCAGATGCGTGCCACCATACCCACAGGACCAGGGCACTCTAACCACCTCAATAATTCTGGGTCCTTTTTGGTGTTAGTTATGAGAGGGTTGGGCCAAAGAACAGTAGGTGTGTAGGCCTGGTGGTCAGTTTTTCCTTTCTCATTTTTGTATCCAAGTTGCTCATCTGTAAAATGGAAGAAGGTGGTACATTATAGTCTGCAAGGACCTAAGGCAGCTCCAGCTGCATAGTGTTCTGTAACCAGTTATTATTAGCAAGAAGAGCAGAAGGGAAAGGTGAGATCGTGAAATGGTAAACATTGGGCGTCTGTATTGGGGCCTCAAGGTTACTCCATGTTTGAAGATTTGCTAGAAAGGCCTTCAGGACCCAGCAAATAATATACTCCTAGCCAAAATTTAGTATGGTAAGGATACACAGCTGGATTATAAAAGAAAAAGACACAGAATAATCTTGAGTTGACATAAGGCTTTCTTCTCACCAAAATACAACAATGTGTGCTTGATGTTTTGACCAGAAAACTGTTAGATACTTAGTGCCAGAATTTTCACCAGAAACTAGTTTCATAGCACCATTTATTTAACATGTAAGTTTTGGGTGCCCATGGTAAAAATATCTTTAACAGAGGCCATGTGATTTGGGCACGGGAAACTTCCCTGTTATTTTAATAATTTACCGGGAACAAGATGGTCAAGGGCCTTTGTATGAACATTAGCATCTGGACTTTAGTATATATATGCACAGGGCACTACTGTCTTCTTGCTGCAGTATTTGCTCATGGTTATTCTGGTACTGGATGTAGAGGTTGCTTCTATGAGTGATCCAGGGGTCCTCATCTTTGCTTTTTCTTTCCTAGAATGGCTTTGACTACTTACTAACATACAGTGACAATCCACAGACAGTGTTCCCTCGCTACTGTGTCAGTTGGATGGTTTCCAGTGGTAAGTAGGGGTGTGCAAAGGGTCTGAACCTGAGATGAAGGATTTGGTGTTTCTGTCCTAGTGGCAACAGGAGGGTTGGTGCTTTTTGTAGTCATGTTGGGGGAAATGTGGAAAATCTTCCCATTTCACTCTAGCCTTTAAGTGGCATTTGAAGGATTAAGAAAAATGAATGCCGAGAAGGATGTTTTGTTTGTTTTTTGTTTGTTTGCTTGTTTTACCCAGAGGAGAGTTTTTAAAACACTTACTTTGATGCCTTATATGTAGATGGTGTGCATAGATGTATTTGTGTGTGTGTGTGTGTATGGTATATGTGTGTGTGTGTATGGTATATGTGTGTGTGTGTGTATATATATATATATATTGGCCTGGTAGTGTTGAATGGCTAGGTTGGTAGTGCGCTCCTATAATCTCAGTAGTGAGTGCAGGAGCTGAGACAGGAGGATCAAGGCCTAGGTGACAAAGTGAGAACCTGTCTGATAAGACCATAATATTGAAGGCTATGAGATCTGGCCAGCAAATCTTAGTTGTAGGGCCCTTACTTAGGGAAAGGGCCACTGCCTGACAGAGGCTGCAGGTCATAGCTGTAGTCTCACCTTCCACATCTTAAGAAAGCATTCTCATGTGAGTTTCATTGTTTTTGTTTGGATTTTTCTTTTCTTTTTGAGAAGATCTGTGTAACCCAGGCTGGTTTTAAATTTTTGATCCTCCAACTTCAACCTCTCAAGTGTTAGAATTACTGGTATAAGATGCCATGCCTGACTCCATAGTTTTCTTTTTTTCTGGTTCTCTGAGTAGCTCCTTATTCCTCAGGAGGAGGGTGGGAAATTATATTTCTGTGTTCATTTATGTGAATTAAATGATAGTTGTTTTTATTATGTCACTAAGTGATATTTTAATCACTTAAAAAGAGACATTTGAGATTACAGTGGATCAGTGATCCTTGATTCAAAGATCAGAGTGGTAGGTAGCTTTACAACCTGTGCACAGGGAAGCATTCTGGGAGGCAGCTGTCGCTCACAGGTTTTATAAGCTTTTTGCCTACATTAGAATGAATAGGCTCTGGTTTTCAGCCTGTTGCTGGCTTGTATGGCAGTGTACTAGTTTGCTTTCTGTTGCTCTAATGAACACCATGGCCCAAAAAAGCAACTTGGGGAGGAAACGTTTATTTTACCTTATAGCCTATATCCATCATGAAGTCAGGGCAGGAACCTGGTGACATCAACTGAAGTAGAGGTCATAGAGGAATACTGCTTACTGGCTTGCTCTCCATGGTTTCCTCATCCTGCTCTTTTGTATAACCTAGGACCACCTGACTAGGTACAGTACTATGCACTGCGAGTTGGGCCCTCCCACATAATCATTAATCAAGATAATATCCCCACATACTTTCCTAAAGGTCAATCTTTTTGAGACAGGGTTTCTCTGTGTAGTTCTGATTGTCCTAGAACTCACTCTGTAGACCAGGTTGACCTCAAACTCACAGAGATCACCTGCCTCTGTCTCCTAAGTGCTGGGATTAAAGGCATACACCACTATGCCGCGCTTGGAGAGGCCAGTCTTATAAAGGCATTTTCCCAGCTGAGGTTCCCTCTTCCCAGATGATTCTAGCTCATGTCAAGTTGACAAAACTAACCAGTCCCACAGCCTGATCAGATTCTGCTGTGTCCCAATAGGCATGCCAGATTTCCTGGAGAAGCTGCACACAGCCACTCTGAAAGCCAAGAACATGGAGATCAAAGTGAAAGACTACATCTCAGCCAAACCTCTGGAAATGAGCAGTGAGGCCAAGGCTACTGCTCCTTCCTCCGAGCGGAAGAATGAGGGAAGCTGTGGCCCAGCTCGGATTGAGTATGCTTGAGGGCCTTTGGGATAAGGAAAGACAGGCACTTCTGGCCCTGCCTTGCTCCCTCAGCTCTGCTGCAGGACAGGGACAAGTCATACATGTTAGAGGACGTCTGCTGTAATTGTCAGTGCAAGAGACCTGGAGTTAGATTTCATTTGGAGCCCTATTGCTCTTTACCAAGCAGGAAGTACCGTGACATCGTGGAGTCATGTTCTCAGGCCAGCTGTTGTGAAATCCAGTATCATACTGAACTAATCTGGAACAAACCTCTCACTTTAGGCCAGAAGGGGATGACTTGCGTCTGCCTCCTCCGAGAAGCTTCCTTGCTGACATTCCACAACCATTGGTTGTGCAGCGCTCTGGATACCCTTCAGTTCTGTAGGTCACTTAGAAAGTGGTTGGGCTTGGGTTCTCACTAAGGGATCTCTTGGAGTGTTCTTGGTAACAGTCTGTGATGGTGTGAACAATTCTGGCTGAGCTAAGTGCCTTGTCCTCACCTTGCTTTATCTTAGAGACATGAAGTTTGTACCAAGGGATCCTTCCCCCTGAAAAAATACCATGATGTCAACTCATCTGATTCAGAGCAGTTAACTGCCCATCTTAACTGGCCTTACTGTGTTCGTGTTCATGGGCTGTACTCACTGGATCATGGCCTCTGCCGTAGCCTCAGCCCATTTGCCAGGAGCACCAGAGACAAACCCCTTTAGACAGTAGCTTTCTACTTGATGTCATCAGTGTTTTGATAGCATCAGTGGAAGTGGGCATAAAACATCTCATTTAAAAATAACTAGATTTCTTTCTAACCCTTGTAGCAAAATGGAATTGGAGTTGAGGACAACTCCTCCGTGCTCTTATTTGTTTGGCCACTATTTTCCTGCTGCAGATTGACTGGGCCTTCCCGGAGGGCTAAAGGTAGTGGATGGTGGTTGTGCCGTTTCCTCAGTTTTCAAAACTGCAAGCTGACATGTGGGCCAGCAGGTGGAGTCTTCGCCCCATACCAGTATGGTAGGGATGAGGCTTATGTGACCCTCTTGATCCATTCAATGTTTCTTTACAGAGCTGACATAGAAGTGATATGCACGGTTTGGATAAGATCACAACCAGATGGTAGGGCCTGGCCAAGCTGGTTTCTTTATGGTGAATAGGGATCAACAAGTTTTACATCCTTCTCTCTCTCTCTGGAGTTCATATAGCTGAATTGTTCTTTTCTCCTGCTTGCTACCCTGTTGTGCTGTAAAAGGAAGCTAAACCCAAGGTGAACTTAACCCTTTTAGCCTTCTTGTTGCCTATTTGGTTCTGTGCCAAGGAAACAACTAACTCCCCCAGTGTTTCTGTTTTTTTCAGTTTTTGCCAGAGCAGAGAGTGAATTGAGCAGTCAGTGTCTTTCAGTGAGCATTTCTCCCTTCTCTCCAGGACCTGACAGAAAGAAACCTTTTATCTGAATTCAGCACCTGTAATTGAATGTGTGTGAGTGTGCGAGTGCATGTGTACATGTGCGTATGCTGGGGCGCGGATACTAAACAGTTATGGTTGCCCTTTGTTCTGACTTAACAGTGATTTGACTCTGTACAGTTACTTGTATCATCATAATGAGTTTGCTCTTAACTGTGACATTTTTATCGAATGTGTGAATAAAGATTGGTACAGAAGACTGTTTTGCTTTGGCCACATGGTGGGGAAATTGTGTACATTGGGCTGTTTGTCATCCTGATCACAATGGGAAATTGGTGAACCTTACTCTTTCTTGGCAGGTCATGGGTGACAAAAAGCTAGCTACCTAGCTAGACTGTGGCCCCTGAGTGGCCAGCTTGAGAATTGAAGATAAAGTCCTTGATTCTAGTATCTACTAACTTGTAAAAGGAGTAAAAATAAAGTCTAGTGAAGGGAATCCATGTCGCATCTTCTATAGACAGGCTTGGTGTCTTGCCTTATAGGCAGTTCTAGGGCCCAGATTTCTTCAGGGGGAGTGATATATTTGAGAATCTTTGGAGCACAGCTGAATTCCAGCTTGTGTGTGGTTTTGCCTGTGGGCAGTGCAGGTTGAACAGACATAAATTTATCTGGCCTGAATGGAACTGCATGGACGTACAAGGCACACCCCTCTTCAGGGTATGAAGCTCGTCTCATCTCACAGGACCAGGGCCATCCTGGTTACAAGCTACAGCTGCGGTGGTGCCTGGCCCTGATGCTCTTCCCTCCCCTCACTCTAGCTTATGTTTCCTCTTTACCACCATATTCCCTCTGCATCCTCTTCCTTTGCCCAGAGAGTAGTGGGCAGGCCAGTGGGCTCCTGCCAGCAAGTACAGGCTTTTCAGAATAAATTTGTGTAATTTTTACCCATCAGTACATATTTAACTGCCACTGATTTAGTTTCAGTTGTTGAGCCTATTTTTCTATAAACCCTGTAGGTTTGTGTGTATATGATCTGTTTGTTTACCTATTTATCTGCCTGTCTGTCTAGTATGTGTGTGCTGGCTAGTTCTCTCTACTTGACATAAGCTATGGAGTGGAGAGGGCCTCGATTAAGAAAACACCTCCATAACTTGAGGCAGTAGGCAGTCCTACAGGGCATGTTCTTAATTGATGTGGGAGGACTCGGCCAGTTCTGGGTGAGGACACCCCCACGCTATAAGAAAGCAGGCTGAGCAAGCTAGGAGAAACAAACAAGCAGCACCCCTCTATGGCCTCTGCTTCAAGCCTCCAGGTTCCTGTCCTGTTTGAGCGCCTGCCCTGACTTTCTTCAATGATTGACAGTGATAAGGAAGCAAAATTAACCCTTTTCCTTTCCAGCTTACTTTTGGACATGGTGTTTCATCATCTGCAAAAGTAGCCCGAGCCAGCACTGTGTGTGTCCGTTCATCCATTCGTCTGTCTTCAAATTGAAGGACTATAGGATAAGAATCCAGAGAGGACTCCATAGACCAAGTGTAGTTAGCTGTAATTTAAACGATGATGGTTGTGGGTTAAGTGCTAGTGTGAGCTTTTTACTTTGAAATTTTTAATATATCTAAAGGTTGAAAGGATTTTTATAATTACTTTGTATGTCAGGGGATGCAGCTTAGTTGGTAGAGTGCTTGTCTAGCCTTGGGAGTGATCCTCAGCATTGCGTAGCACTAATCCCAGAGTACAGGTGGAGCCAGGAGACTCAGAAGTTCAAGGTCAGCCTGGGATGCAGGAGACTTCATTACTTTACTCATTGTGACAAAACACAAAAAAGCAATTTGGGGTAAGAGAAGGGCGTATTCTGCCTTACAGTTCAAGGAGATAAATTTTGCCAGGACTAGGAAAGCATGATAGCAGACTTGCTGGCCTGGTGGCCTCCCCGGTCAAAGCACACAGTGAACGGGAAGTGGGAGTGGCCTGTAAAACCACAAGGCCCTCCCCAGTGACGCACTTCCTCCCGAGGGTTTCGGCCCGGTAAAGGTACCACAGCCTTCCCGAACAGCACCACCAACTGGTGACCAAGTGTTCTGACACGGCTGTGGAAGACCACATCAAACCACAACAGACCTCAAAAGCCTTGTATCGTTCTTCTCAGGTTAGTAAGCTGCTGGGAGTACTTTCTCTACATATACTTTTCCCGGGATTGTTTGAAAACACACCCCTCTACCCACATCAGAGCATGCTTTTAGTAATACAGATGTTACAGTGCGGTAAGCACACAGAACACTTAGGTGGTTACCTTTTTTAAAAAAGATGTTGGGGCGTGGCGCAGGTGTGGAGGACAGAGGATAACTCTGGACTTGGTTCTCGCCTTCCACCTTTTTCAGGGTTCTAGGGATCAAAACCAGGTCAGGAGACTTGCGTAGCAAGTCTTTCTACCCAGTTGAGCCCTCTTGCCGGCCCCAATAGTGTCACCATCTAGTAATGTAGCTCATGTTAAAATTTCCCCATTTTATTCCCAAATGACTTATAGTTAGTTCCCAACATCCTCTAATTATGTTGCTTTTGTCTTTCTACCCTTAAAAAATTTTTTTTGACATTTATTGTGGTGGGGGCTCATATGTCCCATAGCGTGCATGCAGAGGACAATTTGCAGGAATCAATTTTTTAGTCGTGCATTCTGAGGACTGAACTGTGGTTGTCGGGCAGCACTTTTGCCCACTCAGCCAGCCAGCCCGCCCAACCTTATCTGTTTTTAAGTCTAGAACAGTTGCCTACCCTTTGTAATGTAACATCACCTGGAACCTGGCTATATCTGCCAATTTTTCCAAACTCACAGAGCCTTGGCAGATACCCCCATCCCCATTCCCATCTTGGGGTGAGCTCACTGTAGCACCTGGTATTCTAGTGTAGCATGCCCTGAAAGGCAAAGGCAGAGAGCTCTTCCTAGATTGTGTACAGTTAGCGTGCATTTTTAAGTCTATTTTATTGGGGTTCTTATGCCTCTACCTCCCCTCACCCCAATCCGTTCCAATACCCCAACACCAGGTAGGAGAGAGAGAAGGTTAGTGGGGAGAGGGATCGTGCTTCTCTTTAAACTACTTCCTGCCAGTTAGGGTTGTCGGTTTCCTTGAGGCAAGTTCAGTCTTCTTAGTCAGGAGATCTCCAGCTTCCATCAAACTGCAGCAGTAAGCAGGGGCAGCAGGGGAAGGCGGCTTCCCCCTTTCCTCCAAGCGCTCCTCTGCCCTGCTCTGGGCTCTGTCCTTCATAGCCCCTCAGAGGTCTCAGTTACCTTTACTGCGGCTGGCACAAATCACGCCCCTGCTAGAGCACAAGACAATCACAGTTAATGGCTTCGGACAAACTGAAGCAGCCCCATATTCCACACCTGGGGTTAAAACAAAAACAAGTTTACATAACAAAACTGGGTTTAGGGGCTGGAGAGATGGCTCATTGGTTAAGAGCACTGTCTGCTCTTCCAAGGGTCATGAGTTCAATTCCCAGCAACCACATGGTGGCTCACAACCATCTATAACGTGAACTGATTCCCTCTTCTGGCAGGTAAATGTAGATAGAACACAAAATAAATAAATTAAAAAAAAAAAAACTGGGTTTAGAGAAACCAAAACTGCTACTGTGTACTTCTGTGGTAATGTCACACTGGTGGCTTAGTGTGAAGTCATAATTGGCCAACATTGATGGTCTCTAAGAACTTGGTGTGCCAGTACTGTGCTGCATGCTTTATTCTAAGTCAAGTGTGTGCCTGTTCTATAATGAGGAACTGCTATCAGAGGTAATGTAATTGTCTTCCTTAGGGCCACACAGGAAGTGATGGAGCCAGGCGGCTAACCTAGCTGTGACCTCCATAGACACCTGATGGCATAGCTTCCCTTGGGGCACTGACTAGTTCTGAGGCATCTCCTGTAGCTGTTTTTAACACATCTACAATTATGTTCCACCCAGGACAAGGGCTTGAATTTCCTATGAGGTCATCTGAGCACTGTTTCTGTGTCTGAAGCATTGGTGTCATTTTTCTCACAAAAACCTCTGCATATACATCCTACCTTAAAGGGATGTATGGCGGGCACTCTTGGGACAGTCTTAAAATACCATTTTGGAGTTCAGTGGTGGTGGTACACTCCTTTAATCCCAGCACTCAGGAAGCAGAGGTAGGTGGATCTCTGAGTTTAAGGCCAACCTGATCCACAGATTGAGTTCCAGGATAGCCAACACTAAAACAGAAAAACTGTCTCAAAAAACACAAACTACAACAAACATCTTGTAGCCCAGTGTGATGACAAGCTTTTCATCCCAGTATTCACCCTGAAGGCAGAGTGTTCTACATAGTTCCAGGGCTATATAATGAGGTACTGCCTTAAAACTTGTTTGTTTGTTTGTTTATGCTTTACTTTGAGACGTAGTCTAGCCATCTAGCCCTAGTTGGTCTGGGACTTGCTGTGTAGATCAGGCTAGCGTCAAACATTTAGCAGTACTCTTGCCTCTGCTTCCTGGGCATTGGTCGTACAGATATGCACCAGTGAGCCCAGTAACACTTTCTAAGTCTTTTCAGTGTCTAGTCTCTGCCCTCAGTGCCGTAGGGTCTAGATAGTGAAAATAGAGCATCTAAGATCCATTATTTTCAATAAAAAACACTTGGAAGTCTTAAACATTAGTAATGTGTGTGGTGAAAAAGTCTTAATGCAAAATGTTCCATTCCTATAAACCTCAGCGGCTGCATGTAAGCAGAACCCCCAACTGTGAACTGTCAGAGGTTTTCCTCACTTATGGCTAATTATGTCTGCAGATGAACTTAAAGAGGTAAGTCAAAAGCCGGGTGTGGTGTCACAGGCCTTTAAGTCCAGCGCTCCAGAGGCAGAGGCAGGTGGATATCTGTGAGTCCGAGGCCAGTCTGGTCTACAAATCAAGTCCAGGACAGCCAAGGCTACACAGAGAAACCTGTCTTGAAAAACAAAACAGGTAAGTCAAGACTGTACATCTGCCTGACTTAACCACACCTGAAATTGCAGGACAATTCTTTAAAAGCGGTAATATTTGCATTTCAACAGTTAATGTATTCTAATGTCCTATGATTCTGCTGTGCAGGTTAGGATATGCTTCATGTCAAGGAACAGAAAGCAACAGTATGGCTGAAATTACCATTGACCTTATGAGTGCAGCCAGTCTACAGCTAGTGCAGTAGCATCTCGTGGCCCCCAGCCCCAGGCTTTTGTCCTCTCTTCGGTGGAATCAGTTACAGCATTTCAGGGTTGGGACCTTAGCATCCTGTTTTACATTTCCAAGAGTTCCAGTATCTGGAAACACCCGTGAGATGTCTAAAGTGTGGGCTCTGGAGAGAGCCAAGAGTCACCTGACTTCGGACAAACTATTGGACCTCTGTTTTTCTCATCAGTAAAATAGGAATAAGAGTTCTTGCCTTGTGGTGTGTTCCTGAAGATTAAAGAATAACCTGAGATTTGAGGACAGCCTTGGAGTTTGAGGCACTAACCTGCATATAGTTTTCTATCCACCTGTCACAGAGTCACCAAGAGCTGGTTTGTATTGGCACACACCTGTAATCCCAGCACTCAGGAGGAAGAAGCAGGTGAGCCTCTTTTGAATTCGAGGGCAGCCTAGTCTACCGAGTGAGTTCAAGGCTACACAGAGAAACCTTGTCTCACCCCCCCCCAACACACACATACTCTTCCATCTCTGTCCCCTCCCCCCCCCCAACACCATCAAAAACCTGTTGTTGACTGAAAGCAGTAACTGATAACAGGTGCAGAACACACTTTGCATTACATGTAGTAAGCTTGGGGAGAGGACCTTTTGACTGTGCTAGGGGGTTTCTTAGAGCGAAGCTGCATAGGGTGATGAATGGCAGGGAGTTCACTAGGCTTTCACAGTATAAAATATAGGGTGAGGGCTGGAGAGAGCACAGCAGTTAAGATCGCATCTGGTGGCTCACAGCCTATATAATTGTATAACTACAGCTCCAGGTGACCTCTGGCCTACAAGGATATGCACACATACACACGTGATTTAAAATAATGCAGGATGGTGAATTTTATGCTATTACCAATTCAAACTATAGCTTTATGTATGTTTCTCCTCTACAAATGACACTGTGTGTTCTGCATTTGTGTGCATGATTTGGGTTAGACAGGGTATTTCTGTAGCCCAGCCGTCCTGTAACTCGATTTGAAGACTAGGCTGGCCTTGAACTCAGAGATCCACCTGCTTCTGCCTTCTGAATGCTGGAATTAAAGGCCTGCACCACCACTCCTGACACTTGCAACTTTTTACACTAGATTTGTGTATATCTTTTTGTTTTGTTTCTTAAGACAGGTCTTCACTATGTAGCCCTAGCTGTCCTGAAACTTACCATGTAGACCAGGCTGAGCTCAAATTCAGAGTTATGCCTGCGTCTTCCTCAAAATGCTAGGATTAATGGTGTGTGCATCCATACCTTATCTTACTGTAGCAAATGGTTGCTACTGTTACCTACATAACTTTATTTATGTCTGTTCCTGTGTCTATGAGTGTAGTTGCTCATGAAGGCCAGGAGAGGGCATCAGATCTCTTAGCGCTTGAGTGACAGGTATTTGTAAGCAGGGTTGCTCACTGGGTTGCTAGGGTCTGAACTCTGGTCTTCATGATAAGCAGCAAGTGCTTTTAACTACTGTCCAATCTCTGTAGCCCTCATAACTTTTTTCTTAACGTTTTCAATGTTTCTAGGCTCCAAACTTCATCCGATTTTTTTTCCTAATTGTCAAAAATCCCAACAGTGACAAATCCACATAAAAATGCACCTGCAGGGTTAACACTCATGTTTCAGCTGTGCTTAGTGTGCTGAGCCAGTACCAAACCCATTTCAGCTATCTTGTTTTCCCCTGCTATATCTTTATATATACTGTAGCACGGCAGTGCCTTTCTAAACTGTGGAGTTCAGGGTTTTGGACCCCATCTGCTCTCACAAGGAAAGTGCCATGCTGGCCAGTGTCATTGGTCCCTTGATAACTCCTGCTTCATTGCCAGCCTTCCCGTCGGGGTTGGGGATAAAAGGAAGCAAGGACATGCTCTTGGTCTGAGGGCAATCTCCTGGGTGTTGGTGTACTTAAAAAAAAAACTCTTATTTACATTTCTTTTATCTTTTCTCCCTACACACCAGATATGAGAGAAAGGGTTACTGGGAGAGGGAGAGTTGTTCTCTTTCTTAACTGCTTCCTGCTGGTTAGGGTTGTCGGGTTCCTTGGAGCCAGTCCAATCCTTGTTTCAGGAGATCCCCAACTTCTTGTCTCACTGCATCAATAGCAACTGGGAGCCACAGGGGAAAGTAGCAGCAGCCTTGTTCTTTCTCGGAGCTCCCCAAAACTTTGGGCTCTGGCATTTATTTTCTCTCCAGAGTCCTCAGATTTAAACTATCTGCAGCTGGCAGAGAGATACTCTCAGAGCCCGCATGAGGCAAATAGTCTGCTGCTGTGGACCGTGTGAATCAGTCCCACATCCCACCCCTGGGACCAAAGCAAAAACATGTTTAGATCCACACTTTCCATAACCTAACAGAATTTAGTCAAAATACCCCACTGCTTCTGGGAAGTAGACTCTAAGTCTCAACCTTCCTAACAGTTTCTCATGTTGTGGTGACCCCCAACCATAAAATTATCTTCATTGCTACTCCACAACTAATTTTGCTACTGTTATGAATGCAATGTAAATATCTGTGTTTTCCAATAGCCTTAGGCAACCCCTGTGAAAGGGTCATTCGACCCCAGAAGGGGTAGAGACTCACAGTTTGAGAAGCACTATTCTAAATTTTGAGCATTCATGAACCCGTTCAGAAGTAACTGCTAGGAAAACAGGAAGAATGGAAGTAGGAGGCAACCAGCAGGCCGGCTAAAATTTATACCTGCTTAGGATGCATGTTGCATTTATTTTTAAATTTTTATTTTAAAGATGTTTTATTTATTGTTAGTGTATGTGTCGTGTGGAGGTGGGCACACTTGCCACAGCATGGGTATGAAGGCCAGAGGACAGCTTCTACGAGTTGGTACCCCTTCCATCAGGGCATCTAGGAATTGAACCTCAAGTCCTTGGGCCTGAGCCATAAGATTGATGTCTCCACCCAAGGTCAGCTTGGTGAACCGATGAGTTTAGTTGGGGTTAAAGTGTATGACTGACTTACTGACAGTTACACTACCGAAGAAGAGGCCCCCCAGCAACTGTTGACCACTCATATATCCTTGGGGAGGGGCAAGACCTGCAAGCCTAGGAGCCCTCCAGGACTCCACAAGGGAATGTCCAACCTTGTGAATATCACTTGATCACAGTTGTTCTGACTTCACCTGTCTTTTTGTTTTTGTTTTTTGGTTGTTTTTGTTTGTTTGTTTAGTTTTTTGTTTATTGGTTTGTTTAAATTTTTCAAGACAGGGTTTCTTTGTGTAACAGCCCTGGCTGTGCCGGAATTTTCTTTTTAGACAGTACTGGCCTTGAACTCACGGAGTGCTGGGATTAAAAGGCATGGGCCACCACAGCTCAGCAACTTCATCTGTCTTAATCACTGTCCTTTCATTGTTGTAAAGAGACACTATGACCGCAGCAACTCTTACAAAGGGAAGCATTTAATTGGGGGCTTACTTAGAGTTTCAGAGGTTAGTGCATTATCAAGGTGGCAGGCATCTGCTGGGGCAGTAGCTGAGCGCTGCATTCCTGATCTACAGGTAGAGAGACTGGGCCTGGGACGCGCTTTTGAAAGCTCAAAGCCCATCCCAGTAATAGGCTTTCTATAAAAAGGCCAAACCTACTCCTGTCAGAGTTCTTTATAATCCCATCAGTGAGCCTGTGGGGGCCATTCTTATTCACACCACACCCCCATCAATCGCCAGAGTCCCTTGATTGTAAGTCCCACCTTCTCTTTCTTAGTGTATCCCTCAGTGGTTGCCAGGGGAGACAGGAGGTAGAATACTGGAGTCCCACCTGTACTGGCCAATTCTTCCAAGTACTGAAATGTCATTTGGAACCATGCACGCATGCATGTACACAGGAATACATACATCTTCATGATGGAGCCCAGAGCCTTGTGCATGCTAGGCGGCCAGAGTACATTTTCTAGAAATCTGTGTGAATGCAGTCTTAGATATATACATCTATATTTGAAGATGTATTTTATTTCCATTTATGTATGTATTTTGTGTCTTCTGTGTTGTGTTTTTGTGGGTATGTGTTCCTAAGTAGAGGTGCCTGAAAGGGAGTGCCAGATCCCGTGGGACTGGAGTTACGGGTGGTTATGAGCCTCCATTGGGTGCTGAGAACCAAATTCTGGTCTGGAAGAGCAGCAAGTGCTCTAGACTGTTGAGACATTTCTCTCGCTCCCATCTATACTTTATTAATTATTTTTAATATTTATTTTTTTTGAGACAAGGGTCTCTGTAGCCCAGGCTGGCCTTGAACACTGCCTGCCTCTGCCTCCCAAACACTGGAATTAGAGGCCTGCACCACCATGTCCCACCATATACCTATGCCATATACCTAGTTTTTATTGTTTTATTTTGCATATGTTGTTTGTTTGTTTTGGTTTTTTGTTTGTTTGTTTGTTTTAGTTTGTATGTCTATATATCACATGCATGCATACCTAGTGGAATGTAGAGGCATAGAATCCCCTGGAACTGGAGTGTTCATATGGGTGCTGGGGTTTGAACCCAGGGCTTTTTGCATGCTAGGCAAGCACTCTACCACCTGAGCTACACCCCCAGATCCATTTTGCATTATTTCAGGGTAAACATTTTTAGAGGGCAAGTTCATGACCCATCATGGTGGGAACCATGGCAGCAGGCAGGCAGGCAGGCAGACAGGCACTGGAGAAGTAGCTGAGAGCTTACATCCTTATCCAGGAGTAGGAAGCAGAGAGAGAGATCTAACTGGAAATGCCCTGGACTCTTGAACTGCAAAGGCCAATGCAGTGTCACCTCCTCCAGCAAGGCCACACCTCCTAATCCTTCTCAACGAGTTCCATCAATGGGGACCAAGCATTCAAATATATGAGCCCTTGGGGGCCATTCTCATTCTAGTCACTACACAAGCCATGCATGTAATATTTGTGCCTAGCTTATTTCATTTAGCATAATGTTTTCAAGTCTCATCCACATTGCACCATGTATTAGTATTTCATTCCTTTTTATAGCCATGTGATATAATAATATATGGATATGCTATTCATTCTTGAGCTGCTGGGCATTTGGGTTATTTCTGCTTTTTGGGGGGATGGGGACAGCTATGAATGATTCTGAACACCATGTACGAATGTTGTGTGGACCTATGGTTACAGTTCTCTTGGTTGTAACTAGGATTGGAATTGCTGGGTCATGTGGCTATTCTGTGTTTAAGTTTTGGAGGAACCACCAAATTCTTTCCAAAGCAACTGTACCATTTTATACTCATACCAGAAATGCTTTCCTGCCAGCACCACACCATTACTTGTTTTTGTAAGAAGTGGTATCTCACTGTGGTTTTGATTTGCACTTCCCTGATGCCTAATGACATCAGGTGTCTTTTCATGTATTTGTCAGCTGTTTCTGTATGTTCTTTAAGGGGCTGCCTATCCACAACCTTTGCCCATCTTCAGACTGTCACTTCGTTGTTAAGCTGCGCGTGTATATGTTTTGAATTCAAGTCCTTCACCTATATGTGTGTTGATGACATTCTTTTGTCTGTGGCTTGACTTTTTGTGCTCTTTGTCAGAGACTAGAAGGTTTCAGTTCTGACGGAATCCAATTTATCAACTTTTATGTTGTGTTTTTGTATCCTAAGAAACCTTTGTCTAGGGGCTGGAGAGATGGGTTAAGAGTCTTTGCTGTTCTTTTAGAGGACCTGAGTTTGGTTCTCAGCACTCACGTAAGGCAGCTCTCAACCTCCTGTAACTCTGGTGCCAGGAGACCCAATGCCCTCTTCTGGTCTCCCAGGGCACTCATATGAGGGTGAGGAATACATTTCACGGCTTGTGCCTGCATGCATCTTATTTTACAAATAAAAAGTTATTTAAAAAAAATCTGCCAAGTGTGGTGGCACGTGTTTTTAATCCCAGCATTTGGGAAGCAGAGGTAGGTAGATATTTATGAGCTCAAGGCCAGCCTGGTCTACATAGCAAGTTCAGGACAGTCAAGGCTACACTGTGAGACCCTGTCTCAAAACAAAGACAAAAAAAGAAAAAGCTGAACAAAACTAAAAAGAACACAAAGTCTTTACTCAATTCAGAGTTTCCCATGTGTTCTTGCATCAGGTGGCCACAATGACCATGGCCATACTGTGGTTAAGGTCAGGATTCCCTGAGGAGAGCTGTTTAGACATGGGGACCTGCTTACATTACAGGAGGCAGGGTGTGTGCCATAACCCTGTGTTCTCAGCCAAGGTCAGGGGACAGGAGGCTCCTAGGACAACAGTCAGGATCAGGCCTCTCATGCAGACTGTCACTTGTCCTGCATGTGCTGGCTCTGAGCTGGAAGGTAGGGTGACCAAGTTATGCAAGTGTAAGCACTGAAAGTTCAGTGTCCAGATAGTGGGTGACAGCCACTCCTCAGTGTGATTTCAAAGATGGGAATTGCGGGCAGATGAACCAGAAACAGGAGAGACACATGGAGTCCTTTAGGTGAGGCAGACTGGGAGTCATATGGATGTGCTGCCAGAAGACCACAGGAAACCCACATCCACATGACAGCCTGTATCTCAGGCTCACCAGTAAGATGGACTTAGTTGCATGTTTCTGTCAGGAGAGCTATGAAGTAACTAGAACACTACTCACCTAGCAAGGAGGTCTGAGACCATAAACAATCGACCACGCTCAACACTGGCTGACCTCAGTCAGGGCAGCTTCTCCTGCCCTGCCCTGGAAGGAGAGACGCTGAGAAGAGAGACTCAGGCTGTGAGAGAGGCTGGTGAAATCAGACAGTGGAGAAGGGGGCCACATCCTCCTGCTGTCTGAGGAGGGCAATGGGCACTGCCAGGATCCTGCCAGGTCTCAGGACAACATCAGGCCTTCGTTCCCAGTCATTCCCAGTTTCTTCCTGTCTCTTTGATCTGAGACAAAGAGCTGGTGTGTGATGGAAGTGACTCCACAGTGGCCTATGGATGGGTTTCTGGGAAGTATAAAAAATAACCGATGTTGTGTGGTAGAAGCAGGCAAAGGTAGACTTGAAGGCTCCTGTCTGGGGACCTCAGAGGCCTCTCTGGTCCACCCAGTGGATTCCCTTATTCAAGCCCACACCAAAAGGCCACCCCTGCAGGACTCTGGTAGCCCAAGAGGGGCTCAGCCTGCTTCAGGATCCTCCTTGAAGCCATACAGCATATTAGTGGCCATTAGCTTCCAGCCTAGACCTCCAACCTTAATCTCATTCTTGCCCTCCTCACTCCTCCCCAGCCTGAGCCATGGCCTATGAGGAGCCTACTCCAAGTAGCCACACTAGACACATTTGAGACTGTCACCTCAGCAGTAAATTCCTCACCAAGAAGCTTAAAAACAAGAGATCTGTGGCCTGTTTTTACCTCAAAAAAGCCACGTGAAAACCCAGGAGGCTGGGTGGGGGCCCAGGGCTTGGGGCCCAGCTTTGTCAGAGGGTCGGAAACAGGATGTGAGCAGAGAGGGGGCTGTGAGAATCAAGGTGGCTTCCAGCAGAAGCGGCTGCTCGGCACTGTGTGTTCTTAGCTATGGAAAAAGACCCTGGGCTGCGTGGGTGTCGTCACATCCTGCTGCTGAGCAGTCTTCCCCCAGCCCTGCCTGGCTCCCTTCCAGAGCACAGTCTGACCCCCTGGGCTGGCAGGGGGTTGGGGGTGTGTAGCTGGTGAGAGAATGTGACCTTTCAGAGAGATGGGATTAAATGTTAACTAGTGTTCCTGACTCCTCAGGGAAGCCTGAACACGAAGGAGAAACAAGGCAGGCAGAATGGGCTGCCCATTCGTCCAATGAATGGAAAAACAGTGACGTCCAGGCACTAGCTGAGATGGCAAAGCAGAACTGCCAAAGCCCACTGTCTGATGTCAGGAAGCCCTGGTGGGTGGACACAGAATCAGACCTACAAGGGGTATAACCCGGGTTCTGAGTGGCTCAGGGATAGGCCTTTGATTCAGCCTGGGCACTTGCAAAGGCTTCTGCGGGGGGAAGTAAGGCCTAAGAGGAGTCTCAGGATGGGGAGGGGTGGTGTGTGTATGTGTAGGTGAGAGGACATTGTGGGTCTGTGTGTGGATCTGTGTCATGGGAGCTTTCTATCAGCAAGAGCCCACCCTCTGACTTACTGGTATGTGGGGGGGGGGGGCGGTTGTTTTGTTGTTGTTTAGAGACACGGTTTCACTGTATAACATGGGCTGTCCTTGAACTTGCTCTGTAGACCAGGCTGGCCTCTAACTCACAGAGACCCACATGCTTGAGTGCTGGGATTAGTGTAGTGTGTCACTACCGCCCAGCTATGACCTGATTTTTGAAGCATCCTCTTACCAACTTGGCTTCGAGTTTGATTTAGATCAGTGGTCTCAGTGACTGCCTCTGAACCAAGCAACCACTATCTTGGGGAATTCAGGTGATTAAGCTCCTTCGATTATCCCAGCGGCCTGTTTACACCCCTCATGGAGGGACCGGAGGGTCATGAAACCTACACCAGACTATCTAGTCGCCGCCTACCATCTGTTATATATGCAACTCTGCCTTAATTGCTGTGGCCTCTGAGAGGGACTAGAGTATATGGGGAGGGAGTTCCAACTGTGCAGTGAAGGGGAAGCCCTCACCCCTGCTGGGTAAAGGCTTTCCAGGAGGGAGGGTGGGGAGCAGGACACACCTTTGTAAGCAGCGGCTCACCTGTGGTCTATAAGGAAGCCCACTAAACTCATTGGTTCCCAGAATGAACTTGGGTGGAGTGGTACCCAGTTTATCACTGAGACCTTAGGAGAGAGAGTATAAAATGTCTACTCCCAGGGCAGGAATTTTAGAAAAAAGTAGGTATAAATTCAACATTGTTATCATTAATTTGATGGGAGGGTGCACATACAGCCTCTCTCACACTGGTGGCTATCAGGTGACAATTTGGTGGAGCTGGTTCCACCATGTGGGTTCCTGGGGGGAGCGCTCAGGTCTCCAGGCTTGGCTGCAAGCACCTTCGCCTCCTGAGCCACCCTGCCGTCCCTCGCTATTCTTCTCAAATAGAGCCTTCCAAGGACTGGAAAATCACAGACCGTGCTGAGCTGGAAGTCTTCGTATGCCGTCTCTGCCTTTTCAGTGTTGGTGTCCAGAAGAGGGGCTGCAAGACAGCTCTCACCAAATTGCTTTCTGGAAAAAGCGCATCAATGTACACTCCTAGCAGAGGGCCCTGATCTCTCACTTACCTGCCTTGCCCGATGTCCAGAGGCTTGCCACCCTGATGGCTGACACACTCCTCTCGTTCAGTGGGTAAACTGACATTCTCGTACCCCTTGGCCTGTGACTTCACATTCCTGGGAACACCATGTGCTTGACTTTGAATCTTCCTTTTTTTTTTTAAGGACTAGCTCACCTCTTTACCCTCCTAATGTATGCTCCCTTTCTTTCTCAGAGTTCATAGAGCTCCCAGAGTTTGGCGCTATCCTGAGCATTCAGGGCCTGAAGAGGTTGGTGGGCCTCTGAAGGCCATAGCCAGGCTTTTTGGCTTCCTAGCTGTTATGGTCAGCTCTGATGGGAAGAGCTCCCACCATACCCTCCTGTCCCATGATGGCCTCAAAGGTGACTGTCCAAAAGTGCTGGAAACTTCAACACGAACGATTTAAAACCTGCCCTCCTGTTAATTGTTGAATGAATGAGTGGGTGAAAGGACAGACTGGAACCATTACTTCTCTATTGGTGCTTTGCCTGCATGTATGTGTGCCTGTTTCCCTTGGAACTAGAGTTAGAGGTTCTGAGTCACCATGTCAGTACTGAGAACTGAACCTAGATCCTCAGGAAGAACAGCCAGTGCTCTTAGCTGCTGAGCCATGTTCCTAGCTTGAATTAGAACCTTTAATTGGTCTCTCTCTTTTTTTTTTTTTTTTAACCAAGTATTTTTCCCAGTTCTAGAATTTGCTGTGTAGACCAGACTGGCCTTGAACTCACAGAGATCCACCTGCCTCCGCCTCTGGGCAGGTGAATAAAGGCACATACTACCACACCTGGCTGTGTATTTTGTTCTTATTTCATATTATTTAATCTACATGGTGTAAACAGTACTTTTTGGTTAGTTTATTGGGTTCTTTTACCTACCACCCTCTCCATGCCAACTCCCTTCCAACTCCCCAACACTAGACAGGAGAGAAAGAAGGATAGACTACTTCCTGCTGGTTAGAGGTGTTGAGTTCCTTGGGGCAAATTTGATCTTTGATGTCAAGATATCTAATTTCTTCTTCTCCTTGAGTTTCTTCTATGCACGTTACTACTTGACAAGCCATAGTAGCAGGGGGAGCAGCAACTGCCCTCCCTCTTGGGGCTCTGGCATCTTTATGCCCCCTAAAGAGTCCCCAGAATTCCAAACATAAGCTATCTTCAGCTGGCAGAATCACTCCCTTCTAGAGCATGAGACAAATCACAATTAGCTGCTGTGGGCAATCTGAAGCAGCCCCATATCCCACACCTGGGATTAAAACAAAAACATATTCCCATAACATAACTGGGTTTTTAAAGACACCAAAGTTCTCACTACAATGTGGATTGTGGTAGTCTGAGAATGGCCTCTGTGGGCTCAAGTATTTGAATTCTTGGTCCCCAGTTGGTGGAACTGTTTGGGAAGAATTGGGAAGTGTAGCCTTGTTAGAAAAGGTGTGTCATTAGGGGTGGGCTTTGAGGTTTCATTCATTCTTTTTTGTTTGGTTTGGTTTATTTTTGTTTTTTTCAGACAGGGTTTCTCTGTGTAGCCCTGGCAGTCCTCACCAGGAAGGCCTTGAGCTCAGAGATTTGCCAGCCTCTGCCTCCCAAACATTGGGATCAAAGGTGTGCGTCACCACCGCCCCAGCTGAAATAACTTTTTTGTTTGTTTGTTTTTCTTTTTTGTTTTTTGAGACATGGTTTTTCCATGTAACAAGCCCTGGTTGTCCTGGACTTGCTTTGTAGACCAGGCTGGCCTCAAACTCACAGAGATCCACCTGCTTTTGCCTCCCGAGTGCTGGGATTCGGGAGATAACATTTTTTGATTGTCATTTCTCACTGAATTTCCTGCAGTGTGGAAAAGCAAAGATTCATGTGTGATCTCAGTTTTGCTTACATTGCTGATTGCCCTGGTTTAGGGTTATTTTCTTGTCTTTTCCTTGTCCTCTCTTCTCCCATGAAGGGCCAGCCCTCCTGGGATAGGGAACCATAATTATTCTTGTATGTCTTGCTTCTCCAAGGAGAGCTTCAGTCAGCAGTGCGATGGGCCTGGGCATTTATAAGTTTTTGTATCTCACTGTTAAGATGTCTCGTGTTCTAATAACCTGCTTCCCGTGACCTCACTGAGTGCTGAGTGTTGTCAGTCTTCTGGCAAGATTTCTGGGCATACAGCTGTGTGCATCGGATGACACAGCCCTCCTTATAGTCAGCCGTGGCCAGGTGATCATGTTCTGGACTTTGGAATATAAGCAGAAGTGACAGTAATCCTTCCTGAAAGTTCCTAAAGAGAGATCCTCTCTTGCCCTTTTCTCTTTTTTGTTGGCTGAAATGTCGGTGTGATAGGAACTGCAGCAGGCTTAGTAGGCTGTGAGGCAAACTTGGAAATGGGCATCATACATTGCAGAGGTAAGGATGGAAGGAGCCAGTGCCTGGGAGCTTTCGTGCCAACCTTGAACTCCTATCTACTGCTCAGCTAAGCTGGAGGTGGTGGCCGTTGACTCTTCCACCAGAGACTACTAAGGACACATCTGGGGCTGAATGAACCAGGTTGATCTGCAGTGTGAGGAAACATATAATGCAGGAAACCATGGTGTCTCAATAAAGGGGTGGGAAAGAACCTGCTCAGGATTTAGGCTGTCAATGTGACTTTTTAAAAATAAAATGTGTTATCACTGGGACTGAAGAGATGGCTCACTGGTTAAGCAGACATATTGACCTTGTAGTTCCTGACAGCCTCATCAAATGGCTCACAAATGCCTATAACTCCAGCTCCAGAGGACTCAAAATCCTCTGTTCTCCTTGGGTACCTGCACGAATGTGTACCCATGTGCTCTGGTGCTCACACACACACATCTACAAATGTTTCTTATCTGTGTGTGTGAACATGACAAGGAGTGAGGTGGGGGTCAGAGGTTGACTTTTCAGAGCTGGTTCTCTTCAGCATTTATGTGTATTCTGGGGATGGGACTCTGGGCATCAGGCTTGTGTGGCAAGTGCCTTACCCACTGAGACATCTTGCCAGCTCCCGTGTAACTTGTTTGGGCAAAGTGTGGAGAGCGAGACTCCAGCTCTGGGTAGAAGTGTATCAAAACATTGTGGTCATTTTGCATTGCACTTCAGAGCGCTCACACGATGAAGGCCACAGGAAAGATGGGAGGACAGAGCTGGTGCCATGCAAAAGCAGCTCTCTCCTGGGACCTAGAGAAAACCAGCTACTGCCATATGTGAGTGCTGGGGATGGGGCTGGCTAAGGAGTCCAAATCTCTCATCTCTGCCTGTCCTAGCCTCCTTGAAAAACCCTTAGAAAGCAGAGAAGGGAACTCAAGATGGGTGTTGAGCGTCCCGAGCAGGGAGGGAATGGGTCAGATAGACGGAGTGTGTACACACAGTGCATCTCCAAAGCTGAGGAGTTGCCTGGTCCTTAAACTTGTTCCAGAACCATGGTGGCCTCGTCCTCGGCTGTATGCTGTTCTTGGGGAGACTGCCAGGTGTGGTGGTGCATACCTTTATCTCAGCACTCGGGAGGCAGAGGCAGGCAGATCAGATCTCTGTGAGTTCAAGGCCAGCCTGGTCTATGAAACAAGTTCTACATAGAGATACCGCATCTCAAGAAGAGAGGGGGAGAAAGAGAATGAAAAACCCAGACACACACACACACAAAGAGAGAGAGAGAGAGAGTTATTATAGGCACTGGAAAGGAATGGGACCCAGGACAGAGTAGAGAGCCTTCTTCCCACACTGCATCCTCCACATATTCTTGGCCCCTACAAATGTCCCTGACCTGACTTAGCTCCTAAGCTATGGAGCAGGATGGAGCAAATCAGGTTGGCTGTCCTGCTGGGCCTATGCAGGTGGAAGCCTGTCTCCCATCATGTCCAGATTCCTGATGGAGTAAGCATTCATTGAGTATGTGTGAGGCAGCTGACCTTGACAGAATTCTTTCAAGAACAGGTGACTGACAGCCTAGGACAGATTTCCTCCTGGTCCCAGGCCTTTCCAGGCCTAAATACATTAGTGCCCCTGTTGCCAGAAAACAAACTTCTCATCAGAAAGCATTACAAAGGCAGCTCAGCCAGGCTGGTGCTGACACTGGCTGTCTGTGGACTCTGCTTGAAGGTAGACAATGATGAGGGCCTCTTTTCTCTTCCCTCTGACTGCCTTCTCTTGCTTCACAAGATTCAGAAGTAGGGGGCAGGGACCAGGAAATTGAGGGACCGAAAAAAGAAAGGCCTTGAGGGAATGAACATGTGCACACTCAGCTGGAAGAGGGTACACAGGACAGAGGCAGCCCTATGCCTGGGCAAGGCGCAAGCATGGGGGCCCCTGTCCCCAGGCCATGCACTTTCTTGAATTCATGAATCTGCTATCCCTTAATTATTTAAATCATTTCCCCATAGACAACCCTTCCTGGTTTCCAAAACACCTTCTCGGATGGTGAGCCTCCGTGAATTTCCACAGCAGTGTTCTGAGGTGGCCCTGCCTGCTTTGACCCCTTCCTCAGTGAGGCTAAGGGACATGACTCATCAGAGGGGTGGCCCAGCATCTGGCTGGGAAGGTTCCTTGTTGGTTGGTGAGCAGTTTCTATTTTCCTCATTTGACCATTGGGTCTCTTCCCTGTTGAGGGATTTGTCACCCAAACTGAACTCTATATTGAGAAGCCCCCACTGCCCTGCAGGGCCGGTGTGGTGAAATATCTGGCTTTACCTCAGGGCTTCCAGGCCTCTAGACAGCACTGTACTGGGTGCCCCCAGGATCAAGCCCTGCATCATTTCCTCCAGTGGTCCATTGACCTGTAAGCCTGTTCTTCCTGTGCTTCTTCCCACTTCCCATGTCCCCCGGAAAGACCAGGCCTGACTCCCCATGATTCCTTCCACCCCACAGGTACCAAAGCTGGTGGCTCACCACAGCATGGATGCTGATTGGCTCTAGGGAGAAGTCTGGACCAGCCAAGGCCTGCAGAGTGATGGGGGAGGGGGGAAGCCTGAATCAGTCTTCTGCTGGGACAGCCCCTTGCTTAGGCCTCACCAGGCCATGACTCATGTCCCTCTCTGGGTCTCAGATTTCTCCCCTGAAGGAGGCCCAAAAATAGTCCATGGAGTGAGGATAGAGGAGGCCACTGGGGAGAGGTGAGGGTGAAAGCTGTGTGCACCCTGGCTTGCCTCAGGGGATCATGCCTCTGAGGGTTTCGCAGTGCTGAGGGCTAGGCACTCAAGAAGTAGTCATTGCTCTTCGCCCTGAAACTGGAAGGCTTCTTGGAGGAGGCGGTATTGGTGCTGGTACTGGTGCCCAGCAAGGGAGCTTGGGGCACGCTGAGTCTATCTGAGCTCTTGGATGAAAAGGGCTGTTGTGAGGAAAAGGGGTCTGAGGACCCAGGGAGCTGTTGGTAGGGGGAGTTCTTTGGTTGCCAGGGAACATGAACCAGGAAAAGGGGGGAAGAGATGACAGCTTTGGCTGTCCTGCTGAAGGGTTCAAGTTCCCCTCAGATGTCCTCCTTAGAAACATAATGTTGACTCTGCTTTGAAAGCAGGCTGGAGTTGGGAGGTGGGTGCCTGGTGCCTGGGCGTGAGGGACTGTTATTTATAATCTGGTCAGAGCTGAGAGCGATGGTATCTGCCTGTGATCCCAGCAGCTGGGAGGCTGAGACAGGATGGTGCAGACTGTTGAGTCCAGGCTGGGCTATATAGTGAAATGCTGGTTTAAAAAGAAAAGAAAAAAAAAACCTGGTTAGGAGATGACAGGACCTGCTTAAATCTGAAACAAAACTGGTTGTTTTGGGAAACTTCTCTGCCACAACCTCACACTGGCCTCAGAACAGCCTGTTCTTTCACTTACATGTGTGGGAGGCCAGTCTATGGTCCTTTTATACCATGGTGTTAAGTACCCTGCTGCTTTCCTGTTAAATGGTGTCACGCAGGCTCGGGGCACAGCTCAGCTAATCACGCAGGCTCGGGGCACAGCTCAGCTGATCACGCAGGCTCGGGGCACAGCTCAGCTGATCACGCAGGCTCGGGGCACAGCTCAGCTGATCACGCAGACTCGGAGCACAGCTCGGCTGATCGAATGCTCTGCTCTGCTCGTAGCTCACACAGAGCTCTGTGTTCGATCCCCAGCAGTGTGTAAAACCAGGCACACTGTGGTTCTAGCTCTTAAGCTGCAAAGGCAAGAGGAACAGAAATTCGAGGTCATTTGTGTTGTGCTCAGAGTTAGAGGCTAGCTGGCAGCCTTAGATATACGTACCCAAAAATACCTTGGGCTCCTGCGTCCAAAACAAACAAACAAACAAGCAAACAAAACCAAATAAACTAAAAAGCCTTGCTTTTTGCCTTCCTTCTTTATGTTCTCATTCCAAACAAGTTCTGAAGAGTCAGGTGGCGGAACTGGCCGAGGGCTCAGCAGGAAGGCTCTGGCCAACACAAGTCTGGAAGATGGAGGGAGAGAGACAATTCCATGAAGTTATACTCTGATCTCCACACACAGGCTGTGCCATGACATGCCCTGCTATCTCCCCCACCCTAACACACACACACACACACACACACATTGTTTTTTTAAGAGTAAGGCAGGGTTATGGGGAGAGAGCCCCAGCCCTCAGAGGAGGCCACATGTGAAGTCTTATGCCCCAGGTCCTGGACAGACATTTGTCTCTCTTCTGCTCCCAGTAGGTGGGGCGTAGGCAAGGCTGCTTGTACCCCAGTTCAGAAGCTGCTGGAGGCAGAAGGAAGAGCTAGCAAGGCTGCACCCGTCCTCGGGAGCTTTCCCCAGAGGTCCGGGTGGGGGTGCCGCCGCAGCACTGCTGGTGCCCGGGAAGGCAGGGCACGGAAGAACGGGCTGTTTCCCACCTCTGTGTGGCCCACGTTCTGGGAGGGCCCTGTAGTGAGGCTGCTCATCACTGTCTCTCAGAGGGGTGGGAAGCTGAAAGCTGGCTCCAGGCCTCAAAGTACCTGGGAATGGGCCTCATATTTTCAGCTGAAGGAGGCAGCGCCATTGGCATTGGGGGTGCTGAAGTAGAGCCAAAAACCCCTCAGCGCCTGGGGCTCAGGCCTCTGCAACCGGGCTGGGTTTCTTGTCTAGGGATCTAGGGGGCATGGTGGTAGGGGTGTGTGTGGGGGGGAATCTTTGGGTTGGGCCCATTAGCAACCAAAGTGGGATCAGGAACCTACCTGTATAAACTAGAGGGCTGGCGGATGAAGGATGCACAGCTGTGTGTGAGGGCGACACCGGAGCTCTTGTACTTGACTGGAAGGAACTGTGAGGGTTGTATTGGCCATCCCTCTGCCTCAAGGAGGCCGCAGTTTCCAGAGGGAAAAGGCTGTGCATTGTGGGTGTATGTGGCATGTGTGTGTGTTTGTATGTATGTGTGTATGTGTGTGTGTGTGGTGTGTGTATGTGGCATGTATGTGTGTTTGTATGTATGTGTATATGTGTGTGTATGGTGTGTGTATGTGGCATGTGTGTGTGTTTGTATGTATATGTATATATGTGTGTGTATGTGGTGTTTGTATAGGGGGTGTGTATATGCTGTGTATATGTGTATGCATGTGCCTTCAGAATACTTACCTTGGCCCCTCACCTTGCAGTTTCCTGTCTTACTTCTTCTGCCCCAAGGGACAAACACCTGATACTGGGCCTGGTCTGGGTTCAGCCAGGATACTCATGTCCCTCCTTAGACCCAGGGCTCAGGGGGGCAAAGAGGTGCACTGAGTGCCAACTCTGGGAGCCCACATATGTTCCTGGGGCTGCCAGTGGGCTGGGGAAGCGGCAGTGCAGAGGGAAGTTGGCTGGGTCAGCTGGTCCAGCTAGGATGTGTAGAAATTTCCACAGCCAAGGTACACCTCCTCTACCCTGCTTTGCAAGGAACACCAAGAACAAAGGTGCAGAATTTGGTGGACAGTGAGAATAAAGTTGTGTGTGGAGTTTTTTGGGTTATTTTTGTTTGTTTCAAGTCAAGGTTTCTCTGTGTAGTTCTGGCTGTCCTGGAACTCACTTTGTAGACCAGGCTGGCCTCTGCCTTCTGAGTGCTGGGATTAAGGGCATGTGCCACCGAGCCTGGGTATGTGTGTGGAGTTCTTTAAGCCAGGCTTACAGAAGGGAATCAGGTTAATGGCATCCCGAGGCTTTGAACGAAGACAATAGTTTCTGAGACGATTGTCTTTGAACAGAGAGAAGTAGGCCCCAGTGGCTGGGTGGCAAGGGCTCAACCTTTATGTCAGCAAAAGGAGGTTGACATGGAGAAGGACTTGTCAAGGCATGTAAGAACTGGGCTCCCACCTCAGCAACTGCTCAGCCCTCCTCCCTGCGTCCTCCTGTCCTCCTGCTAAGGCTAGGGGGGTGGGGGGATGGGGGAGCAGCCTAGGAGGGCCAGGAGAGAGGGGGTGACAAGGAGGGGCATGGCTGGCAGAGTGGAGAGAACAAAGCCAGACTTGAGAAAGGAGAAGGCACTGCCCTTTGCTCTTCCCTGGCAGCACATCTTCCTTGGTATTGAGTGTCCTCCGCCCTTGCCCTCAGCAGGGAGGAGCCTCAGCACAGCTCCAGCTCTGGCCTAATGACTGTTGTCTTTGGGGCTGCACCTGAGGCCTGGGGCTTCCCCGTCTCTTTCTTGAGCTATTCCTGGGAGATCTCCATTCCAGCCAACTGCTCTGTGGCGGCTGGTGCATGGGGTGTGCCTGGTTCCCGTAGGTTCCGTTCCAGAGGGCAGGCGTAGGGCATTGCAGCTCCTGCCCAGTCTAGCCTAGGAAGCCCTTCCTGGCCACTGGGAGCCATCTCTCCAGAGAGTCTTCCTCTTCAGCTCTAACCTGAGTCTTGCCTCTGTGTGTTGGGAAACTGAGGCAGTTACTCTGTGCTGAGGCCATGTTATGGATGAAAGGCTGGGGGCAGGGTCAGAGGGCCACCTGGCCAGCAGCCTCCCTTTGGAAGGAAGCAGGGGCTAGAGGGCCGTTTAGTCTTCTGGTAGTGCTCCAGAAGACCCTGCTAAGTATGCTGCGCGGCACGGTGCTCCCGCAACCCTGCCTGGACCGCCTCACCCCAGAGCAGGGGAGGGCTCCGTGGCATTGCTGTGCTGACGCTCATCTCCAGCTGGTGGTACAGAGTTCCTGGCACACACGGTGTAGGGCCTGACACCAGGGGTAGGGAGGCCTACTGCTAAACTTGCAAGCCAAAGCCCCTAATGTCGGGAACCATGTCCTTCAACCTGCAGATCTTCCGAGTTGACATCCGTTCTCAAAGCAGCACTGAAGACAAAAACGTGCACACGTGAAGGGTGTATGTGAGGTCTTTGGATCTAACCAATGTATGTGTGTGTGCGCGCGCGATTGGTATGGTGTGAGGTCTATGCAATGGTGTGTGTTGTGCTGTTGTGGGTGTCAGTACCTGTGTGAGGAGAGGGTAGCAATCGGACCCCAGATATGGCCTCCAGCCGTCTGAGAGCTTGCTCCTTCCAGGGCAGCACAGAGGAGGGAGCCCTGGCCAACGAGAGAACAGGAAGGCAAGCCTATAATCCCAGCACTCGGGGAGGCAGTGGCAGGCAGATTGTTGTGAGTTCGAGGCCAGCCTGGTCTACAAAGCGAGTCCAGGACGGCTAAGGCTACACAGAGAAACCCTGTCTTGAAACAAAACAAAACAAAACAAAACGAGCCAAGCAAGAAAGAAACAAAGGAAATGAAAGGAAGGAGGCTGTTACTCCCGAGCTGACTGAGACGTGGATTAGAGGACTTAAATCTAGGCAGAGACAAGTTCCATGTGAGAAGCGGACAGGCGCTTCCGGGCAGCCTGCGTCTCAGGATGAGTGGCCAGGGGCAAAGCATTTGGGCTGCAGAAGGACAGGTAGGAGTGTGTGAGAAGCTGGCCTGTGGACCTGGGGTCTGGCTCCTGGGTCCTGGTGGAGCTGATGATGCTGGGTTTCTGTGGGCCATGCTGGCACATGGGAGCCCACATCATGGTGGTATGTTTAAGAGCCCGTGGGTGAGGGGGGATGTCTGGGTTTGACTGTGTAACACTGTGGGTTTGAGGGCAGGAATCTTGGTAGGGCTATGTAAGCATGAGGGTACATGAGGGAAGCTGTGTACACGTCAGTGTGTGGGCATGTGTGACCCCAGTCTCTGGGGACAACGCTCTGTGATGACCTTCTGTGTGAGAGCACATGTGATCCCCAGTGTCTCAGGAGACTGCCGACCTGCAATGGTTGGGCTTTCTCAGGAACTGCCGCCTGCAGGAAACACTTTATCTAACTCGACTGTTAATCCTGCCTGATCCTCCCAGATGTTTCCTCTCTTGTGCCCACCCACAAACTGTCTGCTCCTAACTCAAGCCCCTGGCCCCACATCCTGCTGCCCGCTCTCTCGGCCTGTGGCTTCGATGCCCTCCCTTCTTAGCCTTTGCCTCGCCCCTCTAGTAGTTGTAGAAGTCTGAGTTGGGGGTGCACACAGCAGGGCCCTGGCCGGACTCAGGCTCATCATGCCCTATGAATCTGGCCACTGCAAGAGTCCTCTCGACTCCTCCTCACAGCTAACCCTTCCAGTCGGCTCACTGAGGCTGAAGTCACTGTTCCCAGCCCCCGAGACCACCCCATTAGCTTCTGACCTCACTCCATGGCTGCTTTTACTCCCTACCTGTTCACCTCTTATAGCTAAGCATCACTCCTTCCACCCCATCAGAACCTTCCAAGGGTTCCCAGTGGCTCTTCAATATTGTCAGATCCTCACCGGAAGTAAAGGGCCTGCCAGCCAGCTGCTCCCCACCCCCACCCCTCAACTTGGCCTTCTGTCTCTCGCTTTGTTTTGGGCGACCTCCTTCCTGCTGGCCCCCAAATTATAGCTAAAGGCCATGTTCGGTGGAACCCTCCTTATGACCGGTATGCTCTTCCCCTGCCCTCTGAGAGCTTTTCACAGTCTCTGCCACTCTGACATGGTCTTCCTGATTCGTTCCCCGTCTGGTCTCTGGCTCCCATGGAGGGTCACCCCACAGAGGACAGAAGCCTTGTCTATCTCATTCATGACCACCTCCCCGGCACCCAGAGCAGAGCCTGGCAGCCTGTAAATATACCTGGTGAGCCATGAGCACTGGCCCGTGAGGAGATCTGAGGCAAATGGTGAGCCCAGGGTCATCAAAGCAGATGTGACCAAGCTTGCCCTAAAACCCAGGACATTCTGCTTTTCATGGAAGTGACGATGGGCACTCTTCAATATACCTGGAGAGTTTGCTCTCTGGAACCATCCACTGCTCTGAGGACCCTGGGGCATGGTGGGAGTAAGGGTCAAATTCTATGTTGAAGCATAGCTGTCAGTAGAGGTGCCTCACTCCCCAACCCAGACATGGGCTCTGTGCTTTTTTGGTGAGGGGCACAATGGACTTTTTGTTTTGTTTTGTTTTTTGAGACAGGGTTTCTCTGTATAGCTTTGGCTGTCCTGGACTACCTTTGTAGTCCAGGCTGGCCTCAAACTCAGATAGATCTGCTTGCCTCTGCCTCCCTGGGTGCTGGGATTACAGTCGTGTGCCACCATGCCCAGCTAATACAATGGACTTTTGGTGGCAAACAGAGGCCTGTGTGTGTCTGCAGCCCTGGGCACTCAGGAGAACCCCTGCTCCTGAGACAGTCAGTTGTTAGCATCTCTAGGATGAGGGTTCCAGGCACAAGGGTTTATCGAGAAGAGGGCAGTGGACCGAGTAGGGCATCTGGCGGGAAGGACCTGGGCAGTGGATCTAGGGCCTGGATCCTGGGAGCATGGTAGGAGGGACACAGAACTTAAGTACCAAGTGTGGCTTTATTGTCTAATGACTTCAAGATTTCAGGCAAATTATACAGTTTCTCAGTGTCTTGGGTTCCCCATGTGTGTTTGGTGTAGCACTATTTCTGGCCTTTGAGGGCTTTTTGGGTTTGAATCTGATCATTTTTAGAAAGGTCCCAGGACAGGGCAGGGCCTGTGTCAAGCATAAGTCAACATGCAATATAGTCGTTATTGTGAAGAAAGGCATATGGGTGACATGTGTCTGGGGAAGCAGTGAATGCAGGACAAAGGCAGGACCCCACAGACTCTGTCTAGAGGCAGGAAAGTCTAATAGTTAAAACCAGGCTCCAGTCAGTATTCCCATAGGCTGGGTGGCTGTCCTAGTTAGAGTTACTATTGTTGCGATGAAACATCATGCCCAAAAGCAAGTTGGAGACAAAGGGTTAATTTTGCTTATGCTTCCACATCTCTGTTCCATCACTGAAGGAAGTCAGGGCAGGAGCTCAAACAGGGCTAGAACCCGGTGCTGCTTACTGGCTTGCTTCTCAAGGCTTGCTCAGCCCGCTTTCGTTTTTTTCTTTTCTCTTCTCTTCTTCTTCTTTTTCTTCCTCTTCCTCTTTTTCCCCTTCTTTTTTTGATTTTTTTGAGACAGGATTTTTCTGTGTAGCCTTGGCTGTTCTGGAACTCACTCTGTAGACCAGGCTGGCCTCAAACTGGAAGATCCACCTGAATCTGTCTTCTAAGCGCTGAGATTAAAGGCGTGCGCCACCACTGCCCTATTTAGCCTGCTTTCTTACAGAACTCAGGACCACCAGCTCATGGTTGTCCCCACCCACAATAGACTGGGCCCTCCCATATCAAATAACCAATTAAGAAAATGCCCTATGCATTTGCCTACAGCCTGTTTTATGGACAAATTTTCTCATCTTCTCCGATGACTAGCTTACATCAAGTTAACATAAAACTAGCCAGCACAGTGGCCTTGGTACCTTCACTGGCATGTCTTTGAACTTTGGCTTCTGACTGAACTATAACGCCTGACCCTGCACAATTAATAAAAAACAGGGACAGACCAAAAAGATTTTAAAAAGTCCAAGGGTTGGCATCAGTGGAGAGCCATCTTACTATATTAGAGGATTAACTCATTTCCACAATACAGGCATCAAGCCATTCTACCTTCTTGGCCTGGTCACCTCTCATTAGGCTCTTCTTCTAATCCAGTGATTCTCAGCCTCCCTAATGCTGTGACCCTTTAATACAGTTCCTTATGTCATGGTGACCCCCCAACCATTAAAAAAAAATGATTTTCTTTTTTACTTCATTGCTGTAATTTTGCTATTGCTACGAGTCGTAAGTAAATAAATATCTGTGTTTGCTGATGGTCTTACGCAATCCTGTGAAATGGTCGTTTGACCCCCAAGTGCGGTTGCGACCTACCTACATATTTGGAACCACTGTTCTAGACCTTGTTGCATGGACCATTGTAAGTGGCCAAGGCATACTTTTGTGTAGATGCATTGAAGACATTGCAGTTTCTCTTGTCTCTGAGAGAGAGAGAGATAAGGATATAAAGCATAGACATAGTAATGCCTGTATGGTTCCTAACACACTGCTAGTCGTTGCTTTCTTTATTGAGGGCCCAGAAAGGTTAAAGCATTTGCCTAAAACCTCACAGTAAGCAAGCAGCTCACCTGTGTTTCAGGCAAGGCAGTACGACTCCAGAGCGCTGGGAGCTGACTGATGGACCTGTCTCCGTCTGCCTCTGTCACCAGCTTGGCTGTCTGCAGGGGAGTATGGTCTTACGGAGCCTGGTCTCTGATCATGGGAGTCTCTAAGTCCCCAGGGCCTAGAAGTCCCATGACCAGAGCACCTAGCCCTGGTCAGGACAGAGACCCACGAGTCCTCTTGTCACCTTGGAACCCCGTGTGGTCTTATTTCTGAGAATTAACTGCTTGTGAAGCCATATCATGGGTGGCAGCTTTGCTCCCCCATAACCTGCTCTTCCTTCCTTGACTGTGCCTAAGCCACAGCTGCCTCTGGCTGCCAGCATGGGAACGGGGTTAGTTCACTTGCTGGGCTCATCCAGGCTTGAGAGTCCAATGTATGCAAGGGAGGGGTACCCTAGGAGGGGGGTTACCTCCACCTATGCCCAGGCACACAGGCAGGAGCATGGGCAAAACTCCAGTCCTTGCATGGATGTACATGTGCCAAGGCGTAGATTCTGCCCTGACCATGCGGCTGCTCACCATTGTCCACCGTGGCTCCTCCCTGCCCTGTGACTCATGTTCTTGTCTTTATGGGAGACAGGAGCCACGGGGACAGCCAGATGCCCAGAACCACAGTGCACAAAGCTGGAAGGGGCTGTGGCAATGCCCTCCAGGGCAAGGTGTTTCTACCCTGGCGTCTCCTACATGTATCACCACTTATAAAGTGTTTGGGAACTGTCTGTGCCTTACCCAATAGCTTCCTAAGTTGACTTGATTTTTTTTTCACAACCCTACCATTTATTTTAAAAGGAAAAGGTAATCATTACTCTAGTGGATGAGCAGTGCCGGAGATAGATGTTCATGAAGTATTTCTGACATGACGAGGTCAGCTCCTTGAAGGCATCACTAGGGGGTTGACTGCTGGATCCCCACCCCTGAAGCAGGACCTGGCACACAAGTTCTCAGGATCCGGTGAATGAATGCAGAAAGGAATCAAGGACCTGAGCCTCAGTGAAGAGGAGGAATCACAGGAGCCCTGAAGCCAGCCAGCTACAAGTAGACAGATTCAGATCGTTGAAAGGGATATGAAGAGGGTGGAACTTCCTCAATGTGAGCTCCGCAGTTCTTCAGTGCCATGTTCAGATCCTCTGCACATCAGAGGGCCACCTGGGTCTAACAGGGACCCAGCGCTCAGGTGACAGGTCCCTTTCACCCACATCCAGCATGAGGCTGGGTCCAGGGGAGGCTCCTTGGTAGAGCTGCCTGCCTCCCTTCTGCTCCATAAACATATCTGACAGACAAGTGGGACGCGCCAGCCCCTCTTTCCACACGCCCGTCTACTTCTGACCAGCGTGAGCTTTGGGGCTTCCTGCTTTGCCTTCCTCAGCGGGAGAATGAATGGCCATGTGGCCATCTCCGCCTCCCCTCTACAGTGCTGGTCAGGCTGTGATGGCAGCTAAGCTCAGGGCCTGGGTTTCAGGTCTTTGCCTGGCAGGAGCCTGTGGGGGTGGCTACAGCATTGCATCCGGGTGGGAGGCCTGGCACAGGAAAGCTGACGTCACCGCTGACTCATTCTTCAGGCAGGGCTGGGGGTGGCCTGTCACTCATCACGAAGGTCACTCTCACCTTCATAACTACCCTGGCTCAGGCCTCTCAGCTCAGCCACTCATACCTCCTTTCCTCCCCGGGCCATCTGCTTGAGGCTAGGCTTAGGAGGAGGAGAGGAGGAAGGGAAAGAGCATCAGGGTAGAGCCCGGAGCGTCTGATTATGGAAGGGAAACCCATGCTACAAGCAGGCTGGGCGGACAAACCGGAATCCCAAAGGCAGAAGGCCAGTGACGTCTAAGCAGCCAGCCAAATAAACGGTTACAGAAAAGAATAACACAGAGAATCATCATTTGTTCCAGTTGAGCCTCACACAGTTTTAATTGAAGAAGAAAGAAAAATAAATAAAACCTGAGCCCCAAACTCACTTGTTAGGTCTGTTCTGTTAACAGGCGGCTATGGAGAACCTTAAACAGAAACCAATGGTTGGGAAGTCGCTCACTGTCTGGTGGTGAGGCGCTGGCGGCCAGCCTGGCTGAACACCCCCTCATGCTACCCCAGCATGTGTCCAGAGTCCCACCTCCATTTGGCAGACTCCCAGCGAATGGCTCTGGAGAACAGGGTCCCGAGAGGGTGGCAAGGGGTAGCAGACATCTTCCAGATGACTCACTAGTGGCAGCATGGGGGGAGGGCTTAGTCAGAGCAGGAGGTGGGGAGGCCCTTCTACCCCAGCCTTGGACTTTCACTCAGGTGTTGAAGGTGGGGTTTTCCCGATTTGAGAATCCAGCGGGAGGCGAAGGCCAGCCGCTGTTTTACGGTTAGGTTTGGCCTCCCTGAGTTAATCTGTGTGTGTCAGAGCTGAAAAGGGGACCACCCCAAGGAGAGTGGCTTTGGGATATATGTGTGACAGATCCACACTGGCTCAGATACAAGGACCGAGGCACCCAACAAACTCAGCAACATGCTCTCAAGATGCAAGGAGGCCCATCAGCTCAGTCCGGCATTGGAGTCTAGGGGCTGGAGTTTCCCACAAAGCTAAGCTGATTTCATTCCTGTTGCAGGGCCTCCCTCTTCTCCACAGCTGGAAGGCTGTGTGGCTCCAGGCATGACAGGTGACTCTGGTCAGCAAGACTAGACATGATGGTCCCCCTCCTGCTCTGTAATTTGTCCCTGGAATCAGCCATTAAGTCATCTGTGAGGACGATGCCAAGGATAAGAGCCCCTATCGGCTTCAGGGATCTATGGCCCAGACTCCCTGGCTGGGCCACCACTTCTGCTGTATCAGCCTCCAGACTGGCTTGGTGGGAAGGGACCCAGGCTGTGACACATAACCTAGCCCTGGAACCAACATGGATGATGGGGTCACTGAGGCACAAGCCCATGATACCTGGTCCAGGTAGCTCCTGGTAACCCCTCCCTTGTATTCTGTATCCCCCACAAGCTCTAAGCTCCCCCAAACAGAAAGGAGAGGCATAATATTCTGCTCCAGCTCCTATATACCATGCCATATGCTGAGGGTCCACACAGGTCCTAGCCCTGGCCCTCCAAGACAGTGGGAACACAGGGTCTGCAGAAAGGCTGGAAGGGTCTTACTGAAGGCACAGGGCTGGCTCAGGGGAATAAAGATTGGGGAGGTTGGGTTCTGAGCACTGTCCCCACCCACTTTGTCTGGTTTAGATGGACTTCAGCCACCTACCAACATTTCTTGCCCCCAACCCAGGAGCGCCCCGGGGCCCACGCACAGTTGGGTCTCACCACATCCGGGAGGAGGGGGGCTGGCATTGGGGGGGGAAGGGGGGATTGGCAGTGCATTACCCAGCTCTCCATTCCTACAGCTTGGTGTGGGGCCTGGGCCTGTCCCAGGAGGATTTGCAGCTCTGAGGGGTTGAAGCGGGCAGGTTCCGTGAGTGGTTCTCCTTCCCCTGAAATTCCCGTCAGACCTGGCTAGGCCCTGGGAGAACCCAGCCCCGTCCGCAGAGTTCCCCTTCAGCCCTGGTCTGTGACATGGGAAGTACTTCTTTTTGGGCCCTTGGGGGTTTCCCTAGGCCCCTGGGGAAAGAAACTGTCCCAGTCATAAGTGGAGACGTCACAGGCCCCTGCTCCCTTTCCCCACTAAAGCCCCCCAGACCCAGGTCTTTGGCTTCAAGGGACTACTCCAGCTGGGCCAACTTGTGGTAAAACCCTGCCACGGAGAGAAGGGACAGACATTTTCCTAAGTTTTCTAAAATGAGACGAGTTAGGTATCCTCCTTTCCAGTGTATGATCAGCAGCAGCAACAGGCAATTTGTCCATTTTTGTTATCGAAATTCCTAGAATGAACCCCCTGGGAGAGAATGGGGAGAGTGAGGAAGCCTAAGGCCGCAGTGGCTCTGTGCGGATGAGAGCTGAGTTCCCAAGCACATGGCGTGGAGCAAGGGGGAAAAGTGGGGAGCGCTCGGGCGTACACACTGGGGAGACGTGGGTGGGGCCTCTAGACTCCGGGCCGACACTTGTCACTGTCTGGCCCCCAGTTTCTTCCCCTCCCTCAACGTTCCCCTCCCCCCTCCACGCCTCCCCCGCCCCGTCCGCTCCGGGAGCCCCGGGGACGGCCCAGCCAGCGCTCCACGTGAAGCCGCGGGGGCGGGCGCCGGCGCCTTCCTGCTCTACCCTTATACGGAGACCGGAGGGGGCGAGCCCTCGAGTACTTAAGCCCAGAGCCGACGGCTCCGGCCGCACAGTTGCCCAGCAGAGGCGAGCCGAGACAGCGGGAGGCCCGAGAGGAAGCTTTGCGATGCCGATCGCCACGAGGCTGGAGGCGGCGCGCGAGCTGGAGTGCGTGGCGCTGGGTGCGCTGCTGCGGGAGCCGCGGGAGGCCGAGCGCACGCTGCTGCTCGACTGCCGCCCGTTCCTGGCCTTCTGCCGGCGCCACGTGCGCGCCGCCCGGCCCGTGCCCTGGAACGCGCTGCTGCGGCGCCGGGCGCGGGGCACCCCCGCCGCCGCCCTCGCCTGCCTGCTGCCGGATCGGGCGCTCCGGGCGCGCCTGGGCCGCGGGGAGCTGGCCCGCGCCGTGGTGCTGGACGAGAGCAGCGCGTCTCTGGCCGAGCTCCCGCCGGACGGTCCCGCTCACCTGCTGCTAGCTGCGCTGCTGCACGAGATGCGCGCGGGACCCGTGACCGTATGCTTCCTGAGAGGTGAGCCCGGCGCCCCGGTCCCCGCACCCAGAGCCCCCCCCACCCCGCGCCCGGTCTCTTGACTGATCGCAGCCTTCCTGTCTTGCTCTCCCCGTAGGCGGCTTCGAAAGCTTCCAGGCGTGCTATCCGGATCTGTGCTCTGAAGCCCCAGCCCAGGCGCTGCCCCCTGATGGGACCGAAAATAACAGCTCTGACTCTAAGGCTCCCATCTATGACCAGGTGAATTGATAATCAGAATTCTGTGTGTGTGTGTTTGACCTGTAAATGTTGTGAATGTGTATATCCTCATAGAGATTTTAAGCCTTGACTTCAAGGTCTGTCCTTGGTTAGAAAGACTGGCCTAGAGCTCCTCTTGTTTCTACTCAGCCCATGATGTCTCATTCAGGGCTCAAGCCCTCCAGACCAAGGCTGAGGTCTTACCACTGTCCCCTTTCTCCTCCAGGGCGGTCCTGTGGAAATCTTGCCCCACCTGTACTTGGGCAGCTGCAGCCACTCTTCAGACCTTCAGGGCCTGCAGGCCTGCGGCATCACAGCCGTCCTCAATGTCTCAGCCAGCTGCCCCAACCACTTTGAGGGTCTTTTCCGTTACAAGAGCATTCCAGTAGAAGATAACCAGATGGTGGAGATTAGCCTCTGGTTCCAGGAGGCAATCAGCTTCATTGGTAAGGGAGCCTCAGCCCAGGGCTGTGTGGGTACTGCAGGGGAGAAGGCAGGGGGCAGCCGTTTCCTCCCTCCACCTTCCGGTCTGACTCCTCCCTCTTCGTTTCTTTTTCAGACTCGGTGAAGAATAGTGGGGGCCGCGTGCTGGTGCACTGCCAAGCTGGCATCTCCCGCTCAGCTACCATCTGCCTGGCGTACCTGATTCAGAGCCACCGGGTGCGGCTGGATGAGGCCTTTGACTTTGTTAAGCAGCGACGGGGGGTCATCTCCCCCAACTTCAGTTTCATGGGGCAGCTGCTGCAGCTTGAGACCCAGGTGCTGTGCCACTGAGGCAGCACTCCACAGGGCTGGCTCCCACTGACCCCTGGGGGAAGCTGCTTCGGACCTCCGGGCTCCTCTCTCTGCACCTCGTCCTCCAGGCGGGGTGCTAGGAAAGCCAGCGTGACGGCTTTTCTGATATGGTGCTCTTCTGAGGGGCTTTAAGGGCTGGCCCTTATTCGGGGGACCGGGGCAGATAGTATATTTGCTCTTCCTCCCCCAGCTCTGGCAGAAGTTAATTGGACTCTGAACCTATGTATTTCGGTCCCACTATGTTAAAGCCTTTGGTAGTCCAAGGGCTCAAAAACACAAGCTGTGACAAGCGGGAACCAAGTTTAGGGGTATGCACCCCTTGATCCAAAGCTCTAGTCTTGTGCTCCCAGGGGAGCTAGGAAGTGATGCGTGTGTTGTTACTGACATCTTGCCTTTGTGTGTAAGTGTGCGTGCCATCTCACCATAATTGGTGCTGAAAAGTTATTTGTGTTCAACTGACATATAACACTCCCTCCCTGGCTTCCTCCCGGCCCTGTGGGCCAGGGAGGGGTCATTGGAAACAGCACTTTATATTTATATAGAACATTGAGGAGTGTCAATAAAACTGCGTTTTTGTTAAAAAAGAAAATCAATACCGCAAGTGTCTGGTCTCAAGTCCACCTCTGGGTGACTGAATGACTGAGTGGTCTTCACCGCCCTGGCCTGGGGTCTTTCCCACACAGGTTCTAGCTTGTGGTTGAACTGGGAGACTCCAGTCTAGGTCTCAAAGCAGCTCAGAGCTTCCCTGATCAGACCCCACTCCTTCGGGAAGCACATTTTCCCCGATGTGTAGGTGTGTGTTGGCTGAGGACATTCAGATCAGAGGCCACTGGCTCTGGGGATGAATGAAGGGTGCACAGCCCATTCTCTCTGCCCTGGGGTAAAGTGCTCAAGAGCTAGAGCTGTTCTTAGCCTTCTTCCTGGACTCTCCTTTTAAATGTATTATTTGGGAATCTCACCTCAAACACCCCGATTGCAGTCACCTCCCAGTTTCCCTATGTCCACTCCCTCCTCCTTCGGGATCCCCCCACAGCAAAAGGAAAAGGCAAGTCCATTTTGTGTTCATATACTCATTGGAGTATGGTCAGGAAGGAGGAGTCTTTCTCCGCCTGCATCCGCACCAGAAGCCATCAACTGAGGAGAGGGGGAGGTGCGGGCCCAGTTCTGCCATGCCCCAGGCGGCCATCTTCAGTAGTAACAGGCATAGACATCAACACGACCGGCCATATCAGGGCCACTGACCCACTCGTGGCCTTCAGCAGCTCTGCACAGGCTATGGACATCAATGTGCCACTCTTTTATCAGGATGCTTCCCCAGGCAGCAAAGCTGAGGACATCAAGTCATTGGTCAATGGCACAGACTGCATCTGTCCACATTAGTCTCAGGCCTCACTGCATCCTGGGGCAGCAGCAGAGGCTGCAGGCACCCACATGGCCTCCAGTGCCTTTGTGGACCATGATGGTCCTTCGAGGAGGTCTAATCCAGAAAGTTGCCAGCCCTAATGGGCAATGACAACGTGTCCACTGTCACTGCCACCACAACTCCAGTTCCGCCTCTCTCTGAAGCACACGCACTGATCTGTTTTATATCTTCCCCACTTTTCTATCACGTATTTGTTTATTGTAGTGGTGCCTGCCTGCCTGCTTCAGGCCATGGGGCGGCCACTTCAGCATTTTCTGTTGGGACCTACCTGTGGAACTTGATGTCCGGCTCAGGGTAGGTAAGGGACACCCAGGCCCCAGAGTCACTAACATTCCATCACCATCTCACATACAGTATAATGGATTGCTGGCTGTCCCGTTTCACCCCGTCCCTTACCCTCGTGTGCCTCTAACAGCTTACCCTCCTAACAAATGGCCTTTCTTCCTTCCTTTTTTTTCCCAGGAGAGTCCTACTATGTAGCCTTAAGCTTGCCTGGAGCTAGGTATGTAGACCAGGTTGGCCTCAAACTCAGAAGGGATCTGCCTTCCTTTGCTTCCCAAGTACTTTGACTAAAGGCGTGTGTCACCACAAATGATATTTCATATTCTATCCTTTAAGTTTGTTTTAATTATTTTTATTTTACATACATTGGTGTTTCGATTGCATATATCTGTATGAGGGTGTCAGGTCCTCTGGAACAGAAGTTGTGGACAGTTGTGAGCTGCCATGTGGGTGCTGGGAATTGAACCTGGGTCCTCCAGAAGAGCAGCTAATGTTCTCAACTGCTGAGCCATCTCTCCAGCCCCTCTGTCTTTCAAATTTAATTGTGAAAACCATAAATAAACTTGTTGTCTTTGCCATTGTAAGTGTTCAGTAGTGTTAGGTAATAGTTACAGTAGTTGTCTCTAGAACTTTTCATCTTGGAAAATGGGAACACGGGGCTAGAGAGATGCCTCAGTGGTTAAGAGCACTGTTTGCTCTTCCAGAGGACCCGGGTTCAATTCCCAGCCCCCACATGGCAGCTCACAACTGTTTGCCACTGTTGTTCCACTCTCACAGAGACATATATTCAGTCAAAGCACCAATGAACATAAAATAAAAATAAGTTATTAAAAAAGTCCATGTAAAAAAAAGGGGAACACATTATATGTTGACACTAAATCCCAAACTGCCCTCCAGGTGGCCTCTGCCTTCTGCTGAATTGGTGACTCTGGGAACCTCATTTGGGAGGGGCCATTCAACATTTGTCTCCTTTAAAAAATACGCACGTTTTCTTCTCTGACAATTTCATGGATGTATGTATACAATATGCTTTGATCATATTCACCCCTCCCTCCCCCAACACAGCTCCCTCCACCTTCATGTTCTCTTCTTATTTCACAGCCCCTTAGGTCCACTTTGTGCTTCCCAAACACTCCTGGAGCATCCAGTGGACTGTGGCCACACCCCCAAGGAAAATGACTCTAACAACCATCAGTCGACAATAGCTGCCTAGCGAGAGCCTTGAGAGCCCGTCTGCATTCATGCAGGAATTCTGACTGGCGTGAGCTTGCACAGATAACCTCGGCTGCTACAAGTTAGAGTGCCATAGGCGTGTCAAGTCCAGGAGACAGCATTTCACAGCTCTCCTTCCCATCTGCAGGCGCTCACACGCTTTCTGCCCCTTCGTCTGAGATGGGACACTCCCTGTGCCTTGGAGGGGACAGGGTAATACAGACGCTCCATTTCAGGACGAGCCCTCAGTCCCTGTTCTTAGTGCGTTGACCAGTGAATTATCCACTGCTGACTGCGGAACGGTTTCTCTGGCCAAGGCTGAGAGAAGCATTGATTTAGGAAATGAAGTGCTGGCACAGCTGCGCTGGGTTGAAATGCCAAGTCTCCAATTCCCCTGGCACCAGCAGGTCCGTGTTGCACTCAGAACGGAGCCTAGTATCTCGCATCCGCCAGTAGTGTCTTCTCGTGACAAGTTATTCCAACTTAGTCTACAACATTCTCGTTTGAAGGAAAAACTACATTTTTTTGACCAGGTCTGAGATTTTCCACCAGTGTAATGATGATGGTTTTACTAAGCACATTTAACTAGCTAGGCCAATGTATGTATGCATATACATATGTATGCATACATACATATGTGTGTATATATATTTCTTTTTTGAGACAGGCCTTCACTATATGAAATCCTGTGAAATGCTGTTTTCTGGATGTGACATGGCTGTGGCACTCAAACTTGTAGCAACTGAGGCTTCTTTCTTGAGAAATGCGGGCCCCAGGCTCAGCAGGAATGCTGACAGGCCCTTGTGGACAATAACCGGCTCCCTGGGCTCTGGCTTTCCTGTGCTGGGCATGGGGTAGATTTGTTGGTATGCTCCAGTTGGGGTCTCTGGGTGTAAAGAGTAGAAGGAGTTGAGGTGCTTTGCATTCTGAATGAGTGAGACAGGAAGGGGCCCTGGCTGATCATGCCAGTGGGCATTGGAAGGACCACAATCATGTGAGGGTCTGAGTGTCCAAACGTGTCCCCTCTCCTGTGGGGGGTGTCTTTGGGTGCTGATGATGCTGGGTGCTCGGTGCTTGGTTTTGCAGAGTCCTGCAACTTGTGACTGTGTCTTTCCTATATGGCTTCTGAAATAAAAGCTTACAGCTGGGCATAGCTGCAGGTACCTTTAATCACAGCACTCAGGAGACAGAGACAGGCAGATCTCTGTGGGTTTGAGGCCAGCCTGGTCTACATAGAGAGTTCCAGGACAGCCAAAGCTACATAATGAGACCCTGTCTCAGAGAGAAAGAGAGAGAGGGAGAGAGGGAGAGAGGGAGAGAGAAAGAGAGAGGGAAAGGGAGAGGGAGGGAGAGAGAGGGAGAGAGAGGGAGAGAGAGGAAGAGAGAGAGAGAGAGGAACTTATACAGGTGTGATCACACCTTCCATCATCAAGTACGTAGGGGGAGGTGTCTTGAGTTCTCAGATTTTGCGTCTGAGCCCTCTGGTAGTGGGCAGGGCAGGAAAAGCTGTCCCTTTTAGTTCTGAGATCTGTCCAGCCAATGAACCTTGCTACAATGCCTCTCTGCCCTCTGGTGGCAGGAGGAGATATCAGGGAAGCTATACAGGCCAAGTGGCGTCCTAAGGGTTTCTTTTGTGAGCCTTGCCCACTTTTTACCCACCTCAGCCAATATGGGTGGATCTACGGTCCAGAAGGGTCCTCAGGTAGGAGTGGGCAGGTCTTCAGGTGGTAGCTGTTGGGAACACCTTCAGGTGGAGGTGGTTGGGAGGCTGCAGGTGTGGGCTGGGAAAGCACCTATTAAAGGGGGTGGGTGGAACAGCACCTGCACTTCAGGTGTCCTTCCGTGCCTCGGTTCTGTGCGTCGCCTGCTGAGAGTGCAGTGAGACCCCCCCCCCACACACACCCACACAACACCATGGGGAGTGTGGGAATCTGGTGGCCTTGGCTGCTAGCTCTGCTCTCCTTGCCGGGTAAGCTGGCTCCAGCCTCTGGGGCATTGGAAAGAGGCTAGGGGCTGTAGGCTAAAATAATCTACACTGAGTTTCAGCTCCAAGTGAAGGTTTGCAGGGGTGTGTCTAAAAGTGAGTATAGGCCTCCAGGAGACAGAGGGGAGGCCCTCGAGAGGGCCTACTTAACATATTGCCAAGTGTCATGCCGCATACCTACTCATTTTAAGGTAGAGGCTCTGTTCTAACCTGACTGGGGCAGCCTGGGTTGAGAAAAAGTAGAAGAGTCTGAGGCTAGCCCTCAGATTGGTGCTCCAAATCTGAATCAATATTTGAAGTCCATGATACCTCTTTCCTGCCTCATATGGGCTGCCCTAGCCTTTTTTGAGCCAAGCGCTAGTCCCTTAAAGGGACCTCCTTCATGGAAGGTACTTAGACCTTGTCACTAGGCATGACAGGGCGGGATGACCAGGCAGACTTCAGGGATGCATGCTGGGAGGCCTATCCTGGAAGGGGCTGAGTTTTGCTGCCTAAATCCCTCCGTTTCCCAATGTCCTGTTGTCCTATCTCACCAATGTTGCCCCATTGGTGCATCCATTGGTGCATTGGGGCATCCATGCATCTGCACTTGTCTGCTTGGGCCTGGTTTTATCCTAGGAGCACCATCAGCGCCCAGATGTTCAGGAGTCTGCAGTACCAGTGTCCCAGAAGGCTTCGCTCCTGAGGGAAGCCAGGCATCTCAGGACAAGGACATCCCCGCGATTAACCAAGGTGAGATCGTTGGGTGATGCTCAAAAAAGCCACCCTGAAGGGGACATGGAGAAAAGATCTAGAGGAAATGTCCCCACTTAAGGAGTTCAAAATAAGTGCAAGTTTCACGAGGAAATGCTTAAGTCTGTTTTTCTGTTTTGTTTTGTTCTGTTTTTTTTTTCAAACTGGTGAATTACTGTTTCATATGAAATGCTATAGGTCTCTTAAAAACAGCCTAATAAGAGAGCGGTGGCACTCTCTCAGGCCGGAGTTGAGCAAACTCATCAGTAGATATTGGAGAACAGCTCAGTCACTCTGAGGAACAGTGTGCAGGTGTGACCTAGTCAGTGGGGTATAGGATTTTAAGGAACAAAGAAGACTGTGGCTTAGGGGCTCCCTGACTGGGAATCTCAGCCATGAGGAACACGGGCACAATGGGCTAAAGTGGGTGGCAATGGAAGATGAATTCAGATATTGGAGTCGTCATGGGCTGAAATGTTTGGGAAACGGAGGTAACCTTGCCTCGGGGTGGGAGGGTGGTAGGCACCAGTCCTTATCACTTGACCTCTGGAGGGAGTCAGAACCCAGAGTCTCCCCTGCTACTCACTTTCAATGCCATGGAGAAGCCTCTCCCATGCTGAACCTCAGTCGTTGCTAACAGCTGTCCCTGCCTTTCTGATGTCTTGTTAGGAAGCACTGCTGTCCCCAGCTGCTGTGAATGATTACCACACAGCAGTAACAGGTCCTGGAAAGTGGCTTTTAGATTTAAGGATGCAGCTGTCATCAGATAATCTTGAGGTGACTCTTCTTACCTGATGAGGACTCATAAGGGGGCTAGTCTGTAGCCCTAATGAGATCAGGCAGGGCTCCCGTACTCCTCTCAAGCGTGTGGCTTCCTTCGATGCCTCACGAAGTCCTCTTGAGAGTTCTCTTCCCAGAAGTCAGCTACAGAAGGTTCCCTGACAGGAGGAAGATGAGCAGCCAAAGCAAATTGAGACAAATGTTCACCCTTCTCGACTTCCTTCTGTGGTTATGACTTGTAATTTCAGCTCCTAGCTACCTCAAGGGTCTAGAATATAACAGATCATGGGAAACAGATGGTGGGAGCAACATTAGACCAAGAGGGACCAGAACGTGTTCTGGGGAGTGTGGCTCATGCTGGAGTGGGCCTGGATGGAAGAGGAAGCTGAGTCCTGACAGCAAGGGGCCTGAAGTCAGGACTAGATTGCATGTGCTGAGGGAGCCATGGCTGTTTGAACAGGGTCAGGATGCAAGCAGGCTGAGAAACCTCACACACCCTTGCAGGCTGGGACTTAGCAGGGCTGTTGGATGTCCCCAAAGCCACACAGCCTTGGCTCTCACAGAAGTTTAGGCCCAAAGAAAAAGAAGGTATAGACACTGGCCTTGATGGGTCCATGCCAGCCTGTGTTCTGGAAGTCACAGGTTCACATACCTCCCTTCCCCCTTTCCCTCCCAGGGCTCATCTCAGAGGAGACCCCAGAAGGCAGCTTCCTAGTAGAAGGGGACATCATCAGGCCGGTGAGTGTGCACACAGGGTGTGGGCAGCCTCAAGACTGTAAGAACCCTCAAAACCCCCTTCTAGGTGTCATGAACACTTGACAGTTGGAAACCATCATTGCTTTTTATGGTTGGTTAGGTACCACTTTCAAGGTCATCATGAATACGAAAGCAGTGAGAGCTGAAATGACAGACTAGTCAACCTAAGAGAGCTTCCTGGAGGAGAGGATTCAAGCTCTCAGATCTCACTTGACACCCAACCCAGGGGCAGTGCTTAGAAAGCACAAGGTTAGAAACCTAAATCCAGGCCTGACAGCGGTGGTATGCACCTTTAATTCCAGCTCTTAGGAGGTAGAGGCAGGTGGATCTCTGAGTTTGAGGCCAGCCTGATCTACAGAGTGAGTTCCAGAACAGCCAGGGCTATACAGAGAAACCCTATCTTGAAAAAAACAAAAAACAACAAAAACCAAAGACGTGAGCCCATATTGACTCGTGAATGCCTGTGAGACCTGGGTGGCTGTCAAGATGACCCCCTCCTTTTAAGGTAGCCAAAACAAGGAGTAACATGGAGTTTTTGTTAGGGCTGGAGGGCTGCGCTGCGTTGGAAGGGAGGAGGGTGACGGGAACTAAGATGACTTTATTGCAGAGGAAGGACACATTGTTCAGGGGAGGTCGTGCCATTGTAGGTGGCAGAATCGTCATAGTCACAGCTAACTATGACAGTGAGCAGTGGATAGTGAGACGATCCTGTTTGTGCAGAGGTGACCTGGGCTTGCTGGAGTCCACAAGCAGCAGAGCTCAGGTTGTCCATTCGGGATGTGTACATGTATGCCTGGCATTTGAAACCTATACAGCAGAATCAAATCAAATGTTGGTGGCTAGAGGGACAGGGCCTCCTGGGAGCCATGAAGCCTACGCTTTAGAGTTCTGGTTGGTGGAAGATGGGAGAGAAGCATTGTGAGGGCGTCACTCTGAGTAGGGGGCTTCCCGTTCTTGGGTTAGCAGAAGCTTTGCTGTACTCCTGTCCTGTGGAGGTGCTTGGGAGGGGCCGAGCCATCCTGAGCCAGGCCTCCTGGTATACCAACCTTAGGTACTTGATAAGAACAAGTTGTGACTTCCCGTATCTGAATTCTCACGGCTGGTCCGTTGATTTCCCATGCTTTTGTTCCCCTTCTAATGGTTTCCTCATTCCTAAGACTGCCATGACCCGCCTCTCACATCTTCTGGTGGTACCCTGGAGAGTTAGGAAGCTTAGGTGGCCTGTGTCCTCCATTTAACTCTGAGCTGCCCTCTCCCCTCAGAGCCCCTTCCGATTGTTGTCAGTGGCCAACAATAAATGGCCCAAGAGTGTTGGTGGCATCGTGGAGATTCCCTTCCTGCTCTCCAGAGAGTATGGTGAGTGTGTGAGCTGAGGCGGCCTTCCCACTCCCTCCCCCCTGCAGCAGGGCTCCTTCGGGGAGCACCATTACAGAACTCCGACCCCCCAGGGCCTCCTGAGCTGCGGCAGGAGGGAGGTGTTGACACTCTGGAAGAGAGCTGATGGAACTCTCTGGACTCCTCTGGGCCACATAGTCACACATTGGGCCCTTCTGCAGCCCAGGCTTCCTCTTGAGCATTGCCCTCTCTGAACACTGTTTTGAAAGGTGGGCTTAATGTCCTGGTCTCACCCCCTTGTGGACTCCGAAAGGTCCTCAAGAGCTGTGGGACCTCCACATGGGTCAGCCGTGGTGTGTCCTTTCCAGATGAGCCCAGCCGCCGGGTCATTATGGAGGCCTTTGCTGAGTTTGAACGTCTCACATGCATCCGGTTTGTTGCCTACAAGGGTCAGAGAGACTTCATTTCCATCCTTCCTATGTCAGGGTAAGTGCTGTTGGTACATGGGAGTGGGTTGTGTACATGTGTATGTGTGTCTGTGTGTTTGTGTGGGTGGGCACGCGCATGCGTGCGCTCCTGTGCTGAGCATGATCACACTCTATTCATCCTTTTGTGTACACAAATGGTCTCTAAGTCTATTTCTTGGGTTCAAACCCAGTCTCGCCTGACCTGGACCTTCTGGGCCAAAGGTACATAAGGGCCAAAGGTATGTAAGGGATGGCCATAGGGCACAGGACCTTCTCTACAAAGCCCTCACCTCCTGGAGGTCTTGTGGTATAAAATCTGAGTAAATGTTGGGTCCCTGTTCTGTCTCTCATGAGCCAGGTGAGAGCCCTAATTTAGCCCTCCTGCCTTCTTTCTGAGGTAGGGGTAGTGGTAATATCTATAGCTTACCTTCATTGGGGCCTGACATGGTGTGAATGGACGCTGTGACTCAGGCTTATGGCATAGGTCTGCTCATGTGATGACCTTCTGTTGCACATGAATGTCAGGTCCCACCTTTTGGCAGCCCAGGTGGTAATCAGGCTTTCTGTGATGCCGTCTTTATAGGCCAAGCCATCAAGAGACCTGGGAGATGGGACAGTAAGTCTGGGGCTAGAGTCCAGAATGGGGACAGATGGTCTTACTGGTCCATCCCAGGCCCCAAAGCAAGCACAGAGAGTATCTGTCCTCCTGCTCTGACTCTTCAGGCAGATGCCCAGCTAGCTCACCACCAAGACAGCTTGCTCTCATGGCCTTGCAGGTGCTTCTCTGGTGTGGGACGCAGTGGAGGGGTGCAGGTGGTGTCCCTGGCACCCACTTGTCTCCAGAAGGGCCGCGGCATTGTTCTACATGAGCTCATGCATGTGCTGGGTTTCTGGCATGAGCATTCACGGGCAGATCGGGACCGCTACATCCGTGTCAACTGGAATGAGATCCTCCCAGGTAAGTCAGCTGGTGCCCAGGCTAGGCTGGGCCTCAGGACCCCCCCGAGGGACAGAGGCTTCAGGCCACGGCTGGAGTTGAGAAGTTGCTCCCCTCCCCCGCAGAGTTCACCCCCTCACTGTCCGTCCCTCTCTCATGAGGCAAGTGGGAGGGTCCTCTGTGGCTGTTCCTTTGGGCCCCTGGAGTTGTACCCAAGAAAGGATGTCAGCCATTTGCTTTGTGTCTCACTTCTCTCTCCCGCTGTCAGTCCTTGGGCTGTGAGGTTGGCAGTGCCCTATGAGTCTTGATCACTGAGTAAGCAGCAGTTCCCCCCTGTTGCAGATGCTGCTGGGCTGGGGGCTGTGACTGAGCCTGGACAGAAACTCAGTAGCTCAGTCACATGGGTCAGGCGAGGGGAAACACTGAAAGGCCGAGGTGCACGAGGTGGGCATCAATCAATGGGTACGTGGCTCCAAATTCTCTGGAGGTGGCACAGCCAAGGCTGAGAGGTGTGCTGGGAGCGGTGGGAGCAGATTGCAGTAGAAGCCTGGATGTGGGGATTAGGGCTCAGTGGAGAGAACGACAATCGCCTTGGGCAGGAGGGAAGTTTTGAGGGACAGGGTCCACAGTGTGTGTGGGGGTGCAGGAAGAGTCCGGGCTTCCTGCTGGTGGGAACTGCTGAGGGGCCTCATCTGCTCTGGGGTTGGTCAGATGAAAAGTGGAAACTTGCCCCAGAGAAGCTTTGAGGCAACTGGGAAGCACATGGCAAAGGGATGGGATTGGGGAGCTAGGGCTGAGGGTGGTCACGATCTTTCCAAGTGCTCTTGGGGTGCTCGTAAGCACACATCCTATAATGGGCTGTGAGAAGCTAGATTTGAAAAATCAGCCAGTGCAAAATCCTTATTACGACGTAAAACGGAAGCCAATAACCAGCCAACCCCTAAGCTGTTCTCCTTAGGAACAAAAGTCAAATACTTTTAGTTCTGGAGGTTAAAGGAAGTGCAGGGTTTTTCAAAAGAAAGTAAAGGAAAAGGAAATTATGTAATCCTAGCACTCTGGAGGCTGAGGCAAAGGAATCGATTCAGAGTGTGAGGGCTCGGCTACATAGACTCTGTCTTTAAGTAAACAATCATGAAATGCTATTTTAAAATCAATGCTCTCTGGCTAAGAGTAGGCTCAGGGGAAGTGCAGGGGCGTTGATACTTATATCTATAAAAGCAAAGAGAACAAATAAATTAAACGTGCCCATTTAAGTTTAAAAAATAATGGGGGATTAATTAAAGTAAAATCATAAATTAGAGTTAGAAAACAGCACTAATTAGAACTCAAGAGTTGTTCTAATAATCAGATTGGCTCAAAAAGCTACCTAGCTAGGGCTAGTGACATAGCAAAGCAGTACAACACTTGTTTGATTTGTAACTGGGTTCCATCCCTCGTGCCAATCAGCTATCCTAATGGGGAAAAGATAGCTCACTCAAAGATCAAAAAGTGAAAATACATTTGCATCCATGTGCATAAGCTCTGCCAGGGCATAAACCTAATCACAGTAATTCTGTGGGGACTGAGAGGTAGGAATTCACAGGAAGCTGATGTGGAGATTCTCATTCGTATCTTTAATTTAATGTATATATCTTTAATATGTTTCCATGGTACTGGGGACTGAGCCCAGGGCCTGGTGCATGCTAGATACTTGATATTTTTTGTTTTCTGGAGACGGGGTCTCGCTGCGTAGACCTGGCTGTGCTGGAACTCAGAGATCCTCCTGCCTCTGTCTCCCAAGTGTTGGGATTAAAGGTGTGCACCACTACACCCAGCTAGATACTTGGTGTTTTGAATTAGAGAAATATATCGCCTATCGAATATTATGTTTAATGATGAAGGGTCTCTGAAGAGAAGAAATTGGCATTTTGGGAGGGAGGGGTTCTGATTAGGAGGCTGCTGGTGACCTTGGGGAAGAAGAGTGTGGACCAACCTTCTGGGTCAGGAGGGGGAAGAGCTGGGGAAAAGCGTAGGGAATAACAACACTTTCAAGAGTAGGCAGCAACCTTCCCTCCCTCACTGGCCTGGAGGGGAGAAGTGGGCATTTGGGCCAACCAGGATGATGACTGCTGGGCTCCAGACCTTCAGCTTTGTGATCTAAGATGGAAAGATGAAGGTGGTTTGGCTATTAAGGGGTTGGGAACCCGAATCCTGCATGGAGAGGACAGCACATCTTTGAAGCTAGCTCAAGGAGTAGACATGGAAATAGGGCACAGCAGCCATAGCTTTGTGGGTCCTGTGGGTTTGCAAAGAACATTGTCATGCAAAGTGAACTGGGAAGGAGGAAGAGCTGGAGAGGGCTTGTAGCAGGGTCAGGGTTGCCTGCCCCGAGGCAGGCCCTGCTTCTACGTCACTCTGTAGTATGGATTCCTTCCAGGGTCAAGAGGAGTAGTAGGGTAGCAAAGGTGTGCAGAAAGTAGACCAACTCAGAAGGAAGGCTTAGCAGGGGAGTGGGACCCTTCCACTTGTGTGGGCTGTGAATTCTGGGAAGTCTCCCTACTTCCCCCCCTTGCCTGTTCTCCCGTGCCTGTCTTCCTATTACACATCTACAAAAGTGTGTGTCTGTGCTTTAAGGCTTTGAAATCAACTTCATCAAGTCTCGGAGTAGTAATATGTTAGCACCCTACGACTACTCGTCAGTGATGCATTATGGGAGGTAAGCATCCTCCTTTCCCCATCCCTGTCCCCCATCTCTGTCCCCCTTGGATTCCCTCATCTCTGCCCCCAACTCTTTACCCCCCTCCCTAAATCCCTCTCCCCTTGGCTCCCTTTCTCTGACCCCCTCCTCTTCCCCTGGCCCCTCCTTCCCCACACCCTTGCATTACCCTCCTCGCTACCCCCCTACCGTGATCCTGACATAGGCCCCACCCCCGGCTCCAGGTTTGCCTTCAGCTGGCGCGGGCAGCCCACCATCATACCGCTCTGGACGCCCGGTGTTCATATTGGCCAGCGGTGGAACCTGAGTACCTCAGATATCACCCGGATCTGCAGGCTGTATAACTGCAGCCCAAGTGGCCCTGACTCCCAGAGGAACGGTGAGTGATAGGAGGAACGACTTGATCTAGGGACTGGGGCTGAAGTGTGGGGGTAGGGAGAGGTGGGCGGGGTCACTAAGACTCACCACAATTGAATTTGGAAACACATTCGAAAGGAGTTAATGCCCGCTGAAGACTGAAACCCTTTAGCAAAGAGAAATAACCCAGATAATGGACATCTACTGAAACTTAGAGTAGAAACAACTTTTTAATGTCAAATATTAAGTCTTAGGGTCAAGATAAGTTTTCCCGCTACCCTCCCTCTATTCAGTGTTGAAATGAAGGCGTTAGCCACTGCAAGTAAGACAAGAGAAAGATAAAGTTCTGGTGTTTAAAAAGGAAGCAGAAACTGCCTAGCAGTGGTAGTGTGCATGCCTTTAATTCTGGTACTTGGCAGGCAGAGGCAAATGAGTCTCTGTGATTTCTAGGCCAACCTGGTCTACAGAGCGAGTTCCAGGATAGTCAGGGTTACACAGAGATAGTCAGGGTTACACAGAGAAACCTTGTCTCGAAAAACACACAAAAAACAAAAACAGGGAAGCAAAAACTGTCACCAATCATAGATTGATACTGAAACAAGCAAAATCTATGAACAAATTATTAGGTTTAGGATAATTTTAATATATCAATATATTCAACTTAAGAATTGTATTTTTGCAAGCCCTCAAAAATAACTTTAAAAATATTTTCTTATACTAATAATAAAAATGAGTGTACAGAGGACAAGAGACAGAAGCTATATACAAACTGTAGGGAAGGGCTGAAGAGATGGCTCAGTGGTTAAGAGCAGAGTCTGCTCTTCCATAGTCCTGAGTTCAGTTCCCAGCAACCGCATGGTGGCTCAAGACCATCTGTACCCTCTATGCCTTCTTCTGGCATGCAGGTGTACATACAGATAGAGCATTCATACAAATAAAATCTTAAACTATAGGGGAAAACACCTATTCAAAAAATTGCCATTTGGGGGCTGAAAAGCTCAGGGGTTACGACCACCTCTTCCAGAGGCCAATTCCCAGGGGGCTCACAACCATCTATAATGAGATCTGGTGCCCTCTTCTGGCATGTAGGCAGAACACTGTATACATAAGAAATAAAGAAATCTTTACCAAAAAAACCCCCACAAAAACCCGCCATGTGTGATATGCAGCTGTGGGAGGCTAAGGGAGAAGGCCTGGTCAGAAGTTTGAGGCCAGCCTGGCCTGCTAGTAACAACCTGTATCAGAAACATTTGGATATAGAAGTGAGTGATCTAGTTACAGATAAAGAAACAGTGTTTAAAAATCTTAAACTTCCAGGGTTTGGTCTATAGATTCAGTAAGTTCACACTCAAGGGACTGGAAAGATGGCTCAGTGGTTAAGGGCGAGCATTACAGTCTTTGGTTCCCAGCACTCATGTTGGGCAGCTCACTACCAATCCTCCTCCAAGAGGCTCTAGCAGCAAGCTGCACATACCCCCTCCATATACTTAAAAACATAGTAAATCTTTTAAAAATTAACAGTAAGAATTCTACTTTTGATAATATTGGAGGGGCAGCCTATGAGAGAAGATGGAAGACCTAGGCACCAAGACTTTCCTAAGTAGTGGAGGGCCCTGGAGTGGTAGTACACACCTGTAATCCTTGCAGTGTAAACTGAGGCAAGAGGATGTTAATTTAAGATTAGCCTAGGCTACCTCAGTTAATCCAAGGTTAGCCTAGGCTACATCCTGTCTTCAAACCAGCAACACAAAAGGGATGTGGAAAGCCTGCCCCAGCCAGTTGTGAGTTTACAAAATGTCCTTACATCAATGTAAAACACATACATGTATAGATACCTGCATGCATTTTAAATGTAGGGCTTTATTTATGTGCCTGGGATGGGTGCAGAGGCATGTGTCCGTGGGAACAGAGTGGAAAGTTCTGAAATGGAGTCTATTTGAACTGAAACTTAGCGGGCAAGGTGGCACATGCCTTTATTCCAATCCCAACCTTGGAAAGGCAGAGGCAGGTGGATCTCTGAGTTGGATACCAGTCTGGTCTACATAATGAGTTCCAGGACAGCCAGAGAACATAGGTTCTGCATAGTGAGAACCTGCCTCAAAAAAAGAAAGAAAGAAAGAAACCTCCAAAACGGGGGGCCTTGATCACGAAAGAAAAGATGGCTTAGTGGTTCTCAACCTTTGGGTGTTAAGCAGCCCTGTCACAGAGGTCGCATATCATATATTTACATTACGATTCACAACAGTAAAATTACAGTAATGAAGTAGTAATGAAAATAGTGAGGGGGTCATAGAAGGAGCTGTATTAAGTGGTCACAGCATTAGGCGGGCTAGGAACCACTGCACTAGAGTGGTCCTAAGTCAACTAGGTACCTATCATCACACATTCATTCTGTTCTGCACAAAAGACTGGTATGTGCATAGAGAAACATTGAAAAATTTAGCAAGAAACACGCGAGATACCTTGATAACATGGAGGGGGGAAGATATTCCTCACATATGACCTTAACACTAGAAAGATTAATCTGACACGAAGCGTAATAAGGGCTGTTTGTCAAGAGACACCACAGGTAAATCTAAAATACAAGTTATAAAGTAGAGATGCTTCTGAACGTAACTAGTAGCGTTCTGAATTTCGAAAGAGCTGTAATCAGAAAGTCAAAATACCAGATAGGAAAATGCGCGAGGTGGTTAATGGGCATCTAGGAAGAAACCAAATGAGGAGCAATTAATTCACTCTTCCTAAATTAGCAGAAGTCTACTATCTCAGGGATATCAAATGCAAATGAGGCAAAGAGTAACGTTTGCATCCCGCTGACAGGCCCATAGGTGGCTGCAACCCCCCAGGAAGACATCGTGACCCCTGGTGGAGCCGCTGTGCGTGCCTGTGACCCAGATTTCTTTTCTAGGTCACCTCCACCTGGTCCCACCCTCTTTCCCCACCAGCCACAGTTAATCACTAACCCACCTTCTGCTTCTATGGGTTTACCTTGTCTAGACATTTTGTATAAATGGAGCCACGTGCCTTTTGTGTCTGGCTTGCTGCCCTCAGCAGGACCTTTGCTGTTCATCTGTTATTGCACTTGATTCCTCCTCTGCTGAATGCCATTCATATCTTATTTATTCACCAGCTGGTGAGCATTTGAGTTACTTCTGCTTTGGGGCCACTATCAATTTATTGTGTTGGTAATTATCCCAGGCATAAAATTGCTGGGCCTCATGGTGGCCCATATTGGGCTGTCTTTCAAAGCAGTTGATCCACTTATAAACTCCATTAGCTATGTAGGTGGCTACTGGCTTTTCTGCATAATTGCCAAGGTTTATAGTCTATGCTTTTGATTATGAGCATCTTGGTGGGTGTGGAAGTATTTACTGTCATTCTGATTTGCATTTCTCTAATGGCTAACCACATCCGGCCTCTTCATGAGATGGCTGGCCATCTGTATACCTTTTTGGTTTTAGACAAATGTCTACAAAGATTCTTTGCCTCATCTTCAGTTGGATTAGGTTTTCCTTGTTGAATTATAAGACTTTTTAAAAACCACTGTTCGTGATACCTCATTTGGAACTATTTCCTCACATGCCGTGTGCTTGAATTTCGCTTCCTGGATAATGTTCTTTGAACAGCACCCCCCACCCCCACATACACACTTTATTTTGAGACAAGGTCTCACTATGCAGTGGTGGCTGTCCTGGACCTCAATATATAAACTAGTCTGGCCTCTATCTCAGGGATCAGCCTGCCTTTTCCGGTGCTGAAATTAGAGGCATGTGCCACCATGCCTGGCTTAAGAATAATTTTTTTCTTAAAGATTTATTTTCGTGTGTATTGGGGTTTTGCCTGCATGTATATTCGTCTGTGTGAGGGTGCCAGATTCCCTAGAATTGGAGTAACAGATAGTTGTGAGCTGCCATGTGGGTGCTGGGAATTGAACCTGGGTCCTCTGGAAGAGCAGCCAGTGGCTCTTAACCGCCGAGCCATCTCTGCAGTCCTGAAGTGTCATTCTTTGTGTCACTTTTTTTGACATGTATACTTCTAATAATCAAAGATTACAGAATTCCTGTTAAAATTAGAGGATGCGATGATGTGAGATTGCAGGTCAGTCTGGAGCAGAGAACTGGGACACAGTTGGGAGGGACTGGTACCCGGGAAGATTGCTGTCACGGTGGTGGGCAGATTGGCGTGTCTGGGTGTGGAAAGGATGGCGCAGTGGAGAAGGCGTGGGTGCTGGAGGAGAAAGGAAGGTGGTCAGTCAGGTCAGTCAGGACTTGAGGGAGGGTCTGGTCTGCCCTTGGAGGGAGAACATGAACTTGGACGAGGTGGGAAGGAAGACAACAGCAGTGGGCCCCTTCCATGTGCAGATCTGGCGGCCGTCTGCGGCCTCGGCTGCGCCCAGTGAGGTGAGGCTGCCGGCACAGCAGTGGGAGGGACCTGAAGGACAGAGCACCTGAATCTGGTAGAGAGGGCAGAACATAGGGTGCCGGGGACTGAGGTGTGGCGGGGACTTAGCAACAGAAGGCGGCTGGAGATGTGTCTACAGGGACGATGGCAGCCGAGGTGGACAGCAGAGCCGGTAGAGGGTACTGCTGCCTGGAGGTGAATTGCCAGAAATGGAGGCGACAGCTCCTGTGGTTTCTGGTGATGCTGGAGTTCAGAGTGCAGGCGTGGGTTGTGAGAGCAGGAGAACCAGGCGGGAGGAGGGCCACTGGCCACAGGAGCGTGGACTGGTCACTCTACACTGGTGGGGGAATGTGAGATCGTGATGTGGGAGCAGGAAAGATGGCATCCGCAGAGGCAGATAACTTGGGTCACGAAACTCAAGTGTTTCTACAGAGCAGGGTCAGTCATGGTCTGGGTGTATGGCAAAGAGAAGCAAAGACGCTCTCCTCCCTCCTGGCAGTGCACAGACCAGAGAGTGCCCAGGAGTTTCTGATGTCCTCCCTTGGTTTGAACAGGAATGGTTCCACAAGATGTTCAAGATGGGAGGGTGGGAGGTGGGTGTCCGGTGGCCCGAAGAAGCTCGTGGTAGGAGAAAGGCGGCTTGGGCCGCTGAAGTGTGGGTAAGGAGGCCAGGAGGATCTTTCAGTGGTGACACAAGGGGCCAAGTGAGAGAGTGACATACCTCCATTGTCCTGGCTTTTCCTGTTTGTTTCCAAGATAAGGCCTCTGTGTTACCTCGGCAGATCACAAAGTTCCTGCTTCAGCCTCTCAAGTACAGAGATACAGGCACAGACCACCACACCCAACAGTTGTGGTAGGAATGTAAGAGTTTCTGCCTTAGAGACTTCTGGGAGTATGGCTCCATACCCCCTTAAGCAAAGCCAAAAGCCAACATGAATCTTGGCGACAGTGCTCAACACACTTTCTGCGATTCTGAGACCTAACTTCTGCTCTCTCCTGCTTTAGGGTTCAAGGCCCACAGTGATGAAAGAAGCCTCATTCCTGCCTCCATATCCCATCTACAGAGACTTCTGGAGGCACTGTCTGGAGAATCTGGAAGTTCTGCTCCCAGTGGCTCCAGCGCCGGAGACCAGGGTACTATTGCCAGGCTTGTAGACAGCCAGCAAGGATCGGGGCACCCTGCTCAGAACACGTTCAGTGGGGGATCCTTGGCAAGCCCGCCTCAGAAGCTAGCTGCTGCTTTGAGGTCAGGGCCTGGAACAGGTGCAGACAGCATTTATCCAGGGCAGTTCCAGCTAGCCCAGGAGCCCACTGTTCCTCCTGCTTCATTTCCAGAAGCCAGAGACCAGCCAGCACCCATCCTAGATGCCTTTGACAGCCCAGCTCTGCTTCCAGGAGGTTGCGCATCTGGAAGTCATGCTAGAGAAGTACCTAGAGAAGACTGAGCCTGTCAGCTTCTGTCCCCAAGTGGGGAGAATGGTGTATTCTACCCAGAGCAGCGAAGTCATCTAGTCCTTGTCTATCTGGGCATCATTTCTATCTTCTGTCCTCTTCACTGGCCACTCTTGGATCCCCAGGACACTCCTTGGTCTCTTCCCACCACACCCCCATCTCTGCAGAGCTCCTGGGGATGTCTGTCTGTTCTTGACTTGAGCCCTAGCTATGGAAGATGCTGGACATGAAGACAGGATCCTGGGAGTAGTGAGAAAAGAGCAAGATTTCAGCCCTGAAGGCCTCTGGGAGTTCTACAGCTGAGGACTAGTTCCCAGCATGGACTCAAGTGCTCCCTTGAGCGTGGGCCTCAGTGGGAAGCCCTGTGACTGGGATCCTGAATATCTTCCTGTCTGTGATGCCTGGCTCTAAGGATGTTCTGAGGCCCTAGGATTCAGCCCTGTTCTCCAAGAAGCAGAGAGCCCACTTTGTTTGCCTTCAAAGTTGGACTAGCAAGTGGCTCCTTACCAGTCTCTGCGTGATGAAAGCCGTAGAAAGACTGCCCCTCTCTGGACAGCAGCCTTGAGCCTTAGTCCTACATTAGATCACTGTTTCTGTTATTTTGCCCACAAGGTGCTGAGCTAGAAGCCACTGGGGGTTGGGTGTCACAGTACTCATCGTCCTGCAGCCATGCCCCACCCCTCCTTGGTCTTCAATGAGGTTTCATCTAGGCTAGGGTCTGGGCCAGGATCCCTTCATTCTCCAGGAACCTGTTGGGAGGCCAGAGAAGCCCTGCTTGGTGTGGGAGGGGAACCAGAACCCCAAACTAGTGAGGCAGGGCACCTCCTCCACACGGGGAAAGGCAGAAATAAAGTTGGGTGTTTGCTTCATGCAGTGTGCTGTGCTGACTGTTCAGGTGCCCACGAGGGCTCTCGGGGAGTCCTCTCCCACTCTGTAGAGGCCTGAGCTTCTGACGTGTGTGGACTTGCCCAAGGTGGCTGGGCAGGAAGCAGAGGCACAGCAGTCTGCTGTCCTGAAGGTTGTGAGAGCTTGGCCTTTGCCACCTTCCTGGAGAGGTCACGTGGTGGCCTTGCCTCAGGGGCCATGAGGACTCTGCAGCCTCTGCCCTCAGTCTAGGTTAAGCTTTAGGACATGAACTTGGACGTGATGGGAAGGAAGACAACAGCAGTGGGCCCGAGTTCCTAAGATTGAATGGGGGCAGTGCTGGGTATCAGTCTCAGCAAAGGATCATGCCCAGGGATCTATCTACCCCTTTTCATTCTTTTTCTTTCTTTCCTTTATATTCTTTCTTGACAGGGTTTCTATGGCAATCTCGGATTCACTTTGTAGACTAGCTGGCCTCGAACACACAGATCGGCCTGCCCTGTCTTCCTGAGTGCTGGGATTACAGGCGTGTGCCACTGACCACCCCCCCCCCCCCCTTTTTTTTAGATTGATTTATTATGCAATGTTCTGCCTGCATGTGTACCTACATGACAGAAGAGGGCACCAGATCTCATTACAGATGGTTGGGAGCTACCATGTGGTTGCTAGATAGTGGACTCAGGACCTCTGGAAGCGCTCTTGACCTTTGAGCTATCTCTAGCCCTGGTCCCTTTTCTTGACTTTGGATACAGGAGAAGGTGGTGTCTGCCTGTGATGTCAGTAAAGTGGGGCTCTGCCGGTGTTTCTCAGAGCGGCAACAGCCCCAGTAAAGGAGACCAGACAGAAGCATCTAAATATGGCTGCCTGTGACATCTCTCGAGTGACCAAACCAGGCGTCTGCCTCTGGACCGGGGTGGCCAGGGTCCCACCAGACCAGATCTGCTCTAGGCTTTGAGACTTTACTCTCCCAAGGCAATCACGAGCTTCTCTTAAGATGTAGCTCTTGTGCTCAAATCCAGTTTCAGGAGATTGGGGTGAATGAATCTGGTGGCTCCTCTCTCTGGGGGTGGCCAGGGACAAAGTTGTCCTGTCAACCTCTCCCCCAAGGGAAGCCATGTGGCCCTGTGAGAGCCTGGTCCCCATGACAGTTCTGGTTATCAGAATGGCTCACAAGCTGCATTCTGCCTGAAGGCTGATCAGACTGGCTTAGCCACCTACCCAAACTCCAGCAACATGGCTATGTGGTGTTGCTCACTGCTGTACTGATTTATTCAATAGCACTTACAAATTTTCATTAGGTGCCGGGGGGAACTCTATTATGATGGGCACCAAGGTTAGGGAAAGGGATGACAATTGGCCAATAGATGGGCATCTTGAGGTGACAAACGACAGGGAAGGGGGATCATGTGCAGGCTATTAGGAAGGGCTCCTGTAAGAATGCAAGGCGGGAAGAAAGTTTCTGGGCCGTGCATTAGGTAGGGTGAGACATGCAGGGATAGGTGGTGTGGGGGGAGGGGTTCCCAGAATAGCCTGGAGTAACAATGTAAGGCTTAACTCTAGGTCTGTGTGTTCGAGTCACACCTTTAATCCTAGCACTTGGAAGGCAGAGGCCAGCATAGCCAGGGCTACACAGAGAAACCCTGTCTTGAAAAAAAACAAACACCAAAAAAATAAAAAATAAAAAACCACAAACCAAGCCAGAGACATTCTAGATGCTCCATGAGAAATAGATTGGAAGCAAAGAGTCTTAGCAATGGCAAAAAGTGAGGGAAGGGGCTCGTGGAGATGTAAGTGGGTCCCCTGGGCACATTTTGTGGTTTAAGGTAGCATGAGTGAGGGGTAAGCCAGGTGAACAACTCTGAAAGCTGAACTTAGGGAGAAGCAGGGGTGGAGGAAGTGGATCTGTTAGGCCTGAGTCAGCTGTAAGCTATCACATGGGTGGGTCAATGAAGGGGTAAGCACAAAGGTCCTGGGACTCAAGGGGACAGCAAGGTAGCAGATGCGCCCTAGCATTAGGGGGGTCATCACTGGGTGAAACTCCTGCAGAATTTAGATGCAGGATTGAACGTTAAAACGGCAGTTCTATATCTCGACACCACTGTCCCCTTCCACGGGCTAGCCCTTCACTGTGGTGGCTGACCTACAAAAGCTAGATGTCAGTGGCAGCCTCATTGTGCCGTGACTGAGGAAAGTGTCTCAAGGCATTGCCAAATGGTCCTTGTGGAGTGAATAGGACCAAGGTCTCCTGAGTTAGGCTAGGATGCTGAGGAGGGAATGGTACCTTGAAGTATTGCAAAGCTAAGGGGTGGTCTTCACTCCTAGTCTACTGTGGAAGAGGACACAGGCAGGGGCCTGGCTCTTGGTGACTCCCAGGGCTCTGGAGGGGAGGCTGCAGATGAGTTCCTAACCCAAGGGGGTCAAGAATGAGAGTGTGTGGGATGCCAGGGGATTGAAGGCAGCCTGAGGGTAGTGGTGGGGGCAGGAACGGAAGGGAGCAGTGGTTGCATGGGGGAGTGGCTGGAGGAATGGGGTGTGGGGGAAGTTGACCGCATAGAGCAGTGGTTCTCGACCTGTGGGTTGCTATTCCTGTGTGTGTGATGGAACGATTGTTTCACAGGGGTGCCCGATCAGACATCCTGCATATCAGATCTTTACATTATAATTCCTAACAGCAGCAAACTTACAGTTATAAAGCAGTTATAAAGGAAAAGAATTTTCTGACTGGGGTCACCACAACATGAACTGTATCAAAGGGTCGTAACATTAGGAAGGTTGAGAACCACGACATAGTGTTCTGGAAATAAGGGTCCCTTGGGAGAGTCTGCAGCACAAAGGGGTGGGATTAGCCCCGGGGTGTCTTTAAGGAGAGAGGTGCTCCAAGCCGCTAGACCTCCACCAGAGGCTCAGTGCCACCACCTCAGCTCTTGGATGTCACACACCTCCCTAGTTCCTGTGGCCAGCTTGCCCTTCTTTGGAATAAGATGGTATTACCTACATGCAAAATCACCTTTCCCCTATCACGTGTCTTTCCAGAAATGTCACTCTAGGGTACCGTAGGCACAGTGGGTCTGAGCACATTTATGTGTCTGCGATGCACTGATAGACTTCTACCATTTCTCACCAACAACCATGCCCAGTCATTGGCAACAAGGAAGTAGTGTCCTTCTGATGGAGGTGGGGGTGTGATTCAACAAATCCTTGGACCACACCCTAATGTGAAAGTGTGCACAGAAGTTGAATCTTGAGGTGAGCATACTGGGGAAGAATGAGTCTCTAGCTGAACAAAGCCCTGGAAGGGACTAATGGCATGCAGACTGGGACATTCCCTGGTTCTGGGACAGTTCCCACTGCCCTCCTAGCTGCAGGAGAGAAGAGTATCTCTCCTGGGTTGTGGCCATCTTGGGCTGATGCCTGATTGGTCAGTAGGTGCCCAGCATGGCCTGATACTCAGCAAACTTGGAGCTGCCTCTTCAGGGAAGAACCAGGTGAATGCTCCTCCATGGGACCAGGGGTAAGAGGAGGCTAGAGGCAACCGGGCTGCTGTTCCTACAGCATCCTGGAGAGCTGGCCTTTTAAGGAGAAGGGCCATAAAACATCCCATCTGATGTTGATAGTCTGGGTAGTCTTCCCTCAGTTTGAGTATGGCTGGAGATTGTTGGAGACCTGCAGGAATTGCCTCAATGCTGACTTTCAAGCTTCCATGGCCACCCTCAGCCTTTCTCAGTACAGGGACTACCAGAATTTCAGCCCCTGGGGCTGTGGGCTCAAGCCCTGTCCAACCTGATGGGAAGGATGTATCTGTAAGACCTGTCTCAAGACTGCAGCCTCAAAGGGACAGGTGAATCTGGCTGTCCCTGTTGAGCCTGGCCTGCTTGGCACCACTCTCTGGTTGTGGCAGACCCACCTCACTGGAGAGCTAGTGCCAGAACAGCCTGAGATGAGGAGGCATGGCTCAAAGTGCCCCCATGTGGCTGGGCATGGTGGTCTGGAATCTGCCTGTCTGAGCCTGACTGGTCTGTAGTGAGCTTTGGTGTCTTTAAAAAACCCAGTTATGTTATGTGAATATGTTTTTGTTTTAATCCCAGGTGTGGGATATGGGGCTGCTTCAGATCGTCCACAGTCATTAACTATGATTGTCTCATACTCTAGCAGGGGCGTGGTTTTGCCATTTGCAGATCGTTTATGTTTGGAATTCTGGGGACTCTTGAGAGGGAATAAATTGGAGAGACCTGAGAGGGGCCCAGAGGCACTTGGCAGGAGGAGGAGGTAGCTGCTGCTTCCTTGCTGCTGGTTGCCATGTTTGCTATTGCTGGGCTGCTGGTTGCCATGTTTGCTATTGCTGGGCTGCTGGTTTGCTGAACTGCCAGATTCTGACTATAAAGACTGTACTTGCCTCGAGACCACCCCGAACCCCAATCTTCTTTCCTACCTAGTGTTGGGGGGTGGGTTGGAAGGGAGTTAGAGATATAAGAACCCAAATAAAATAGCAAAAAGAGCGTCTACACCAGTGTGTGGGGGACCCAAAGGTCACATGCCAGCTCTCACAGTGATGGCCATGAGGAGTGAAGGTCCAGTAGACTCACTGACTTGAAGTGGGAATTGGGAATGGACTCCATTTTTAGGGATTAATTTCTATACATTTATATAATGCGAAGCTCCTTGAGGCTGGGAGTCAGGAAAGGCCTAATCAAAGTTTGTTGTTATTGTTTGTTTTTAAGATTTACTATTTTGGGGGCTGGAGAGATGGCTCTGTGGTTAAGAGAATTGACTGTTCTTTCATAGGTCATGAGTTCAATTCCCAGCAACCACATGGTGGCTCACAACCATCTATAATCAGGTCTGCTGCCCTCTTCTGGCCTGGTGGCACACATGCAGGCAAAACACTGTATAAATAATAAATCTTAAAAAAAAAAAGATTTACTATTTTATGTGTGTTTTTCCCTGCATGTCTTTATAGGCACCATGTGTGTGCCTGTGAAGGTCAGGTGAGGCTGTCAGATAACCTAGAACTAGAATTACAGACGGTTGTGAGCTGACATGTGGGTGCTTGGATCTGAAATCCATCCTCTGCACCAGGGAGGCTTCCTGAGCATCTGGAGTGGTCAAAGCCAGCTCCTTCCTACACCATAGCCACCAACACCAGTTTTTCCTGAGCTACAGAGAGGTCTCATTCTTGACCTAGGTCTCTTCATGCTGCTCTGGAGGAGGGACCTCCTTTTTCATTGGTCCATAGGCTTCTCTCCAAACCTTTGCTTTGAGCCCAAGCTGGCTTCCCTCTTTAAGATTTGTTTTAATCCAGGCATGTGGCCCAAGCCTGTAATCCCAGTACTCTTGGAGGCAGAGGCAGGTGGATCTCTGTGAGTTTGAGGCCAGCCTGGTCTACAAAGTGAGTCCAGGACATCCAGGGTTACACAGAGAAACCCTGTCTCGAAAAACAAACAAAGAGTTAATTGTTTTAAAGTATGGGTCTCTGGGTAAGTGCACAGTGAGGCCAGATGCATGTCAATACCTGGAGCTGGAGTTAGAGTTTTGAGCCACCTTGTGGCTGCTGGAACTCGGGTCCTCTACAAGAGACATCCTTAACCACTGAGCCATCTCTCCAGCTGCCCCTCTCCCCTTTAACTTTTTTGCTCTTCATAAGGAAAATTGAGCCAGGGTGGTTGTAGCGTACCAGTCATTTTCCACTGGGAGTTGTCAGCTTTTCTGGTGTGTCTGCGACAGGAGAGGTGGCCAGTCCCCAGGCTCTGCACTTAGACGGCAGCAGAGGGCGCTCGCAACACAGAGACGCAATCCTTGCATCTCGCAAGTTGGACCCAGTGGAGTCTGGGTGGGGAAGCATTAGGAAAGGGGGTTCGGAACTCTCCCTCCGGGCCGGCCCCTAAGGTTCTCGGTCGCTAGGATGCTGGATAGAGGTGTGGCTTATTATGCTTAAGCCCAACACTCCCCAACTCCTCACGCTTTCTAGAGCTGTCGGGCTGCTGAAGGCGACGTGAGCTCTCACCTACCACCCCAGATGTGGGTTCTCGGTCCCAGACTCGCAGACGGAAGGCAGGTGGACTCTTGGGACAGACCAGCTCCGGGTCTGTAAGTATCCTTCCCAGAACCCCGAAGACCCCAGACTCCCTGCTCTCGGGTCTTGGCCGCGCAGCGGCAGGAAGAAGCAAGGCGTTGGGGCCCGGGTGAGTAAAGAGTGCGGGTTGCGGGTCCACTTTCCCGCAAAGCGCACCTTCCACCCCGCCTGGGTCTGATCGCCCGCCCCGCCTCCTCCCCTCCTCCAGCTCCCGCCCCCAGTCTCCTCCCTCCGCCCGCCTCGCTAGCTCTCCTCCCCACGCCCCTGCTCAGCCGGCTGAGTGCAGGCGCGGATCCGGGAGAGAGGGCGCCTTCTCCCAGCGCCGGCTGCGCCTTCCCCAGTCGCTTCTGTGCGTCCCGCAGCCGTGCGGCGCGACGGCGCGACTTTCCTCTGGTCCCGGGACGGCAGTGGGACAACTTGGAAAACTTCTCAGGGGCAGACTGCAGAGACGCTGGGCGCCGGTGGAAGAGGTTGTGGGAGAGCGATGGCTGGTCACGGGTGTCCCCGGACCTCCTAGGCTGCTTTCGGGCAGGCTATGGAACATCTGCACCGCCGGGGGGACGACCCCCAACAGTAGCGGGGCCAGGGTGGCGCTGTCTCCCACGCACCGTGGGTTTGGCCAGCACCGGCCCCTCTGGACGCGTCCGGACCCGCCATGGACTACCAGGAGCCCTACTCGGTGGAGGCCACCGCCGCCATCGCGTCGATTATCACCTTTCTCATCCTTTTCACCATTTTCGGCAATGCGCTGGTCATTCTGGCTGTGCTGACCAGCCGCTCACTCCGTGCACCACAAAACCTGTTCCTGGTGTCACTGGCAGCCGCCGACATCCTGGTGGCCACTCTCATCATCCCTTTCTCTCTGGCCAACGAGCTGCTGGGCTACTGGTACTTCTGGCGCACATGGTGCGAGGTCTACCTGGCCCTAGACGTGCTCTTCTGTACCTCCTCCATCGTGCACCTGTGCGCCATCAGCCTGGACCGATACTGGGCAGTGAGCCGAGCTTTGGAGTACAACTCCAAGCGCACCCCGCGCCGCATCAAATGCACCATCCTCACTGTGTGGCTCATCGCAGCCGTCATTTCCCTACCGCCCCTCATCTACAAGAGCGACCAGCGCCCGGAGCCCCGCGGGCTCCCCCAGTGTGAGCTCAACCAAGAGGCTTGGTACATCTTGGCTTCCAGCATCGGCTCTTTCTTTGCTCCCTGCCTCATCATGATCCTCGTCTACCTGCGAATCTACGTGATTGCCAAGCGCAGCCACTGCAGAGGTCCTAGGGCCAAGAGGGCCTCAGGGGAAGGTGAGTCCAAGAAGCCCCGTCCCGTCGCTGGGGGAGCCCCAACCTCAGCTAAGCTGCCCACCCTGGCCTCTCCTGTGTCTTCTGTGGGAGAGGCCAATGGACACCCCAAGCCTCCAAGAGAGAAGGAGGAGGGGGAGAGCGCTGAAGATCCTGAGTCCAGGGCTTTGCCTCCCAGCTGGTCTGCCCTTCCCAGATCAGGCCAGAGCCAGAAGAGGGACATTGGTGGGGCAACTGCAGAGGAGGGAGCTGAAGAGGAAGAGGAGGCGGAAGAACGGGAACCCCCAACTCTGCCAGCGCCCCCCGCCTCAGTATGCGGCCCACCCATGCAGCAGCCTCAGGCTTCCCGGGTGCTGGCCACGCTCCGTGGCCAGGTGCTTCTGGGCAGGAATGTGGGTGCTGCCAGTGGGCAGTGGTGGCGCCGGCGGACACAGCTGAGCCGAGAGAAGAGGTTCACCTTTGTGCTGGCGGTGGTCATTGGCGTTTTTGTGGTCTGCTGGTTTCCTTTCTTCTTCAGCTACAGCCTGGGGGCCATCTGCCCCCAGCACTGCAAGGTACCACATGGCCTCTTCCAGTTCTTCTTCTGGATTGGCTACTGCAATAGCTCGTTGAACCCGGTTATCTACACCATCTTCAACCAGGACTTCCGTCGTGCCTTTCGAAGGATCCTTTGCCGGCAGTGGACCCAGACTACCTGGTGAGCCTGCCTGCTCGCTGCCTGTGCCTGGCTTCGTGCCAGGACCACCCCCACAGTCTAAGTGGCCATTTCCCTGGGACCCACTTGCAGACCTCATCCTCAGGCCCCCTCCCCCAAAGGGGAAGAACAAAAGTGCTGTTCCAAGGAGCCCATTTGAAACCTTCCTTTGCTGACTGTACTGTGGGGTAGCTTTTCCCTACTCTCTCCTGAGCAAGGGTAGCTTGGACCTTTCCACACGTGGCCAAGAGCAGACAGGAATAGAATACCTCCCTACCAGCCACCTGTAAGCCAACAGGCAGGCTTCCCTTTCCTGGAGAACCCCTGTGCCTTGGCAGGCCACTTGCGGTGGTTTTGTTTTTCTTCTTGTTGTTCTTTTGTTTGTTTGTTTTATTTTTATTTTTTATTTTTTTGAGACAGGGTCTTCATATAGCCCAGATAAGTCTCAGACTTGCTGTGCAGCCTAAGGATGATCTGAAATTCTGGTAATCCTGCCGTCACCTTCCCAGTGCTAGCATCACAGGTGATCACCACCATGCCTGGTTTATGTGATACCGGGGATTGAATTCCAGGCTCCAAGCATGCTAGGCAAGCATTCAACCAACTGAGCTACATCCCCAGCCTTGATCTTCCTCACGCCCTTCAAAGAGCAGGAAGCCAGTCTTCTGCATGTCCCAGGAGGACCTGATGTTGAGAAAGAGGATGAAATGAAGATGATTCACCCATGATGAGCACCTATGGTTCATTGACTACTGGGATGGGGTAGTCATGGGCTAGCATTGTTCTGTTTAGATTTGTAGCTCTTTTAATGCTAGAAGCATGGGTTGGTTTTCAGCATCCCTCTGGGAGGCAAGTGGGCATGTGGCTGCCTTGGGGAGGGGAGGTCTGGAAGCCTGGCCTCAGCCTCAGTAGGGGCTCCTGATCATTGGCATTCACCCTTGCAAAGAGCAGGGCGACAATTGCCTGCCGCCTACTTGCGGCAGGGAGATGAAAGGCTTTGCAGAGAGCTTTGAGCTCCATGGGAGGAAAGCGCTAGAGAGCCAGCAAATGTGATTATCTGGTGATATAAAAATCCCTTTCCTGTGTGTTTACCACTGTGAGCCTTCCTGTAGACTTTTGTTCTGTGCTTGGGGTGTGTGAATTCCTACCCCAAACTGGAAGTGGGTTGAGGTGAATTCCAGAATTTCTTTGAGAATACATTCTTGTGCCCGAAAAGGTTGGCGCTATTATGCTGATGTCGGCTTCTCCATCCGTTACCTGTTAACACCAACAGAGTTTTCAGTGGCTTGGTACCAACCCCATTAGGGGATAAGTCCTTTGTCATCGAGCAGGAAAATCGTTTCCCCAAGCTAAAAATACTCACATCAAGGAAGCAGTCTGAGATGAGATCCTCAGGTGGAGTGCTGGGGCTAGAGCAGGCAGCCAGGGCTCCTGGGAGAGCCATCCGCTGCAGGGCCCAGACAACTCCCTGGACCCCACGTGGGCCTTTGGAGACATAACTAATTCTGCCCTTGCCCATAAGCATGTCTCTCTGGCTGTTAAGGACCCTCACAGTGATATAGCTGTGCACTGGGGTGCCTCTGCTTCCTGGTTGTCTCCCCCACTTAGGAAGTGTGCCCCAGAGTGACTGGGCACCTGTAAGGGCACCTGTAGCTTGGGCAATAGACCTCTTAGCCTCTGGGAAGGGGCGGCTTGAGCCAAGCAGGCTATTAGCCCAGGATGGATTTATTAGATTTGGAAGATGCTAAGGAAGTTTTCACGAGTAGAGACAATGGTAGGTACCAAATAGAATCCCTCCTGGTGAGGATGACTGTCCAGCTTGGTCCTTGGTTGGTTGGTTGCAGTTGTGAGGCCAGGACATTGATTTGTGTGTGGCTGGTGGGCTGATTTTTTGTTTGGTTGGTTTTGGTTTTTTGGAGACACAGTTTCTCTGTGTAGCCCTGGTTGTCCTGGAACTCACACTCCCTAGACCAGGCTGGCCTTGAACTCACAGAGATCCACCTGCCTCACCTCCCAAGTGCTGGAACTAAAGGGGTGTGCCACCAGCTGAGGGGCTGATTTGTAACCGTCTGCTGGCTGATCTTGGGTATGCTCCTTGGGACCCAGGCCCCCTGTTGTGATGTGCAGGTGTTTCTAAGACTCTGAGCTATTTTATCAATAAAGGTTATTTTGTAATAAGCAAGATGAGTCCTGTGTCTAAAGGGTTGCCTGGAGAAGTTAGGTCACTGCTGGCATTCCTTGAGTGTCAGCCTGATGAGCTGAGTCCCCCTCCTAGGGCTAGCTCTCCTCTCTGCCCAACCTTTCTGCCTCCTTTTCATCCTCACAGTATTCTTACTGAGCACAAGTCAATGGACCAGCAAGGAAGAGAAGAGCAGGTGTCCCTGAGGAGGTGGCATTTGAGCAAGGCTGGGTCTTAGAGCAGGAATGCACCAAGTGGCCAGATGATAAAGTGTCTGAGGCAGGGGAAGGCCATGGGGTTGATGGTATCTAGGAGACAGCTTGGAACTCGCCTGTTGCGTGGTCCTAAGCAGCAAAGGTGCTGCTGAGGGCCCTGTATACACAGCAGCTGTGCTTGGCTAGGTCCAGGTGAGTGCAATGGAGATGCTTCACTTCAGCTATCCCAAATGGACACTCAGCTCTCCAAGCTGGGAGGCCTGGTGAGGTGCCAGAAGCCCCAAGCCATTCTGCCTCAGAGCAGGCAGAAGAAGCAGCCTCTTGGGCTCCAAGCTGGGCTGACCTGGAGCAAGGAAAGAGCCATTAAACTGGAGGCTGGAGGTCACCAGCAGGGCTGAGGCCCCCTGTAGATTCCTCTAGAAACCCTAAGGAGGATAGAGGGAGGACAGTGAGTGATCTAAGGTACAGGGATGCTGTGACCCCACATGTCTTCAGAATCTGCATGTTCACCATCTTCATTGCTTTCTTTAGGTCCATGCATCTGCTAGGGGCAATCACCAGGAATGCCCGTGTGTCTACTGCCATCAGTGGACATGGGGTTTGCTGCTAATCTAATAAGAAAGCCCTTCCATGCCCTGTTCCCAGCTCTTCCCCAGCAGGGAAGCCAGCTCTGAGGACTCCAGGGCCTCATACTGGCACTTGCCCATCTCATCAGGGAAATAAAGCTCAGAAAGGTATAGTGACCACAGGGTCACTCAAGGCCTTGATCTCTCCATTGGATCACATCTTTCTGCACTTAACAGGCTGCAAAGGACCTAGGAGTAAATGCCCCCTGATCTCTGGGAATGGAGGCCAGAGTAGGGCTAAAGAGTCCTAGTGCAAACTGACAAGTCTTACTTAAATCTCACTTAACCCACATACTCGTGCCATTTGTGGTCAAGAGAGGAAACCGAGACACAAGGTCACCCAACTGAAACCTGGAATCACATAACTATGACATCCAGGCTGAGGAATATTCTCTCTCTCTCTCTCTCTCTCTCTCTCTCTCTCTGTCTGTCTGTCTCTGTCTCCTGTCTCCTGTCTCCTGTCTCCTGTCTCCTGTCTCCTGTCTCCTGTCTCCTGTCTCCTGTCTCCTGTCTCTCTCAATGGCCTTTCTTCAGTAGTGTTGGCGGTATAGAGGTTCTGAGGCTGGCAGCCAGTTGGATTCAGTTTTTCAGTAGGCGGCAGTGCTGGGATTGTTGATTGCTCATGTCTGCCACTGACACCAAATACCTAGGAGGTAGTGTGTGTGCCTCAGGCTTTCCACTTCTGGCAACTCTGTTGAGGGCCCAGTTCTGAGGGCCCAGAAAGGGAAGGTCGCTTGCCTCAGGTGGCTTCATACAGACACATAGAGTGGCAAGAGCTGGATCTAGCATCCAGGTAGCCCAGCATAACCAAATTCCTTTAAAAAGAAAAGTGCATGCCTACCTGTGAGTCTGTGCGCCATATACATGCCTGGTGCCCATGAAGATCAGAAGAAGACATGGCATACCTTGGAACTGGAGTTACAGGTTTTTGTTTTTTTAAGTTGCTAGGTGGGTGCAAGGAATCAAATTGGGTTCTCTGCAGGAATACCTGCTCTCAATCACTGAGCCATCCCTGTAGCCTAGTACTGAAACTTCTTACTGAAGGAATTGCTATACATACAGAGTCAAGGAGCAGGAGGCCTGTGTTCAGGAAAGGTCTGCCAGGGCCTGGGCTAGGCACACCTCACTTTGCTGCCTTGGTTCTCAGGATTCACCCAGGCCCACACAGCTAGGGGGTGGGGCTGGAGTCAGCCCTAGTCCTGCTCTCCATCTTTCTTTCCTTTCCTTTATATCCCATTCCTCATCTCTCTGAGCCTATCTACGGATCACTAGGGTGGTAAGGAGGTGCAGATACGGGGGTGGGGGGGGAACTCTTGCAAATAAAGTGGTGACATGGGCAGCGGCCATAGTGCCAACAACGGGCCTCTGCAGTTTGCTTGGTAGAAGAGAGCCGGGAACATGGGCCTTCAGAAGACCCTTTTCTATGACAGAGGGGTGGCTCCACCCCAGGAGACAGCTAAAGAAGCAAGCCCCTGCCTCCAGCTGCCCCTGCTTTGTGGGAACATATCCCCATCACACGCATTCCCCTGGCGAGGGCTTCAGAATCAGTCCGTGCTCTTGAGAATTCCTATTTAGAGCACCCTGGACCACCTGCCCAGAACAGAAGGCTGTTCTGGATACAAGGGGAGCCTTGTGGGTAATTAGGCCTGAGCCCCTCACCAAGGCCTGTGTGGCCTACATTGGGCACATGTGTGCAAGGAAAGCCACCAGAGGACCAGCCTCTAAGTGGGGCAGCTGCTGGCTGTGAGGAGCCTCTGCCCAGCTAGAGCTGATATAGGACAACCTCGGAGGCTGGGAATCTGCTCATGGAGCCTGGTCACTGTGGGTGACCAGGGCTAGTGTGGGGTGTGTGTCTCCATGAAACCTCAGTGGGGAGGTGGGTTGCCCAGGCCATGGTTCTGAGCTTCCTTGAAAGGTTTCATCCTTCTCTTAGCCTCCATGTCTTAGCCTGCCCATGGAGGGTTGCTTGCCTCTCTGGTTCCACAGTTCTCCAGCCCGTTGCTTCCTCTCTGCCCTCCTCCTCCCACCTCCCTGGAAGGTCCAGCCATGGGGATCCTTCGTATTAATCAGTTGCGTTAATAATCAGTCGTTCTCAGGGCTTTGATCCTGCCAGGATCTAGCTGTTTGCCTCGATTTTGTACCTCAGAGAAGAACTGAGCACCAAGTCTGGAGTGACAGATCTGCTCGCAGTCCTCTGAAGTATGCGGTAGTGACAGAAATGAAGACAGCTCTGAGCTGTTGGGGTTCAGGACTTAACACGCTTTGCCTGAGATGGTGCTATTCTTATCCCAGTGTCATAGGTGAGGAAACTGGGGTAGAATGAGGACTTAACTGACCAGAGTCGAGACAGGGACTCACACAACCTATGACCCTGGCTTCAGCATCCTCAGCAGCACCCAGAGCCTGTCCCTGGGTGAGTTGTAGGGTCTCTCTGGCTGCGTCACCTTTGTAGTTTGGGGGTAGACCCTGCCTGTGACGCTCCCATTTGAAGCAGGAGCCCAGGCAGGGGTGCGAACCCCCACCTTCCAGTCTCTGCTCACTGTCAGCAGGGGAGGTGGGGCGCACTAGGCTAAAATTAGCTTCTGGGATTCTTTGTGTTCTGTATCCGTCCCTCTTCCATCCGTCTGGGGAAGGATGCTGTCAGGAGGCCAGCGCTAGAAGGAGCCGGTGTCGGCGCGCACCCTCCCCAGCTTGTGGGCTCTGAGCCTCTCACACCCTGCCCAGGCTCTGGGCCAAAGGCTCCCGCCCTTGGCGTGGCCTTGTGGCCACCTATTGATTAGCAGTGATTTCCTAGGGACAGGCCCATCACCACCCTCCCTCTACCCCTGGGATTTTAGCTCCTGTGCTGCCTCCCTTTTCTTTCTTCTTTTCCTGACCCTTCTTGTCTTTGAGGATTGCACTCTCCCTCAGCCTCTCTGCCTCCTCCAGACCCTCTGACTTCTTCCCTACCCAGAGAGACAGTCCCCAGCCCTCAGGGGCCCTGCAGGCTCTATGGACCTGTGATGGCTGTGAGGGAACCGGAACAGTTTACAGACCAACAGAGTGCTGCTCTCCCTGGAAAGTTGGGGCTATTTCTGTCCTTTCTGCCTCCCTCTGGGGCTCTGGGCTCCAGAGCAGGCGGGGGAGGTGTGGGGCCAGGCCTGGGTATAAGGGGTTGTCTTTGGTTTCCCTGATAAGAGTCCAAGACCCCTTTGGAGCTAAGGGGTGGGTCTTTCCAATCTCAAGGCTGCAGGGCTCCATGGAATGACAACCCCTCCCCACCCCCACTCCCATGGGGACCTGGGGCTACTTCAAGAGGGAAAAGGGCTGGGCCATGACCAAGGGGACCCAGGTGTCCCTGTGTCCCTTTCCCAGCCCATCCCAGCTGCAGCTGTGAGGGAGGGAGCGTGAGAGGCTTGCTAGGCCTGCCACTTGGATTCCCTGGACAGTTGGGGGGAGGGGAAGGCAAGGGTTAAACCCAGCCTTCCTCCCAGCACTGGGGTGGGAGGTGGCCCAACATGGTCATAGGTTGCAGGCTCCGCTGGGTCCTTCCTAGAGCGCTTTTTGTCAGGTGCCTCTGACCCAGCTGTTCCAGCAACTTCTTCCTCGGGTGCTGGGTGGCTCAGACTGCAGGGACATGCAGCTACCAGCTTTTGAAAGTTTCCTTAGCTACGCAAGAAGCTCTTGTGGAACCCAGAGGCAGGACTACCAAGTTGCTGGGTGATGTGGGGTAAATTCCTTTACCTCTCTGGTCTTCTTTCTTGACTGACGAAGGGCCAGGACTAGAACATGCTTCAGATAACTTCCCAGGGCTGTCTCAGGAGCCACGGGGAAGGGAGAGAAGAAGGGGGAACCGAGGACAGGGACCTGGCCACCTGGCTGGGCTTAACACTATCTATGGTAAGGTTAAAAGAGAACTTGTAAGGTAGTGGTGGGGGCAGAATAGGAAGTGAGCTGAGACCTTGTGGGAAGGAAATTGCACTCCCATAGGTCATATTTTTGAATGACCAGGTGAGGCTAAGCAAAAACTGGGTTCTCCCAAGCCTTGGCAACAGAGGGGCCCACAGAACAAGGCTGTGTGGATAAACTAGACACAGGGCTCCAGCCCCCTCCCCTCACCCCAGGGCAGGCATTCAGTGAGGAGTTAGGGGACCTGGGAGCGGGTCCAGCAAATTGGAGCCATCTTGGCACTAGTCATTTGATGCTGGGGACGCTGGACTCTGGGGACATGTCTTGGATGTAGAGTTTGTATTTTGTTCTCTGTTTTGGTTTGCGTTCCCTACAGTTTCCTGGAGATTCTGCTGGGAGATCCATCCCAGCAGGCTGAGCTAGAGGCATAAGAACTGTCCTCACCTAGTTTGAGAAGGACCAGGGCAAGGACTGGCCACAAAGAGTTGAGATGTAGACCAACTGGATTGAGGGGAGACTGGAGGAGACCGGACGTGGATGAGGTTATTCTATAGCAACATGGAAAGAAAACAGGCTTTGGCCATAAACTTGTCCCTGCTGCTCACTGTCTGTGTGGCTTCAGGCAGATGACTAAACCCCTCTGAGTCTCAGTTCCCTCATTTAAAGTGGAATGGCCCTGGAAACCTTCCTTTTGGAGAAGGGAGCTAAGAGCTATAGGGCATCCTTACAGGGCACGAGGGTACAAATGGAATCCTTGGCAAGGTGAGCTGACAAAATCTTTTGCTCAGCAGCCTGATGAGAGGAGGGTGGATTCTGTGTCCTGGGAGGTGACCCTTCCAGAACATTCCATCTGAAATTCCATCCATCCATCCATCCATCCATCCATCCATCCATCCCATCTGTCTTCCCTCACCCCTGATTCTGTGGCTCCAAAGCCCCCCACATACAATTCCAGCAGGTTCTCTCCAATGTGAAGGATCAGAAGATTCTCAGGGAAATACCTAATGTGCTACATCAGTGTCTCTGCGCCCTGACCACACGCCAGGCCCGTGAGAGACATCAGTAATAGGTCAAAGAACTTTCTCTGCAAGCACAGACAAAACTGCGTTAAGATCCAAGCAAACCTTTCACAAATGATTGCTGGAGAGGAAGATAAAACTGGTTTGTTCCTCTCAGGGGTGGGGAACAGTTGAAGCCTCCAGGGATGGATTTGAGCAAGAAGCAGATGTCATGTCTGCTGAGTGGGTTGAGCAGAGGGTGAGCACCCAAGTCCTTACACAGTCCAGCTTCACGTTGCCATTGGGCACTGTGCAGCTTGGGGCTGGTAGAGGCTTGCTGGAGACCTCTGCCACGCAGTCCTCCTCTTGCCTGAAGTTACAGCATGGACAGCTGGCTCAGAAGCCACCTGAATAGTCAGGAAATTGCATCCACATAGATGCCTGGATCCATTTGTGCCTGAGGGCTCAGCTTGATACTGGCCTAACGGACCACAGAGACAGCCAACATTCCCTTGTACCCCAACAGTGAAGGGCACAAGGGTGTCAGCGGTGCCAAGGCTCTGGAGTTCTGAAGGCTCAGTGGGCACAATTGGAGGAAGGCAGGGCCCCGTGGGTACTTGTAGGATGTGAGCTTAGAGTGGGAGGAAGACCGTGCTGGAGGCAGGAGGGTTTGGTGAGCTGGGAGCGTGCTAGCCAGCCTCTGACTTAGTATGGGCTTGCTCCTGTCATGAGCTGCCTCCTACGAGCAGGAGACAGGGCAGGGTGAGGCCCAGCAGCAGCTCAGCTGACTGAAAGTATGTTGGGATGTTAGGGGCTCTTGTATCCAGGAAGTGGGGAAGAATGTATCTGGAGGGGGCTCTTGGATGTGAATGGACTATTGAGGCAGACAGGAAGAGGAGACTGGGAGGAGAGTGTCTCTGCAAAGGCTGCCAGCAAGCTTGTTTGTTTATCTTCTTTCCTGACCCTGTATCTCTCAGGCTGTTGTTCTGTGGCCTAGTTCGAGTCATTGAACTTTGTGGGACCTTCAATGTTCTCAGCCTCCCTACACACTCCCTGGCTCTCTGAGGTATATCCTTAGATAGTAGGAGAGGAGATTTCTTCAGGGAAGGTGAGAGGGTCTCGTTTCAGGGGCTCAGGGCACATGCTTCCAGGTTTGGCTTCAATCTGTATGTGCTTAATCCCATTGGTGGCACTTTCTCTGCCCACAGCACCCCGGAGGAGGGGTCAGCAGCAGTTGGCACAGATCTGTGGGTACCCAGCAGACCGCCATCACAGTGCTCATGCTGCTTACCTCCCACAGTTTCCTGCCAGGCTCCCTGGCACTGCAAGAGGGGGCCGGCATGCAAGGTGCCTGGCGGACATCCTGGGAACAAGTATTCCCAGGCCCTGGGCACAGTTTGCCAGTCTCTGCCCAGGAGACCCCAGAAAGCTCCAGCTGCTTTTACTCTGCCCTCCCAGCTCCCTCGGCACCTTAGTTCTCCCAAGGCCAGCCCAAGACCACCTACGACTAGGGAGGCTCCTTTCCCCGTGCCCCACTTTCTGGCCTCCTCTCTCAGCGCTTAGAGAGATTCCTGGCTGTCTGGCTGTGCTGGGTCCTCAGCGAGGCGTAGGGCAGGTCCTCTCATGCCAGTCCCTGATGTCTCCCGTCTTCTGACCACTGCTGGTCTGGAGATGGGAGAGAGCCTCCAAGAGGTAAGCAGGGCCCCTCCTTGTCCCCCACAGCTGCAGGGAGCATGAGGGGGTCCAGAACGGAGGGGGACAAGCTGAGAGGCCTGCTGGCCAGCTCCCTGTCTTTTCTCCTTTTCCTCTTTTAATAACGTCTATTGACAAACCCTAGAAGCCTCATATTTCCTCAGCCTTGCCTTCTGTAATGCAGTTTTAGCTTAGCAGTCACACTTTCTGTCTCTCTCTCTCTCTGTCTCTGTGTCTGTCTGTCTCTGGCTCTCTCTAGTGTTTGGAAGCCCCCCTCCAGGCTCTATCCTCTTTCCAATGGGCCCCGCCCCACCCTTGGCAGCTTTCCCAGGCTCTGAGGATAATTTTAGGGAGTCACAGGGGTCTGGGCCCCAATCCTCAAGGAAGCTCCCGAGGGATGGGCCTCTGGGTGTGAAGAGCTTCCCTTGGCCGTCACCCTGACGCCAGCCAGGCAGAGCTCCGGGCTCCAGGCATGGGGTTCAGGCTTGTAGCTTGCAGAACCTCATCCTTGCGGAGACTGAGATACAGTCTCAGATATGGCCTCTTGCTGGTTCCTGCTGCTTTCACCCTGCCCTGCTGGCCTCAGCACTCCTTGGAGTTAGAGACCTCACCCCGCTTTAACCGGCCACCCCGATGCCAGTGTCCTGGAGGCTTTTTGGGTGGGATGCCAATAACCCAGAGGATGGGGGAGAAAAGGACATCTGTGAATTCCACAGCTCAGGTCTGCAGCAACCCAAGCTGGAAGGCAGCTAGGACCCCTAAAAGACCTCCAAGGTCTCAAACCCACATACTCAGAAGCTTTGGTCCCACAGTTACTCTGCATATATGTATAGTGAGAATTTTGGTTTCCTTGAAAACATAGAAATGTTATGTGAATGTTTTTGTTTCATTCCCAGGTATGGGATATGGGGCTGCTTCAGACTGGCCACAGAAGCTAACTATGCTTTGACTCATGCTCTGGCATGGATGTGATTTTGCTAGCTGAGGATAGTTTACGTTTGGAATTCTGGAGACTCTTCAGAGGGTATAAAATGCCAGAGCTCCAAGAGGCAGGGAGGCTGCTGCTCCCTGTGCTGTTGGTTGCTGGTTGCTGTTTGTTGCTGTTTGCTGAATTGCTGATGAAGAGGATCAGATTTGCTCCAAGGAGCCTTGTGTGGTGGCACACACCTATAATCCTAGCACTCAGGGAGGCAGATCTCTATGTGTTCGAGGCCAGCCTGGTCTACAAATAGAATCCAGGACAGCCAAGGCTACACAGAGAAGCCCTGTCTTCAAAAACTGAAACCAAAACAAACCAAAAAATAAAAAAATAATAAAAGGAAAAGAAAAAAATTAGCCCCAAAGAATTGGATACCTGTAGTCAGCAGAAAGTAGTCTAATGATGTTAAAGCCCCTTTCTTCTCTAAACTTCTATCTCCTACCTAGTGTTGGGGGGGGGTTGGAAGGAATAGAATGTGTAGAAGGGTGTAGGGATGTAGAAAAAGAACCAAATAAATAGCCAAAAGTCCAGCAATATATATGCTCCTGATTCAGTGAGTTGTAATAGAATGAACGGTCTCAGGGGACAGAATGGAAAGGTGTCTATGGACAGCCAGTGTGTGAAACATTCTCAGCTTTTGCTCTTTTCATCCACAAGCGTGATCTCTGACTCTTTGCCATTGGTGGTTGAGGGTGAAGTTCAAGGCTGGCCTGTCTTTAGTCTTTCCGGGAGCAAGACTTAGCCCTGGAGACCACTGTGTTAGGGCTGAGTGGAGCGTTTGTCTTAGCTGGCTTGATCTGTGACCTCGGAGGAGTCACTCAACCTGTCTGAGTCTTGTGCTAGTATTTGAGATATGAGGTGTCTGCTGTACCTTTATGCTGAGGGCCAGAGCAAGGGATATATTTTGGTGCTTGGTTCAGAGATGTCTGCATGCCGCCCCTGGCTCACTTGCCATCCTTAGGCAAGATGTGCTCTAGACACAGCAAAGCCTGCGGCTGTGGCTCAAAGGGCAATACTAGGGTTGAAACTTGGGTTGGGGATGCCCTGGCTAAGTGGAGGCGGGTCTGAAGTGTGACAGGGTGGAAAGCGGGCTGTCTCCATGCTCCACCCCTGGGCTATGGTTATCTCCAGTCTTGCCACCCCTTCCCTGTATTATTCACCAGTCATTACCCTACATGTGACAACTGTTGTCATGACGACACATTACCCATCCTCAGATAAAAGCATTGCTTGCAGGGGAGACAGGCTGTCTGTGGCTCCCCAGACTCCATCACCATCCCTGAACCCCCTCAGGGTTCCCTAGCAGATCCTTTTCCCTGTTGGGGGTCTTTCAACAGGTCCTTCCAGCCTCCCTCACTTTTCAGTGATGCTTGGTCACTGCTGTCTTTTCTCACTTGTCTGAACCCTCCCTGGCCCTACCCTCCTCTGCTCTCTCCTCTTCTTTCCCCCTTCCCTGGATTCTGAGCCAGATTCTCTCTTGCTCTGTTGCCTCTGTTTCCCACTGATAGCACACTAGGGTAACAGGAAGGTGGGTGATGGGGATGGCAGGGCCTCTAACCATTATGGGATGTATGCACACATGTGTGTATCCACATGCGTATGTGACCAGGTAGGCAGAAAGGGCCTGAAGAAACATGGCCCAGGCCCAGGAAGCCTCAGCACACCCATGTTTAGTCTCAGCTCTGGCGATCCCAACAGACCTTGCACACTTCTCTGGTGCTGAATACGTTCCTTAAGGGAACCAACTGAGGAACCCTGCCAAGGCTCCAGGAGGTACGTGACATCATTCCATTTTTGCAGGCTAGGAAGTTAGGGATCAGAAAGGTCAAACAACTCACTCAAAGCTGCACAGCTGGCCAATAGAGAAGGCAGGATTTGAAATTCCATCCCATTGCCAGTGTCCATAACCATGGCACTGTCATCATAACAACCCTGGTTTTTTGAGCACTCCTCCACCATCAGACACTGCATTGAGAAGCATACGGAGCCATCTAGCCTGCACAGTTACATGGCTGTGCTGTGCGCACCCACGTGTCCCGTCAGTGAGGGAATCAGGGTACAGGAAGTTTAAGTCACTTCCTCAAGACCACACTAGAGTCAGGGTTGTGCTAGGATTTCAGACCAGCTTCTCTGCCTCTTAACCTTCTGTGCTGCATCTGAGAGAACCTCTGTAAAGTTCTGTGGTTCCAGGTCAGGCCATTTAGGGACCATGAGGAGAAGGCCATGTGTCTTCTTTCCAGATCACTAGGAAAGGCCTTTTGGACCCCACAGCAGCCATGTCCCCTGGTAGCCTAGGAACCTAGGATTCCTGCCACTGACATAGCACCCAGGAAGGGCAGGAAGGAGGACGGAGGTGTTTCTGGGAAGCCTGGTAGAGCTTGCCTTGTTGCTGAGAGTGTCCCTAGCTCTTCTTGCCTGTTACATGGTCCCTAGAGAGCAGCCCGGACCTCGGAACACATTGTCCCAGAGTGCTGCTGTCGGGATGATGAAGGGGCCAGTTATTTTTAACAGCCAAGACTCATGGACAGAAGCCTCTTCCAGGCTAGGGACACTAGGGAGGGTAGGGACCACAGACTCCAGGTCCTTCTACTCTCTGCCCTCCCTCCCCCGCTCTTCCTGCTACTGAGAACAAACTCGGGTTAATGGGATCTTGGGCAGGGCAGAGCTGCTACCTGGCTGCCAACCCTTCTCAGAGTCTGGAGTGATGATGGCCTCAGAATTTAGTCATGTCCCTCTCCAGAGGTTGCAGGTCGGGAGCTGATCAGGCCAATGGCCAAGCTGGGAGGTCAGGGAGCAGAGACCTGCCCTGCTCTAGCTAGGCACGGCCCCTTGTCTTTGTAGGTCTTTCTGCCCACTCTGGAGAAAACAAAACAAAACCCAGCTAGTTCTCTAGCCCTCCCCTCCCCCAGGCTTTTCTAGAAACGTCTGTATCCCAGGTGAGAGGGGTATATTTCAGAGCCTCAGGTTCTTCCCACAGCCCTGGACTTTCCGCCGCTGGTTCTAACACCCCAGTGCCTGTGACTGGGCAAGCTTAGGTGCTGTGCTGAGCACCCACCTTGCTTCCTATGTCCTCTAAGAAGGGTGGCCTTACCCATCCATGTGATCTCAGAGGGTCTTCCTGGGTCTTTGAAAAGGCACAGCATCCTTGTATTAGTTAGGCTTACATGGCAGCGCCCACATTTTGACAGAAGCAACTTAAGGCAGAGAAACTTATGTTGACACGGTTGCTGGGATTCAGTCTGTCATGCTGGGGGAGCGTGGTAGAGCAGCATATGTTTTGTTATAATGTTATGTTATAGCAAATCAGGAGCCAGAGAGGTCATACTGGGTTGAACCTCCATTTTTTTTCTTCCTTCCTTCTTCCTTCCCTCCCTTTCTCCTTCTCTCCTTTCCTACTTCCCTTCCTCTCCATCTTCTTCTCCCCCTCCCTCCCTCCCTCCTTCTCTTTCTCTTTTGAGACAGGGTCTCTCTACATAGTCCTGGCTGGCTACAGTCAGGCTGACAAAAAAGATAAATCATTGTATTTGATACTTTGATTCTACCATGATAAAATAAAAACCTGACAGAAACAACTTAAGGTGAGAAAAAGTTGTTTTTATTCAAGGTGTGATGAAGTGGAGGCAGGGGCATGTGGTAGAGGCTTGTTCATGTGCCGTGGACCAGGAAGAAGCGAGAAGTAGCCCAGAACCAAGGGCCTCCCTCCACCAAGTGACTTTGCTGGCTAGGTTCCACTTGCTAAGGACTCCAAAGCCCTTGGAAGAGTACCTCAAGCTGAGGATCAAGTGTTCACAAGGAAAGCCTGTGCAGGACACTTCAGATTGAAATAACCACCAGAGTCACTTCTCAAAAAAGGATGTTCTGAGAATGGCCTGCTGCTGGGAATAAGCTCTGGGCCTGGGTCTCATCATCTGGGTTAGGGCAGTTGCTCCTCAAAAGCGTGTCTTTCCTGAGCCCCATGCTGGTGTCATTTTCAGGGTTCAGACTGACCAGCCAAGTCTGTCAGGTGGGGGATGCTTGCAGGATGAATGTGCTAGTTTGAATACACGCTCATCTGACGGAACTCCCATAAGCCCATTCCACCCTGCTTTCAGAGGGACCACATAAGTGATCCCTGAGGCTTACACGGGCTCACACTCATGACTGTTCACCTCTGTGATTGCCACCTCAAAGCCAAGGGCCCCTCATCCAGAAAGTCCCCAGTTCCCCTTCTCAGCCAATATCCCATTGTGGTGTTTTGAGTAAGAAATGTCCCCCATGGGCTCATGGGTTTGAATGTGTTGGTGGTGCTCTTTGATGGGGTTATGGAACTTTTAGGGTGTGGGGCCTTGCTGGAGGAAGTATGTCCATGAGGCTGGGCCTTGAGAGCACTCTTAGTTTGCACTTTCTGCTTCCTGCTCCTCCACCATGCCTTCTCCGCCATTACAGACATCTAGCCCTCTGGAACCTTAGGGCAAAGTAAATTCTTCCTAAGTTACTTTGGGTCATGGTATTTTATCACAGAAAAAAAGTTGCTAATACAGCCATAGAGGGAACATCATTCTGACTTCTCTCACCTCTGGTTCCTTTTGCTGTTGTGGAACTTTAAACACAAAGATACAAACATACTCTTTAGAATCTGGCTTCTTCTTTTTTTTTTTTTAACTGTCAAAGTAATTTTATTAAGCAGATTTTATACAAGTTAATAAATTCTTTTTTTCTTTTTTACATTAAATTTATTTATTTTATTATTTATTTATTTATTATATTAATTACAGTTTATTTAATCTGTACCAGAGAATCTGGCTTCTTTTCTTTCAATTGGATATCTGGATGAGTTACCCATGTTGTATCAGTATTAATTTGTTGTTTTTTGTTGCTGAGCAGTATTGCATTGTACAGATATAAATAACTTATCCATCTTCTGTTCATGAATATTTGTATTACTTTCAGTTTGGGGCAACTATGAATGAAGCCAATATTCATGCTTGTTGATTTGTCCATTGGAGACACACATGTTTAATTCTTTTGGGTAAATATAAAGAGGTGAAGTTACTCAGTCATAAAACAGGCAGATGTTTGACTTTAATAGATATGTCTGGTTTTCCAAAATCATTTTCCAAGTTAAAACTTCCTGGGAGGGTGTGAGAGTTTTAGTTGCTCTTTATCTCTCCAGTGTTTAGTGTTACTGTTCCTTTTGGCCTAACCTAGTTTTGAGGTATGTTTAATTAAATCTTGTGGGGGGGCAGGGAGATAATTTTTCAATTGTTTTCATTGTGGTAAAACATAACATTGTCTTAACTATTTTTTCTCTCTCTGTGTGTATATGTATGTACTCACATGCACATATATGCATGTTCATTTGGTTCACATGTATGTGTATGTTCATATATTCGGAGGCCAGTGGTCTATGTCATCCATGCCTTTCTGTCTTTTTTTTTTGAGACTCGTCTGCAATTGAACCCAGAAATAACTGTGTGACTAGAGTAGCTGAGCTCCAAGTATCTGTCTATATCCATCCCACATGTTAGAAGTTCCTCCATCTGAAAACATTTAAATATTCGACAGTATTAAATATACTAATGATGTACCATCCTTTGTGTGTGTGTTTGTTTTGTTTTTCAAGGTAAGGTTTCTGTGTAATCCTGGCTGTCTTGGAACTTGATCGGTAGATCAAGCTGGCCTTAAACTCACAGAGATTTACCTGCTTCTGCCTCCTGATTGCTGGGATTAAAGGCTTGTACCATCATCGATGCCTGGCTAAAAATAATTTTTTAAAGAAGGGAAAGAAGCAAATAAATTTCTTAGCTATTCTCTAGGTAGAATGTGAAGGCCACCACTGTGGTGTATATTCCAGCCGCTAAGGGGCTTGGCTGGGAGTCCTGGAGAAGCTCACACCCACACCCACACCCACACACTTCTTTCCCTAAGTGCCTTTACCTGCTGAGCCGGCACACCGGCTCTCCTTTCCGTTTTATGGGTAAGAACCAAAAAATAGAATTGCTGATTCATATTTGACTTCACTTTTTTCCTATCTTAAATTTTATTTATTTAGACAGGATCTCGTATAGCCCAGGCTGGCCTCACGCTTGCTGAGGAAGGGCTTTGATTTCTGATCCTTGTGCCTCCTGCGGCTCCCAGATGTTGTGGTTAGAGGTGTACTCCGCCACTCCTGGCTTTATTTGTAAATTCTAAGTAACCACCATTACCATTTCACATACTAGCAGTACCTTTATTATTTTTTTAAAACTTTAGTTTTGAAAGATTGTTTTGTTTTTAGTTACGTCTATGTCCTGGTCAGTGTTCTATTGCTGCGAAGAGACGCTGTGACCATAGCAACTCTTACAAAACTGGCTTAAAGTTCTAGAGGTTTAGCCCATTACCATCATGACAGGAAGCATGGCGGCAGCAGACAGATGTGGTGCCAGAGGCATAGCTGGGAGTCTACATCTGGATTGTAGGCAGCAGGAAGAGAGTGAACTACTGGGCCTGGGTTGGCCCCTTGAAACCTCAAAGCCCACCCCCAGTGACTCACTTCCTTCAACAAGGCCACACCTCCTAATCCTTCCAAATAGTGTCACTCACTAAGCATTTAAATATGTGAGCCTATGGGGGGCATTCTTATTCAAACCTCCACATTGTGTAAGTACATGTCTATGTGTGGTTAGGTGTGTGTAAGTGCCAGATGCCTATGGAGGCCAGAGGTGCCAGGAGGACCCCCCTGCCCCAACACATACATACTCCATGAACTGGAGTTCTAGGTGGTTGTGAGCTTCTCAGTATGGATGCTGGGAAACCAAACTCGGGTCCTCTGCAAGAGCAGTACATGCTCTTACTGCTGAGCCATCTCTCCAGGCTTCTATTGTGTTTCTGAGGCAGGGCCTCATTACGGAGACTCAGCTGGCTTCTGACATGTGGCAGTCCTGCGTCAGCCTCTGCAGTGCTGGGGTTACAGATGTGGGCCAGGCCGGGCAGCTGTGCCGACCCCACGTCCTCTCCAGGAGGAAGCAGGTGTTGCAAGCTCTTTTCAGTTTATTTTTAAAAAACAAGAACCAGCCACCGAGCTTTTAATTTGCACTTTCCTGGGCCTAGGACCTGGCCAAGACTTTAACCCATTTAAAAAACTGTGTTTTCACATTATTGATTTGTGGCAGTTTACCACCCTGACTGTGAGCTGTTGGTAAGGAAATGTACTTTTTTTTTTCTATCGCCATATATTAACATAACAGGAAGTTAACCATTTAAAACATATAAACCGCACTGGGGAGATGACGCAGTGCAAACTTGAGGACCCGAGTTCGGGTCCCAAGCAACCACATAAAAGCCTGGCATGGCTGTGAGTGTGCCCGTGATGCTGCACTAGCGGAGGCCAGTGGACTGCAGAAGTGCATGAGCCAGCCAGCCTGGCCAAAACTGTGAGCTCCAGATTCAGGAAGAGACCTTATCTCAAAAAATAAGGTGGAGTCCAGTAGAGGACCATACCCAAAGTTGACCTCTGGTGTTCACAAGTGCCTGCACAGGTGCAATGGGTTCTCTCTCTCTCTCTCTCTCTCTCTCGCTCTCTCTCGCTCTCTCTCGCTCTCTGTCTCTCTCTCTGTCTCTCTCTGTCTCTCTGTCTCTCTGTCTCTCTCTCTCTCTCTCTCTCTCTCTCTCTCTCACACACACACACACACACACACACACGGGTGCTCTCTCTCTCGCTCTCTCTTGCTCTCTGTCTCTCTCTGTCTCTCTCTGTCTCTCTCTGTCTCTCTCTCTGTCTCTCTGTCTCTCTCTCTCTCTCACACACACACACACGGGTGCTCTCTCTCTTTCTCTCTCTCTCACACACACACACACACACACACACGGGTGCTCTCTCTCTCGCTCTCTCTTGCTCTCTGTCTCTCTCTCTCTCACACACACACACACGGGTGCTCTCTCTCTCTCTCTCTCTCTCTCTCTCTCTCTCACACACACACACACACACACACACACACGTACACACCGTACAGCCAGTGACTGGTGATGTCACAGAGTTGTGCAACCTTTGCCACTCTCTCACTCTGAAATGCTTTCATCACCGGAAGATGCTTCCTTCCCACCTCTGCATTTCCCGCCCATCTCCAGCAGCCCTGAATCCACCTTCTGTCTCTCTGGATTTACCTCGAGGGAGGATTTCGTGGACGTGGCCATTTGGGTCTGGTTTCCCTCACTTAGCATTAACTGTTCTCCAAGTTCATCCTTCATCTAACTCTGTCTCCTGTGAGTGTCGTAATCGGGTCACAGGGCAGCCCACCTTCTCCTCACTCTGTAGGTGGGCATCTGAATCTCCACCGGGTGGCTATGGTGACTGTCATTTGCTGTCCTGTGTTTAATTCTTCCGGGTATATACCCAGTAGTGGGATAGCACCGATGTATGGTGCTAATACGCTGAGTCTTGTGAAGTCCTGTCAGTCTACCTCAAATGAGCTGGTTTTTTGTTTGTTTGTTTGGTTGGTTGGTTTTTTGTTTTTTTTTGTTTGTTTGTTTTTGTTTTTTTTGTGGCAAGTGCTAGGGATTAAATGGAGGAATTTGAGCATGGGAAGTACACGGTCTGAGATCCCTTGCTCAGCCTCCCCATTTGCATTCTTAATGAGGATTCCTATTGCTTAGACATGACTCCAAAAGCAACTCATGAGCTCCTGGGCCTGGATTCTCTGGGTGTGTGTCTGGTCAAGGAAGCTGCCAGCCTCTTAGTCTCCCAAATGGCCTGTTAGTGTCCACACTGGGTCTTAGTCTACAGGGCCCTTCCCAGAGGAGGCTGCCAGGCAATGGCTTCTCTGCAGGACACATTTCCTAGGCTAATTGCTCCTGCAGGGCTTCAGTGATGTCCTCTCTGCCTAGCATAAGCAAATGTCATTTTTGGTCCTCTGCCCCTGTGGCTTCCAGATACTGGCAATTGAATTACAGTGGTCCACCTGACCTTTGGGCTGTCCCCTGAGTGGTGTGAGGTCCTTCCTAGTGTTCCTGCAGAGAAGGTGAGGGTGTTGCTCTTGGGATGGACTGGATGGAGGAGGAGAAACTCGGACAGGCTGGAGGGACTCAGGGTGGAGTTGCAGGGAAAACTCGAGTGAACTTGTCCTAACCCTCTTCTGCAGCCTTATCTCCTTGCAGCCCAGCCTTGCCCGGGGCACTTCCCTGATTACAGCATGTTGGTGGCTCTTGCTGCCCACATGACAAAGCCCAGGCACGAGCCGAGCGGTCTCTGCCCAGTCTTCCTATGTGGGGCAGCAGTTGCTTCAGGCTCAGGCCCTGGCACTCCTGGGGTCCCTTTCTGAGTTGCCTTCATCTAAGGATGAGTCAGCCGTTAGGGAGGGACTGGCAAGACACTGACTACTTCTACCTGACAGATGAAAGTCTCCAGCATGTGTCCTCTTCATTTCCCCTGCAACTGGGTCCCTAATGGCCACGGGCTAAAAATGATGGCATCAGCAGAGAAGCTGGTCTTGGGTTCCTGTTTGGACTGCGGGAGGATAGGGAATCGCCTGTGCTTGGTTGGAGAGCTTTGGGGACTCTGTTATAGTAGTTAGGGTACCCCAGCTTACAGGAATCTTAGGTACCCAAAAGTGACCAGGGAAATAAGCCTCAGTTTTCTCACAGTGAAGCAAGACAGAGTAGCTCTCGTAGAATTACAGAAGAGATGAAGAAGGAGGTGGCCCAAGCATCTGGTACTTAGGCAGTCGAACTGCAGCAACTTCCTCCGTGCTGCACATGACTGGCGTCCTTAAAGCAGGGCAGCGGGGATCACCTGGACAAGGCCTTGGGAGAGGGGGCCTGTTACCATTTCCTCATGGAGGGTCCTGAGACTCCAGTTGCCACTGTAGGATTTTAAAATTACAGGCTGGCATGGGGCTTCCTGGTGGTAGGGCGGTGACTCACCAGCAATCCTTGCAAGTAACTCCAGTCAGCTCATCTGTTCACCAGGCTGGACAGAATTCTTTCTTTGGGCCATTGGTGCCCTTTCTATTATGGGGTTGAACAGATGTCTTTTTCCATGTCTGTCACAGGACACCAGCCTTCTGCACTTGAAGCTATGTGATGTCAGCTCCAGACTTTTGTGACATTCATTCTTCTGCTTATCCCCTCTCCTCCTTTCCCTTTCCTCTGCCCCTATTCTGCCTTTCTTCCGTTTTGAGATAGAGTCTTGCTATGTAGCCTCAAACTTGCCATTCACCTGCCCCAATCTTCTGAGTACTGGGGATTACCAGCATAAGCCACCACACCTGGGATCTGCCTGGAGCCTTCTCTGTCCTTTCCATTTGGGGCCCCTTCTACACTCATTTGAAGCTGAGGCCTTTGGCTGAACCTGTAGCCCTTGGAATTGTGTTGCCTGAGACCACATTCTGTGAGGACTTTCATTGCTGTGTCCTTCTCAGCACTCTGTCTGTCTGTCCTTCTGTCTCTTCTATACCAGATACCACTAGCAGTCAGCATTAGAACCTTATCCAAAACAAGATCTACAGATAGTATTTTCATCTGTAGATTAGACTTGTTTGCTTCAGACTGGGCCTGGCTGCGTGGGTTGGGCTAAGGCTTTGAAGGTGGGGGAGACCCTGAAACTCACAGGGGACCATTGCCCTACCTCAAGACACTAACACTTTTATCCCTGTCTGTGATACTCCTGCCCTCCTGGTCTCTCTCTGAAGCCCAAGGACTGTAGCTGCTGAAGCACATTTCAGCCAAGTATAACTCAAGGGAAGTCTGAAGCCTGGGTCCCTTAGCCACCGCCTGGATTCATTCTCAGCTGTTGTCTGAGGTCTTCCCTGGTCTTATTTCCCTCCTCTGGAACCCACTAGATGCTGGCCAGATGTAGCTGAAGACAGCTGGGTGTAAAGACAGGAAGCCACTAGACAGCTTAGGGTTCTCATGCCAGAGCCCAGATGTAAGCCAGCCCTCCCATGGCCTCTTCTTTCTCCACCCTCTTTCCCTCTGCTATGGCCTCCTCTACAGAGTCTTCCCTGTGCATGGGTTAGGAGCATGGGCTTTTGCCTCGTGTAGAATGGGATGCAGACAAGGGACCAGAAGGCTCTTAGGGATACATGTCTACGTATACTAGGTAGACTGGTGGGAGAAGGTTCAGCCAAGGTGATGACAGGAGACACATTGCCTGAGGTTCCGGTTCAGCTGAGATTTGGGGTTTGCTGAAGCATAGGAGGAGAGTTGAGCCAAGTTGGGCCCGCCCTGACACAGCCAAAGGATCCTGCTGGCCCCTTGAGGCCATTCTCTAGCTCTCAGAAAAGTCTGGAAAGAAGAGTCCAGCTAGACCGTAAGGTGACCCCACCACCCTGACTTCTGTAGCCTTCACCAATTTTCTGCCTCACAGGAGTGCAAGAGAGCAGATAGAACAGGGGTCTGTGTATGGGTCAATGGTTCACAGAGGGGGCCTCAGTTTCTCCAGGATGCACTAATTCAGGGCAGCCCCAGTCAAGGTGGCTGAGGCCGGCCTGCAGTATGGCCATGTGGTGATACACACCCCCAACTCACTATGGTTCCTGGAAGCTACCTGAGGTGAGGGGACCCTCCCCCCCATCTTAAAGGCAGCCTGGGGAATGACCTCAGCCCTGTGGCTTTCTGTCCCCAGTTCCTCTTGCCCCCTGGAACAGCGACAGCCTGCAGGTAACCCCGTGCTTACAGACCACACACAGCGGGGCTTTTCCAACCTGTATGTACAGACAGACACTGTTATGCTGCCGTGATGGTGAACAGAGGTGCCTTTCTGAGTGATTGAGGGGGACAGACTTGCAGCCTTGACATTTCTCCAGTCCCACGGGTCCCGAGCACCCCAGCTCCATGCTGGCCATGTGTTTGTGATCACAGCCTCTGCCCACTCAGCTCCAGGTGCTAGCTTCCGCCAGCACAGCAGCTGTGTCTCCCGTGTTGCTGATGTTTACAAGTCCCGGGAGCAGACCCAGCTGCAGCCATAACTCAGACAGCTCTCAGGTGGCTGGAAACCCAGCTGGCTTCTGTTCCTCACCGTGACAGAAGAGGCTGCCCTGAGCCTCCCAGGACCCAGGACCAGGGATGTGGCTCAAAGGCCTGAACCCTGTAGTGAGGAGACTGAGGTCACACAGAGGTGACCCATGTGAGTGGGGCCCAGCCAGTAAGCCACCTCTGTGGCCCCTGCATGCACACACACACAACCATAAATATTTTTTAAAAAATCTTGAGCTGGATGTAGTAGGTACCTGTAATCCTAGCTCATGAGAGATAGAGACAAGGTGTCCAGGAGTTTAAGGCTAGCCTTGGCTACAGTGGAAGTTTAAGACTAGCCTGGGCTATGTGAAACTCTGTCTCAAAAACCAGAACAAAACAAGATATAGTGTTATATAGAATGCCTGCCATATAAACTACAGATTTCAAGAGCAGTGGCTGCGGCTCAATGCTGGAAGCCCCGGCTGGGTTCAGTCCCCAGAACTTCCAAATGACAACAAATAAAAACAGAAGAAACCACTACAAACTTCAATAACTTTCAAAATATTTATAGTGGTGTGTTGGTATATGTTCTTTTGAAATGTATACACCTTACCCTTGTTCATTCAAATGCTGATTTATCCCCGCCCCCACTCTCTGGTTTCAATCCGGATATTGTATTGTGATACTTATTCTAAGCATCCTGCCTCAACTCTGTGTAAACAAAATAAAGCAACTAGACACAGTGTTGAGCTGGGAGGAGCCAGAGGACAGGAAATGAGGGGGAGGAGAAAGGGCTAGGAGAGCTAGGGGAAGGAGAGCTGGAGGAGAGATCATGGAACAGTGTGGAGAGATGGACTGGACCTAATATATCACTAAACGCAAGCACAATGTGGGAAATCTAAATGTTAGGAAACTATGAGGGCTTGGAGGATTGGGAGGGCGTAACTATTGCCCAGCATTGTGTTCTAGGTTAACTAAAATCCCTGTCTCTGTGTGGTGATTTGGTTATACAGCTGTTTAGGATTAACAGCAAGCATTACCAGAAGATATTTCAATAGTAAATATTCGTAGTTACTTACAACAGTGGTATTATCAGAACATTTGATATTCAAATATTGTCATCATCTCCCCTAAGAATCCTATGATGCCCACTGTGACCTCATCTTCAACTGACTAATTACATCTGTAAAGATCCCATTGCTAGATACAGTCAGGCTCTAGGTAGGCATGAATCTGGAACATGCCTTCAACCCGTCAGAGACAGGAAAGTTGTTAGAGAAGTCTAGATGCCTAGATGGGGGTCGTGTAATAGAGTGTGTGCCTAGCGTGCACAAAGGCCTGGGTTCAATCCTTGGTACTAGAAAACCAAACCAAAAACATAACAAGACTACAGACTCTGTAGTGTTCTTTCTTTTTCTTTCTTTCTTTCTTTCTTTCTTTCTTTCTTTCTTTCTTTCTTTCTTTCTTTCTTTCTTTCTTTCTTTCTTCCTTCCTTCCTTCCTTCCTTCCTTCCTTCCTCCTTTTCTTTCTTTCTTTCTTTCTTTCTTTCTTTCTTTCTTTCTTTCTTTCTTTCTTTCTTTCTTTCTTTCTTTCTTTCTTTCTTTCTTTCTTTCTGTCAATGACATGAAGTAGGGTCATCTAGGAAAGCGGGGAACATCAGGTAAGAAAATGCTCCCATCATATTGGCCTGAAGGCAAAGTCTGTGGGGGCATTTTCTTGACTAATGGTTGATGTGGGAGGGCCTGGCCCTCTGTAGGCAGTACCTGAACACACTGGTCCTGGGTGCATTAAAAAGCAGACTGAGCGAGTCATGGGACAAGCCAGTGAGCAGTGTTCTTTTATGGCCTCTGCTTCAGTTCCTTCCCTGTCTTCTCTTCCTGACAGACTGTAAATTGTAAGGAGAAGCAAACCCTTTCTTCCCCAAGTTGCTTTTAGTTGCATGGTCTTTATTAAAGCCACAGGAGGCAAAACAGGACAGAAATTGGCCCCAGAATCCGGCACTTGCTGTGACAGGCCCGACCACGTTATTTTGGAGAAGGCTGTGGACATGTTTAGAACTTTAGGCTGGAAAATCCATTAGTGCTCCAAACTTAATGGGATGTTTTGTAGCAGCTTGGGAGATAAGAATTTTGAGAGCAGCGCTGATGATGGAGGCCTGGCTTGTGAAGTTTCTCAGTGTCTCGGAGTCTATGGGGCCATTCATGTGATGTTTTGTATTAAGAATATGTAGTTTCTGGGCTGGGAATGGTGGTGCATGCCCTTAATCACAGCACTTGAAGGCAGAGGCAGGCAGATCGCTGTGAATTTGAGGCCAGCCTGGTCTAGCAAGTTCTAGATCGGCCAGGGCTACCGAGGGACTGGAGACAGGGCTCAGCAGTTAAGAGCACTGGCTGCGCTTCCACAGGACCCAGGCTCAATTCCCAGCACCCACATGGCAGCTTACAACTCTCTGTAACTCCAGTTCCAGGGAATCTGACAACCTCAAACAGACATCATGCAGCCCCAAACACCAATACACATAAAATAAATAAATAGTAACTAAAAGGAAAAAAAAAAAAAAGGAGACACTCTGCCTCAAAAAACCAAATCAAGCCAACCAACCAGCCATCCAAACGAAAACAGTCTGAAGTTCTGATCAGCTGGGGCTGAAGAATCAACTGTGATTAACAAGAGACCAGCACTACTGAATTGAAATGGTCGCTTTCATGGGACAATCAGTGCTGGTTATCTGGGGCCGAGAAATCGACTGTGCTTAATAGAGACCAGCATCACTGAAATGAACATCTGGAAAGTACCTCCTTAGAGTCTGTAAATAGAAGCTGTGGTCCAGAGAGAGCCAAGGCTACATCTCAAGCTGGCAGCTGAACTGGTAATGCGTAAGTCTCCCAGGTGGTACCGGTTTTGGCAGGGCTGCAGGATTGAAGGGGTCACGGAGAGCAGCCGAAGCTCAGCACTGTGAGAGGCCAGAAGAGGCCCGTGGTGAAGGTGCAGCCTCAGCTGCAGTGGAGACCGAAGAATACTGGAGTTGTGAGGACTGTGTGGATGACCAGTAAGGGCAGCAGCAGGTGTGGATGGAGCTGGCCTGAGCCTGCGAGAGGAACCGTGTGTGGTGGTGGCAGAGCCAGAGAAAGTGTGACTGCCCAAGCCCTTTAGAGCCCAGAAGATAATGAGTACGTGAGGCCCAGAAACTGTACACTGAGTTGTTCACACCGTTAGGCTTTGGTTTTGCTTTGCTTTGATTGTGATTGTGTTCTCCTCCTTCCCTCTTGGAATAATAAGTGTGTAACTTGTATTTCATTGACAGAAGCCTGCAGATGAGAGACTTAGGATTGTAAAGATGTTGGACAATTTAAAGGGACTGGTTTTAAAATTTTATTTATTTTTATTTATGTGCCTTGGTGTTTTGTCTGGGTGAGGGTGTCGGATCTTGGAGTTACAGACAGTAGTGAGCTGCCATGTGGGTGCTGGGAATTGAACCCAGCTTCATCCGGAAGAGCAGTCAGTGCTCTTAACCACTGAGCCATCTCTCCAGCCCCTAAGGGACTGAATTTTTAAAGTGTTTGAATGTTTTAAAGTGTGGGACTTTTAAAGTTGGACTGTGTTTTATATTGTGATCTTGATATCTTGGGAATAAACAAAAAAGTAACATTTTGGTTTAACAATGATGTTTCTGTATGTCAGGTTGCAAGGTGCTAATTGTGAAGGAAATGGAAACCTCAATTAGAAAATGCCTCTATCAGATTGGCCTGTAGGAAATCAGATTGGCCAGATTGGCTTGTAGGACATTTTCTTAATTAATGATTGATGTGGGTGAGCCCAGCTCACAGTGGGTGGTGCCACCTCTGGGCAGGTGGTCTTGTGTTGTGTAAGAAAGCAAGATGAGCAAGCTGTGGAGTAATCAGCATACTTCCATGGCCTCCGTTTCTCTTCATCATGGGCTATAAGCTGAAATAAACCCTTTCTTCCCCAAGTTGTTTTGGTCACAATGAGATAGGGAGCAAGCTATGGTAGAGCCCTAAATGGTCAGGCAGCTAGCTTCCTGGCACTGGGCAGGCCAGGCCAGCATAGTTGCATTAGCTGTTGCATGTTCAAATTCTTCCCTGATGGCTGGCGCATTTAAAGGAAAATTCTGCAATTAGAGTCATTGTTACAGTTCATGCTCTCTATGGAAATTCACTTGGTCCCCCTGTTATGGGGCCTTAAAGGGGTATAAATTTACCCTGACGTGCCTTTGGAAGTGGGACCTGGGGAATGGTTACATGAGGCCAGATGGTGCTGGTGTAGCCACAGTGGATGCGGGCACAGCGGAGTCTCCATCCCGGCACTAGTTGCTTTCTGATTGCTATGGTTGAACACCTGGCTAAAGCCGCTTCTGGGAGAAAGGGTTTGCTTTGTGTTACAGTTGGAGGGGACACAGCCCATCATGGCAGGGGCCATAAGGCTGCTGCCCACACTGCATCAACAGGCAGGAAGCAGAGAGATGAATATTGCTCAGCTCACAGACCCCTTTTTACTCAGTTCAAGCCCCCGTCCCATGGGTTAATTCCAATGTTTAGAGAGGATAGCTCCAGCTCAATGAACCAAACCCAGAGACTCCCTCTGAGGCATGCCCTGAGGTTTGTCTTCTAGCTGATTCTAGTTTCTGTCAGGGTAGCAGGATCAATCATCACCACCATTGGTTGGCACCCTGCCGCTCTGGTCACTATGTATTTTGAATACCTCACACTTGCTTTTAGGATTGCCAGGACAAAGCACCACAGGCTAAGGTGGCGCACACTTCTTACAAATCTGGAAGAAGGACAAGTGAGACTGTGGGGTGTGTGTGTGTGTCCGTCTGTATGCATGTCATATATGTATGGCTGCCTGCAGAGGCCAGAAGAGGGTGTCAGATCCCTGGCTCTGGAGTTGAGGCAGCTCTGAGCCACCCAGCAGGGGTTCTGGAGAATGCCCTGCAATCCTCTGCAAGAGCAGCAAACTTTCTTAGCTGCTGAGCCATCCCTCTCGCTCCTCAACCATCATTTACAAAACCTTCTCAGTAGTATCCTGAGGCACAGGCAGATTTTTTTTAAAGAACTCCAACAAATTAATTTGGGGAGACGCATAACTCTACTCATACACACCTGTGCCACTGGGAAGCTGATGAAGAGATATTCTGGTTCCCTTGTGATCAGAGACAGAAGAACTTCCACAGAAGAGTTTGACTCTCCCAGGTCTTAGGAGTAAGAAGGTTGGAGAAAAGCACCGGCAGGCTGGGTCTGCAGAGCTCTGAAAACCACCAGTCGCCGATGGGGGTTCCATGGGTGCCGTCTGCCTGGTTGCTGAGTGACAGCCCCTCTCATGTTAAAGATGTCTGACTCTATGACCCACCATCGCCCTGCGGGGTGTTCCCTTTAAGCTCCTCCTCCCACCTCCCACCAGGGGTCTCTCTGAAGAACCTTCGGACACTTGAAGGTCTCCTTGAAGTGGTAGAAAAGCGCTGGCTTCAGCTGGGGGCCTGACCTTGGGGTGGTGGACAGGTATGCGTTGTACAGCTGGCAGAAGCCACGAACACGGTGACAGATGGTTAACCGGGACCTTAAAACTACAGCGCTTATGGGCAGGCTCCTGCCATGAATCCATTTGAGATATTTCTAAGGATGCATTCAGGGGGGTGGGGCAGAGAAAGAGCTAAATCACCCAAGTGGCAAGCTGGAAGGTCTGCAGGGTGGCTGTGGCATATGCCTTACTCCAGTACAAGGAAGGCCACAAACACGTCCAGGGGTCCAAAGCCTACAGGAGCAGAAAGATGGGTGGCGGATCAGTCGTTAGAATTCCAGTGGAGCAGAGCATGCGTAGACCCTGACTGCACTCCTGAGTCGGGACTGGGCTTGGGAGGGCTTGGAAGACTTAGCTTTCTGCGTTCCTGTCCGCTGAGGTCTGGCTCCAGGCTGGACCGGCCAGAGCTCTTGGGTCAGCTCTGAAACTCTGTCCCCAGTGAAGGGTAGTGGCCTTGGCCCCTCGAAGGAGGTCAAGACTTGTAGATACTAAAAAATGTGTAGACGTGAGTGACTTTTTGGTCCATGGCCTCTGGCTGGCCAGCTCTGGCGCTAGGCCTGACTTCTCCTCCCCACATAGCCCTATTGGAGGCCAATGGCTGATCAGACTCTGCAGAAGGCTGAGCTGGGCCAGGGAGGGAAGGGGTGTGTTGCAGTTGCCTTGGCAGCTTCCATATGCTCTGCCTCCTAATTAGAGTGACATTGCACAGTGCCTGCCAGGAGATTGGGTGTTGACCCAGAGTGTGCTGGTCTTGTCTGGGAGTCTCACCAACCCATGGCAGCCCCAGAGCTGTGTAAGGGGCTTTAGGTTCTGGGAATCCCTTCCACATGGTGTGGCCTTGGGCAAGGTGCTTCTTTTTCCTCTACCAAAGCAATGAGGTCAGGGGTGGGTCTTGCTTGAGTACAGGTGTGTCCTTGGTAAATTCAAAGCACACTGTCATGGAAGGTGGCAAGAATGGCATACAGAAAAGCGATAATTGAAGGCACTTCATGCTAATGGAAAACAGAAGACTCCACTTGGCTCTCTGCTTGGGACACAAGGGTCCATAAGTGACTCAGGAAATCTGCTTCTAAACCTTTTCATGGTGGCACATGCGTGTGATCCCAGGAGAGGCAAGGGTACCACGAGTTCACAAAGAAGACCTGTTCCTGGCAGCACAAAAGCCAAAATGCACACACTGCGGGCCAGCCCATCCGCTCTCTCCTTCTCTGTTCAAGACTTTCCTGAAGTCTCTGCAGCTATAGCGTGACCTCTAAACTCCCTTGTTCAGCACTCAAGGCCTTCCCAGATCCGTCCTGAAACACTTGGCTTGTTTGCTCAGATGCTGCTGGAATCTACCTACCAAATTCTCCCTTCCTTCCCCACACTTCAGCCTTCTGCTCTCCTCATGGGACTTCTTGGCAAACACTGTTCCATACCTACATGACTCCATACCCAGGGAACTCAGGACGGTAATCTCTCCTGCATTTAGAGATACAATCCTAGCCATATTGCTGTCATGTTTCCTGCTGTGTCCTTGAGGAAGATCCCAGCAAAACCCTGTGGGTTGCTTGAAATAGGGTCTGCTGAGCTCAGGAGGAAGGCTTGGAGAGCCGTGGTTAGAGCCAGCAAGAGAGGGGGTGGCAGCAAAGGCCCACTAGGACCTGATGTTCTTCCCTGGGAACTGCTTCCAGAAATCATTTTAATTTTAGGGTCATTCTCTTTCAGACTAGTAACTAGCTGGGCTAGGATGAGCCTGAAAATGCTTCCCATGCTGGCCAGTGGACAGGCTGGGAGCCTGAAGAGATTCTGCTGCTTTGGATGACCTCGGGAGAAGGTTGTCACTGATGACCTAGGGAAACAAAGCAGCCATGAGTGGGGCACTGCCTCTCTACAGATATCAGGCACAGTAGGAGGGTGGCGTCACTGAGACGCCTTCTCACGGCAAGGTCCAGCACTCAGTGCCCTTGCTGGGAAACACTCGAAGACACAGGCCAAGGCCCATTGCTCAGGGTCACAGGGCTGGACAGTAATAGCCCTGGACAGAATTCAAGATCGCAGTGCCTTGGGCAGATTTGGGAAGCTGGGGTTTTCTACTCTATGGCCCCTCTCAGAAAACATGCTTGGTGGGAACCCTTGGCTGCTATCTGCAACCTCCAGATATCGTAGGAGAAAGCTGCTACTGGTAGGAGAAGCCTGAGTCCTTCCTAGTCATGCTTCCCACCAGCACCCTTAGGGACACCAGCGCCTAGATCAGCCTCGTCCAGCTTTTCTCGTTCTAGAGCTCTGTCCATGGCACTACCACTCAGTAAGCACCTCTGGTTATTTTTTTTTTTCTTCCTCGTATTGATTGATTAAAACAGTCTTTCGGGCGGGGAAGAAGGAGATGAGAGAGGGAGTGGGAGGGTGGGAGGGATTGGGGGAGGGGGCTACGCCTGGGATTCAAAGTACCCAACCTGTGATTGAGATAAAAATAAATAAATTAAAAAAAAAATAAAACAGTCTTTCTACATATGTAGCTTTGAACTCATGGTGCTCTTCTTGCTTCAGCCTCCTGAGTGATCCAGTTCCCTCCCTGGCACCTTTTGCTTTGGAGTAAGATGTTCTAAATAAAAGTGTCGTCATCACCTTGGATCCCAGAGTAAAGATGAGATGTATCAAAGTTGTAGCCCGACCTACACTCTGGGGCGATGATGCAGGAGAGAGAAGCCGTTGATACTTGGCAGTTCTTTTTCCCCTGTTCACCCCAACTCTTCCATCTAGCACGTTGGGCTAAGTTTTCCAAACACTTCATTATAACATTTTCAAACACACAGAAGTTGGAAGAAGGCAGAAGTGGGTTTAGTGGGAGAGATGGGCAGGCCTGGCCACGGCCTTGCATTCCATCCCCAGCACCACCAAACAGCAGCGTACTGTGGAGTTGGGAACAGTAGCCCAAAGCCACAATCCTGGTGATGTCAAATGTGAGCGAGGACAGGGAACCACGAGAACTTTTGTGCAAGGCTGGCAGGCACAGCAAAACAGCACAGCCACTTTGCAAAGCAGTTAGTTAGGCACATTGGAGAAAGCTTAGTGTGTCTTCCCATCTGCTCAGCAGTGGCTCTCTGGTATTGAGCCGAATAAGCTGAACTCTGGCATCTGAGGGTAAACCTGCCTGTGGACATTCAGAGCTGATCTCTTCATGAATGACAGGACTTGGATGTAACTAGATGTCCCTCAGCAGCGAATTAATATGCACACAGACCGTGGGGTAGCATTCAGTACTGTCAAAAGCTCACCTCCACTGTCAGCTCTCTGAGGCTTAACCAAGGAGGGAAGACCTTCCCTGAGTGAGGGCAGCAACATCCTGTGGGCTGGGTCCCAACTGAATAGAAAGGGAAGGACGGAGAAAGCGTGCTGAGCCCCGGCATCATGGCTCTCTGCTTCCTAACTGGATGCCAGGTGACTGGCTACCCCATCCTCGTTCTGTGTGTCTCTCTCTGTGTGTATATATCTGTATGTTCTCTCCCTCTCTCTCTCTTTCTCTGTCTGTGTGTGGGTGTTTGGTGCTGTGGAACAAGCCACGGCCCCAGGACATCCAGGCAAGCTCTCTCTCCTGAGCTACAGCCTCAGCCAGACATACCTATGTGCATTTGACTGAATGGAAGAACCCAGTCTGGAAAGGCTACACAACCCGAGAGCCTCGCTCTGATATTCTTGAAGGAGAATGGGGCTAGTGGAAAGACCAGTGACTTTTGGGCATTTGGCAGAGGGAAGAGATGAGGGTATTTTAGGGCCATGAAATTACCTGCTGATGCTGTGACAGTGAGTGTGTGTCACTGTGTGCTTGTCAGAGTCCGCAGCACCAAGAGTGCTGTGACACCCTGGACTTTACTTGACAGTGACTTGAACGTGGTGGCTGTGTTCTGGGGAAGCCCCACTCTGGTTGGATGCTCCCGGAAAGGGAGATTGTCAGGGAGGCGGGGGCTATGCGGGAACTTTGCTGCAAACCTAAAGTGGCTAGAGAATTACTAGGACTGAGGAGGCCACTTGGGGGGTGAAGTATTTGCTGTGCAGCTGGCTGCACCTGGGCTAGCATTTCCTGATCCTGTGGATATAGGGATATGGTAGCAAGAATCTGTAATTCCAGCACGTTTATGGCAAGAGAGGAGGCAGAGACAAGAGACTCTCCAGGGCCTTGTGGGCCAGCTAGCCTACAGTACTCAGTGGCCAAAAACAGACTCTGCCACAAGCACTGCAGGTGAGGGCTAACGCCCAAAGTTGTGCTCTGACCTGGTTCCACCTACATGCTGCGGCATGTGTGGGGCCATGTTCTCATATATGAACTAATAAACGAATGAAATCAACTAGAAAATGCCTATCAAAAGCAGGCAAATGTAAATTCTGTAACTGAAAGTAAACCACTGAAATGATGTATTCCAGAGGCTCAATAACAGGTCAGAGCCAGAGGTGGTGGCCTTTAGCCCTGGCACCTGGGAGGTGGAGGAAGGAGGGTCAGGAGTTCAAAATCAGTCTGTGCAGCCTAGTGACATCCTGCCTCAAAAACAAAACAAACAAACCAAAAAACCAAACGAATCAAAAGAAAACATTAATGGGAATTCTCCATGTCTCAAGTCCCAGACAGAAAGCCAGCCCACCAGAAGGAAATAGAAAGCCCCAGAAACAGATAGGAGGAGACTTTTTTTTATTTTACTTTTTAAAAGCCCTCATATTTTTGGTTGTTTAATCAAAGCTAATAGAAATGTAGAAGTAAGTGCGTGGTAGACTTTTTGTACACCAAGTACAAAAAAGCAGAGGGGACCCGTGAACTTAGACTCACTTACACAGTCACAGTCCCCTCTGGGGGACTGATGTAGTTAGATTGTACTCACAGTCACAGGTCAGGGGGGGCCTGATGTAGATAGATTGTACTCACACAGTCCTACAGCAGAGGGGACTGACGCAGTTAGATTACACTTAACCAGTCATGGGTCAGAGGGGACTGACGCAGTTAGGCTGACTGTACTTACACAGTCGTAGGTCAGAGGGGACTGATGTGCTTAGACCATACTTACATGGTTGCGGCATAGCCACTGGATTTCTCTGCTAATCAGGCAACGCCACGGGCTGGGGGGTTCATGAGGAGGGAAGGATTGGTTTGTCTCATGGTCCTGATGTTGTGGGGCCACCTCTGGTGATGGCCTTCCTGTTGGCTGTCTGGTGCAGGACATCAGGCAGTGAGTCAGAAAGCTCACTCCCGATCCCCATGTGTGTCTTTTGGTCTCTCTTCTTGAAAAGCCAGCAGGATTCTGGGTATGTGGCTCTCAGTTGGTAGAATGCTTGCGCAGCATGCTTGAGCCCCGAGTTTTGTCCCCAGCCTGATATAAATCAGATGTAGTGCACACCTGTAATCCTAGTACTTGGAAGGTAGAGGCAGAAAGGTCAGAAGTTCAAGGTCATCCTTGGCTACATGTTAAATTGGAGATTAGCCTGGACTACTTGAGACCCTCTCTCAAGAGCAAAAATCAGTCAAAAGGGGATTTCTGGTTTTGCCAGCAGTGGGATCTAGAGCTCAGAGTGAACACACTGTAGACACTAGACTTGAAACCAAGTCTCCTGTTTGTACAATAATTGTTTTGGATCTTCCTCTTCTTTCGGCCTGTCCTCTTTGAACAAAGTTTTCTCTATCTGCCTCTTCTGAAAAGTTTTCCCACCAATACTCTTGCCTTTAGCTGAGAGGAAGCGGCCAGTAAAGCTAATTGATACGAACGTGTGAGCAACTGCCCTTTAGCCCTTACAGGGCTAGCAGGCCAGCAACCAGGGAAACGCCTGGAACGAGGCAGGGACACAGGCATACGGGGTCCACCTTGCGCACATCACCCAACCTTCCTGTATCCGTTTCTTCTTCTGTGAAGCAGAAGCTGAGGCTTGAATAGCCAGTGATTCTTCTGCTTGCCTTTCTTCTCCCTCACAGATTCTACTGGTATTTTCTAGTGTACACTCAAGAGGCTGGGAAGTTATGGAGGCAGAAGAATTTGGGTTTAGAGTCCAGCTGGTTGGTGGCAGTGAAATGAGGTGCTTTCCCTAGCCCTTCTGGGGCTCACCATAAAAAAAAAAAACTTGAGATGTTCCTTGGCCTGCAGCCACTGAGCTGCCTGGGGTTCAAGATGCTCGCAGTGACTATTCCCTAGCCCACAGGAAGGCCTCACTGTTGTGAGGCCTAAGGGGCTGGGGGTGAGGAGCACTGGCCTAGCATGTTGAGGTGCCTTGGGTTCCATTCCTGGGGGAAGGGCAGGAGAAGAAGAGGAGGAGGGAGAGAGATACAAGAGCTCCACATTGCCAAGCCATGCTGAGGGTTTTAGGCCAGTTCTTGACAATGGTTGCTGGGCCAAAAGATGCCCAGAGTGCAGTGTGATGGTCTGAGTGAGTGTGATGCCTGCTCCCTCTGGCTCACCGTCACACAGGGCACAACCCCTATGGCTTCAGAAGCTCTGGGCTGTTTTTGCTCAGTGACAATGTCGCAGGAGCCTAGAGAGAGGAGAATGAGAGCCGGAACCCAGGGGCACCTCCAGCAAGCCAGACACCCTCCACCCCCTTTCTCTGGGAAATGCAGCCGGTTTTCTTCCCAAAATGAAAGGAACTAAGTCCCCCACTCCAACGTGGCAGTAATTGTATGCTAATAAAAGGAAGTTTAATGGCTGTCGTTGAGAGGTGGCTCTGGAAAGTAGACAGCTCTTGACAGCTATGCTGGGGGAAGGGACTGCAGAGACGGCCCAGGATGCAGTCTTTGTCTCCTCCAGGGAAGAAGGCAGGAGTGGCCTCAGAAGCCACTGGACCCTCACTGGCTTCTACTGGCTTGGGGGTGGGGGAGGGGGTTGTGCTGGTATGCAGTGCTGGCCAGGGAAGAGGTGAAAACACATCACCCAAGGAGCTGAGCACCACAGGCCACCTTCTCAGGGACCCTCAAGGATGCACGAGGCTCTTCTTCCCTAGAGCTCTGAGCCAGCCTAAGAGTGAGCCCTGCATTTCCCAAAGCACCCTCATCCCTCATCCCTTATAGCTGCACAGGGGCAGCCCTGGGTGGTCCCACACCCCGGTGGGGTCAGATGTCGTTTCTCAGCAGCAATGAGGCAGTTGCTGGCACAGTTGGGAGCCGGCAGGTGGCTACCAGTCTCCCATGGCCTGGCAGCTAGAGCACTTTCCAGCTCTAGAGAAGTCCAAGGCCGCACCCCCTTTGAAGCCCCCCATCTTTCCCTGGTGTGTCTTTCTGGATGAATGAGGCCAGGCTTGTGAAGACCTGTTCCCAGGCAGTGTAAGACAGCGTGAACAATGAACAACCACTGCTGGCTAGCATGGGTCACACACGAGTTAAACAGACCTGTGAGCAGAGAGACGAGAGGGTGTGATGACTCCAGAGATGGAGGTTCAGGAAATACTAACAAGTGAAGCAGCCATTGTTATCCTAAGCAGAGCACATAGAAAGCAGGTACCAGGAACCACCAGCCTGCCCACCCGCCTGCCATCTGTCTGTCTGTCTATCTGTCTGTCTTGGATTCTAATCCAGTGCTTGGCATAGGCTAAGCAAACACTGTGCTACTGACCTGTACTTGAGTCTCTAGGAATACATATTAACTATAAGGAAAAAGGGGAAGAGTGGGGGAGGGGAGGAGAGGGAAGCCCACCTCTGCCTGTGACAAACTTGGCTGCAGCAGCCCCTGCTTCCTACTTGGGAAGGTTTTCACCCCAGAAATGATTACATTTTGACTGCCTTCCTATTTTTTCAGTGAGGGAGGTGCTTGTCTCTAAACCAGAAGCTGTAGTAGGGGTGGGCAGTGGGCATGGCAAAGCTGTCCAGGGTCTACTCCTGCCAAAGATGGCCAGGGCCTCTGGGTCTTAGAGTGATCAAGGACCACTGGAGAGAATGAGAAAATGAAAAGGCCATGGATCTAACTCCTGCTCCAGGGGAAGAAACTGAAGCTAAGTCGCAGCAGAGGTTGCCCAGGCCTTGATGAATGTCCTCCTGCGGGGATGACAGATGCTCTGAGTGTCATCCAGGGTGAAGTTCCTTGTCCCTCTCTGGCTGCCTGGGAGCACACAGCCAAGACCCCAGGCATCTGCCTAGGATTGCTCTGACACGTCCGCAGGCGCTCTGGCAGCTTCTCTGTCCACAAAAGGAGAAAGGCTGCTGGAGGCAGAGCTGTCTCACAGTGTGAGGCATTTGGAAAGACAGCCACAGGGCCATGCCTAAAGGACAAAGTTCTCTGCCTGGGCCTTGACAGATCTGAGGAATAGTTGAGAAACCCTTCCATGATGGCTTGGGGGAGGGAAGCATGTCATCTCAGACAAGACACTGAACAGAGAGAGAGATTGAGAGAGAGGTGTACCTATTATCTTTATTTTAAAACACCAGCTAAAGAAGTTTCCTTTGGGGACAGGATTTTGTTTGGGGGAGGGAAGTGTGGTGAAGAGATGCATTAATTCTGTCTGGAATACTTTAAGCCTTTTAAAAAAATTAACAAAGACATGTTCTTGAGCAATTAAAAAAACACGCTTTAAAACCTATTTTAAAAGAAACCCCTTGAGTCTAGCTGCAGCTTCCACAGCTTCCCAGCTCTGGCCACTCTGTCTGGAGTCCCAGCTCCCTGGTCCTCATAGTTCAGGACGGTCATCGGGTCCCACAGTCCCCTTCAGAGGGCAGGGTGAGCTCAGTCCAGCTACAGAAATGGATGGTGCTCTTGACAGGATTTCCTAGGGGACAATTCTCCATCTGTAGTCATCCAGCCCCAGCTCCAGAGTCCCCCCAAGCCCCTCTCCTCCTCTAGAGGACCCAGAACATAGACTGAGTGGCTGAACCTTGGGACTTCTCAGTCTGTTACCTTCATTTATGGCCTCTCTGTCTCTTAAGGGGTTTTGTCTGGGATGGCTGGCTGGTGGCATTGTTTAGGCTCTCATAGCATACCAGCCTCCCAACCACGCCTGGGAGAGACCCCAGCTCTGGGAGAGACCCAGACTTATCTGCTGAGTTCTGGAGCTCTGCCCTGCCCCAGGCAGCCTGTGGACCTTGGTGTCCTTCTGTTAGGGTCTAAGAGACGACAGTGGGCTAAACATGGTGGGGAAAGTGGGGGCAATGGTATCTCTTCCTAGACTGAACATTTCACTGAGCACTGACTTCCCCTGGGAATGGCTTGCAGGGTTTTCTCCTTTCTGCCCAGCTGGGGTAGGCACAGTGGGTGCTGAGAGCTGAGCAGATGGAAGCTGGGCTGTCAGTAATGAAATAGTTACCAGGCATGATGCTACGGGGACGTAGATGAAGGACAGGCCCCTCCACCAAAGAGCTTACAACGCAAAGGGGTGACTGGCTAAAAGGGGGACAGAAAATTGTGTGGGAAGTCCCCCAGTGCAGACATTTGAAGTGGTGAGGTGGGCCTTTGGACTCTGCCTAGGGGAGCTCACCCCAACCTCAGTGAGAAGTGTTTTAAGCTGCGAATCAGAAGGTGGTTAAGGCATTCACCAATTAGAGAAGGCCAGAGGGAGCCTGAAGTTAGTAAGGAAAAAAAATGAGGTGTTTCCTGGGGCTGTATAAAAAAAAAAACGAGGCTGGGAAAGCAGATGGGCTCCCACTAAGGTTGGACCTCTGTGTCAGGCTGCTTTTGACTATCCGTGAGCTAGCTGTCAAGCCAAGCGTGTAAACACAGAAACTGTCTTGTTATGCCAAATAACAAACAGAACCAGGGTGCTTCCAGGGTGGTTAACTTAGCAGCTCAGTGGAGGGATGATCAAACTCCTCCTTGAGTTTGTCTCCTCCTAGTCTCAAGATGGCTGCCACATCACTAGACAACCTGCCTGCGCATATCTAAAAGCAGTAAAGGGACATTTTCCTCAGGACGTTCAGCAGATTTCCTCTGAGATCCCATTCTCTGGGGCTGGGTCACAGGACAATACCTTAGCCTTGAGGGGGTTCCAGGGAAGCAAGCTCTGGGTACATCCTCTCTGCCAGGAAGCCATAGGGTGGGGCTGTGATTTGGACATGAAGTGTCCCCCTAAAAGTTCACGTGTGGATGGCTGTGCCCCAGCCAGTGGTGCTGTTTGGAGGCAACTGGGTCACGGGGCTGCTAACCCCATCAACAGAAGAACCCATGGATGAGTTCGTGGCATATTGGGAGGCTAGGAGGTAGCGCCTAGTTGGAGGAGGTGGCTCACTAGAAGTATGCTTTTGAAGGGTAATCTTTGAGACAGGATCTCACTATGTAGCCCTAACTGTCCTGGAACTTGCTATGCAAACCAGGCTGGCCTCAAACTCACAAAGATACACCTGCCCCTGCCTCCAGAGTGGTAGAAGTACAGGTGTGAGCCTCCACGGCTGGCGCTAGGGTGAACCTTGCCCTCATTCCCTGGCTGTCTCTTTCTGCTTCCTGGCTACCATGAAGTAAGTGGCTTTGCTCGGCCATGCATTTCACCATGATGGAGGGACTCCCACAGGCCCCAGAGTCACAGAGCCACCTGACCATTCCTTGAGCCCTCTGAAACCAGGAGACCAAACCACCTCTTCCTCTTTTGCTTCTTTGGTCAGGCGTCTTGTTACAGTGAGTGTCGTGGTTACACCTCTGTGGCTGTGACCAGGTATCCAACAAGAAGTAACTAAAGGGAGGAAGACTTATTCTGGCTACAGTTGGAAGGTAGAGTTCCTTCCTCCAAGGAGGCCTGGCTGTGGGAGAATGAGGCAGTTGGCCACATAGCAAGGAAACAGAACAGATAGAAAAGGCCGTGCAATGAAACCTCAAGACCCACCCCACTTCCTGAAGGTTTCCACAACCTTCCAAAACAACACCACATCAAGCGCTCAAGCACCTGAGCTCATGTGAGACACCTCACATCAAAACCACAGTGCACAACCAGCAAGGAAGAAGGCCCTACACTCCACCACTCCACCTTGCTCAGCACTGTGACGGATCAGAGAGGAATCCCTAAGCTCCTTGGAGTCTTCAGGGCTTGTCACACAGTCACCGTGTCATCTCCCACAGTGCCTACCAATGCCTGCAGGACTCCGAGTATCTTCATTTGTTGGAAGGAGACTGAAGCCCAGGATGAGGGGGGTGTTGCTGTCTAGAGCGTTTGACTCCCTGTAGAGTCAAACATTAACCCTATTCCAGCCTCTGGCCACCAGGACGACCACAAAGAACAAACCCTGCAGCCATCCTGCTCTTGTTAGGAAGCTGCCAAGAATGGTGTGAGTCGGGATGGGTGGGCAGATGGATCATGGGTGGAAAGATGTGATTAATTTAAGAGATGGATTCAAGGATGGATGGATATGTGGTTGGATAGATGGATGAGAAGACAGACAGAGGATGAATGGATATGTGGATGTATGGGTCAGCCTGAGATTGTTGTGAGCCGGGATGGGTGGGCAGATGGATCATGAGTGGAAAGATGTGATTAATTTAAGAGATGGATTCAAGGATGGATGGATGTGTGGTTGGATAGATGGATGAGAGGACAGACAGAGGATGAATGGATATGTGGATGTATGGGTAGATGGATTCAGAGACAGGCACATAGATACGTTGGATGAATGGTATATTAGATACTTTTGTAGTACAAAATATCTGACAAAGCAACATAAGGAGATTTTTTTTTCTATGCCCACAGCTTCTCTGGGATCCTGAATCTCAGCAGGAAAGGCATGATGGCCGGAGTGGCCGGCACCCCTGGAGTGGTGGTGGGGGGTGGTATAAGACAACTGATTCTGATCTCAGTGGCTACTCAGGAAGTGGCAGGGAACTCAGGCTGGCCCTGGGGCTAAGCAATAAACCAGAGTCCCACTTCCTTCAGAGGCCGCCAATCCTCACGGTAAGAACCAGCTGGGGAGCATGTGTCCTCACACATGAGCCTAAGCATCCAAAGCAGATGAAGAGATGGGTGTGACGATGAATTGACAGACAAACAAAGGGATGCACAGAGGAACGAAAGGCAAAGAAGGAAGGACGGGTGGACAGATGGATGGACACAGAAGGGAGGGAGACTTAAGTCACCTGTGGCTAAATAACCCTCAAGGAACAGATACAGTTGATAGGCTGACTGAGTCTTCTTGATGGAGATGGCAAGGAGCAGCCATGGGCTAGGAGTCAAGAGTCTGCTAAAGGAGACTTGGTGATGGTTAGACACCAGAGAGGGTCCTCAATCTATACTCAGTCTGTGTTGACGTCATCAGGTCCTAGTGGCAGGAAATCCTAGGGGTGTGGGGGGTTGGCACGGAGGGCCACAGAGAGGCCAGCACAGAATGGAAGGAGGAAATGGGTCTTGATTGTGAGGGCCATCTCAAAGGCTGACCCACAGAAATCCTCTAGTGACCTCACAGACTGACAGGCCATCCAGCTCTGTAGGTTGGGGGCCTCTGGCTCTAACCACAGACCTCGAAGTAAGGCTCAGAGGATGGCAGTTGGCTGCAACCAGCTGCAGCCAGCTAGACTAAAGTTGCTAAGGGGCCAAGCACAAAGGCTGCCCCCGATAACAGCAAGATCAAGATCAAGGTACACAGCAGGCGCTGCAACAGGCTCAGGCGTGGGTGCAGGCATCAGTGCTTTAAGGGGCAGCTTCTATCCCCAGGTATCCCTGACTCACCAGCCTCCAACCTCTCCCCTCTGCTGGCGTGGCTTCCCCGCCGTCCCGCAAATCACCTCCCACCTTCCACACGCCTCCCACACTTCTCGATCACTTCTCCCGCCTCCCTGATGCTCTCCACGTGTGCACAGGCGGCCGCGAATGAGGCAGGCAGGAGCTGGTGGCTGTGCTCCTGTGGCAGGCCAGTCTTCTCCCAGTGCTCAGGGGACTTTTCTCTGTCTGTCGGGACACACCACAGAGCTGTGGCAGGCTTGCAGAAGGTGGGGTTCCAAGCACCACGGAAGACTCCAGGCTCCCGAGGCCTCTGATGTAGTATGAGGTGTCAGAAGGCTCATCTTGCTTTGTGCCTGGTCAGGCTCCTTTCCACTCTAAAGAGCTGGCCTCAGACGCACATCCCATCTCAGGAAAGCGGTTCTCCAGGTCCTGCTGCTGGGCCTTACACACACACACACACACACACACACACACACACCTTCAGTATGAGGAACCCCGAGAGCTGAGGGGTTCCCTTTAGTGACTGGCCTAAGCTCACTTCTAGGCACTTCTAGCTCCTTCCCCCAGGACAGCCTAGATCTGTAGAGGTCTGGGGTGCTGTCTTTGGTTATCCTTTGGCTGTAGATGATGACTCCTCATTCCTGGGCCCCCAAGCCCCTTTGCAGCAGGTGGAGCAGATCCCCTTCGAGATTCTTGCCAGTCCCGACTCGGGGAAGTGACATTTTCTGCTGTTTCCAGCTGTGTGCCTTTCCTCAAGCTGTGACTCCTCTGGAGCCAGTTACATCCGGTATGAATGAATCCACAGCAGTTCATGAAGACAGAGAAAGTTTTTTTGATGGGATAGGAATTGAATCCAGGCAATGCTGCGCTCCTGGGCTGCAACCCCAGCTTCGGGGCTGGTTCTTTTATGTGCATGAGTGAAGGTCAGAGTGTGTGTGAGCGAGTATTGTATAAGTATGTGAAAGTGTGTGCATATTATGTGTGAGTATTGTGTGAGTGTGCATGTGTGAGTTTGTGTGTGTGAGTGTGTGACTACATGTATGAATGCGTGTGTGTGTGAGTGTGCCCGCGTGTGTTTGTACCCATGGAGACCTGAAGAGGTCCTTTGGTTCCCTGGCGTGGGGGCTGGAGCTGCAGGCAGTTGTGAGCCTCCCTATAGGGGTGCTGGGACCTGAGCTCTGACCCTCTGAGAGAACAGGTTGTTTTAACCACTGAGACATCTCCAGCCCCAGGGTTCTGGCTTTAGTAACCCCTAATGGTGTCAATCACACCATTTGCAAGATGTGCCCACACTAGAGCTCCTCAGAGGCCTCGTAAGCTGGTGTCACTCGCACTCCTGGCTTACAGCCTGAGAGGTGCACAGAGAGGCCTCCCCTCCAGGTTCTCACTACGCAGAGGGCTGGATTCCGGAACCCAACAGGGGACGTCTAGGAGGGCGCGTCTAGGAGGGCTGAGGAGTGCTGGCCCCTCTTGCAGTGCTGATGGCGGAGTTGGGGATCTCCTGGCAGTGTGTGGGTAACCGGCACGGCTCCATCACTGCTAATAGCATGTTTCGCTTGCTGACTGCTCTGTTTGCCTGCAGCCTCCCACGGGCCCAGAGCTGGAAGATGTTTAGCTGCAGAGGGCAAAGCCTCTGCAGCAGAGGGGCCTTCCTGCTGCCTGCAAGGCCCAAGCCAGTGGCTCCCCCCAGGGCTCTGGGGCTAGGGCAAGGGATGGGGCCCTAGGAGGATGAAAAAGGGGGGTGAGTGGTGATGGTGCTTTAACCCCTTGTTTCTTCTCCTTGGCGCTTCTCCCCAGGCTCTAGGACTGAGGAAAGGGCCTCCTGGCTCATCTCTTGGCAGCTGAGCATCCGAGGCCCAGGTGGCTTCCTCTTGCACAGTGGAATCAGAGAGCTGGCAATCATGGGGTCAGCTCACCTTTAAATTTTACTTTCACCGCTGCCTCCAGGCCACCACACCACATCTCCTGCTCAGTCCCTCTGTCACAGTCCCTCCCCGGACCCTGCTTGCCTGGTGGGTGGGAAGTGCAGCTCACACTGTGGGAGGTTACTGCACACCCCAAAGGCTCGAGGAGCCTTCCTAAAAATGACCTGCCCTGTTCTGAAGAGAAGTCCCTTGTGTTTGTATGGGCTCTGCCCTTGGCTGGCGCAGGTCTCAGTGCCTCACAGGACTCCCCACTTCACTCCTGTGCTCAGCTCCTGCCTCAGGAGCTCACGGTCTTTTGTTTTGTCACCATGGGAATGGCTGGGGCAGTATGGACATTCTTGAAGGGTAACTGGGACATGGGAGAAATCTACCTGTGGTTTCATTTACCTGTTCACTGCCTGTCATATGGGGCTCACCTCTGGAATGTCCCTTCCTCTAGGGCAGGACGTGGCTCTGGACACAATGGATTCTCATGGCCCAGAGGTGGCTGCTGCTACCACCAGGAGCAAGATGCTGTCTTCAGAATGTGTTGGCCTGCCTTCTCACGGCTGTGTGAACTGTTTAGTTTCCCACTTTCCTTGGATGGATCTGTCTTGGTGATGTGCCCCTCCGTTTGCAGGCGGCTTTGGCTCACTCTTCAACATTCTGAGGAACACTGCTCTAAGCCACACTGCACGTAATGCTCGTTCCCTCCACAGTAGTGTCTGGGGAGGAATGCCAAACAGTGGGATTATTAGGTTAAAGAGCACAGCGTATTTATGGCCCTGTATGGGATGGGGAGGCCTCCTTCTCAGGCAGGGCCTGTGTTCCCAAGGTCTGTCTCTGGGTGAATGCCCACGCTCGTCTCTTCCATTTGGTGCCTGAAACCAGCACCCTATTGGCTTGTGTGGGGGGCAGTGTACATGGATGAGCTTTGGGAATGGGAGTGAGGCTGGAAGTCCTGACTATCAGGTGACCCCTGCTTCCCCAGGGTAAGTCTTGGGTCCTGTGTCTCCAGCTCTTCCCACAGTCCCAGAGAAGGGAACAGTGGGTGGGCCTGTGTGCCCCGGGCCTCGTGTATTTTCTCATCCAGAAGTCTGTGTAAGTGGCCTGTCTGGCTGTTCTTCCTGTCCCTTGCCTTTGCCCCTCACGTCTTCATTTTCCTGAACCTCCTTTTCCTATGAGCCTCTGACCCATAAATCTGGGTAGGAGAGGAAAAGGGTCTCCCATGGTCTGCCTGTCCTGTAAAGATGTCTCTTAGGGTATGCCCACTCAGAGATCACCTGCATTTCCTGGGGGCTTTAGGGATTTATGTAAATGACCAATGAGTCAGGCACCATGAGGGGTTCTGTTGTGAGAGGGGAGGCCTTAGTCATCTGAATCCTAGCCAGTGCCAGGTAGGAGAGGCAGGTGGTGCGGCCAGCATGGGTGCCCCTTCTCTGGCCTCTTTGCTGTCTGTGTGTCAAGTGGAAAGAAGTTCTGAGAATCCCAGGCAAATTAAAATGTAAAATCCCAGAAGAAATCATTCTGTCTAAGGAGATGAATTCTGCAAAGCTGCCAGAGTGGCTGTGGCATAACGGAGGTGATAGGAGACTCGGGGGGCGCTCTTTGTGAGGGGGTGCCAGGACCAATCCCAGGAAAGGCCCCAGAAAGGCCTCTGCCATGCTAAGGTGAGCTGCACACTAGCCTAGGCAGGATGAGTACGGTTTGCTAGATATAGGCCTGGCTCCTACGTTAGCCCCCAGGAGGGGAGGGGCTCAGAAGGAGTCTGTGGCTGTTGTCCGTGGCCTGGTGCTAAGGCCTTTCAGGACAAGGGAGGCTGGGGCCTGTCTCCAGCTTCTTCCTTTCCTCCTGTACAGCACCTCAGCTATCTGGCTGATGAGGGAAACAATGGCTATGGAGCATGTGGGTGCACTCGAGGGAGAATCACGTGGGCTATGTGATTTTCCCAGGCAAGCAGGGCTGGGAGGCAGGTGGAATCATTCTATCTAAAAGCCCAGAGACGGGTCTTCCTACAGAGCTTTCGGAGTGTCTGCAGCGTGACTTGGGGTGGGGGTAGGGTATCAGACGGCCTGGGGGCATTCTTTGTGGGTGCCAGGACCAGTCCCAGTGACGATCTCAGGAAGGCTACTGCCACACTAAGGTGAACTTTATGCTAGACAGGCATGGTCATCTCATACAGAGAACCGCAACAGAGAGGCACACAAGAACTCGGGGGTGTGTGTGCAGATGTTGCAACTAGTGCAAGAAAAATGGAGGAGCCGAGCCTCTGAGATGTCAGCTGAACTGCTGGGTCATAGTCAGCTGGTGTTAGAGCTCTTTAAGGTGTCTGACTACTCCTCCATGCCCAATGGAGGTCACACCACTGTAGAGGAAGCTGAGCAGGGCTACTAAAGCAAATGTGCTGAAGTCTGTGTTGAAAACAAGCCAAGCCCCATCTCCCGCCTCACTCCCTCCTAGGCTTCTTCAAATGCCTGAGGAAGGACAGAGTGGACTGGGAAGGAAGAGAACATTGGTCCCCAAGTCCCAGGATGTGGGCCTGGCAACTCTGAGCTTCACAGGATTCTTCCAGATTCCTAGTTCTCAGAAAAAAAGCCAGCTAACACTAGCGAAAGCTTCCCCCATCTTCACCCATTTCCCTGAAAACAGGTCATTTATTGAATGGGTATTCATTTCTGGATGGCCTCAATAAGAAAGGACAGGATGGGGCTGCTGGTGACACACCATTCTTATCACCGTGAAGACTGCTCCCATGGTTGGCAGTGAGGGAGACTGTCACTTCCAGGCAGTAGTCCCCAAGTGGCCCTTTTTGTCAATCTCTGAAATTCTGGACATGGTTGTTGAAATCTCTGTGAAACAAGATCAGTCAGTGACTGGTGTGCAGAACCTTCCTGTGGACTCACAGTGGGTGTGTTGCATATGAAAGAAAGAAATACTGCTGTTGTAAAGTCACTGAGATCCAGGAGACGCTTGTTACCACAGCCTCGCCTGGTCTATACTGACAGATACAATCACAAGGCTGACCAAAAAGAATCCTTGCCCAAAACTTCAGAATAAGGAGTTCTCTGGTATCTGGCCTGTGACACTTTCCATAGTAGGAATACAGATATGGTTAAGCTGTGTATCAGAAAAAGAGATGAAGAGGGAGGTCGGTACAATGAAAGCAGCAGAGAATTCCTGGTCATTCTATTTCCAGTGAAAGGTCTGGATGGCTAAAAACTCCTGTATGGTTCTATGAGCCACTCACCATTTTCTTATCCAAGCTAGCTGGGGCTGCTTTGGGGCTGCTTTCATCTCTGTTCTGCTACAGGGTGAAGAGGCCAGTGCCTCATGTCACAGATGAGGTGTGTGTCATGGACCATTGTGCTGACTAGTTTTACGTCAACCTGACACAAGTTAGAGTCACTGGAGAGGCCTTCTGATCTTATGGAGGTTCCACAAGATCAGGCTGTAGGCAAGCCTGGAGGGCATTTTATTAATGAGTGACTGATGGGGAAGGTGCCAGCCTTAGGCTGGCAGTCCTGGGTTCTACATGAACAAGCCATGAGGATCGGGCCAGTAATCAGCACCCCTGCATGGCCTCCACATCAGCTCCTGCCTCCAGGTTCCTGCCCTGTTTGAGTTCCTATCCTGACTTCCATCAGTGATGAACAGTGTTGTAGAAGCATAGGCCAGAACCCCTTTCCTTCCCTAGTTGCTTTGGTCATGGTGTCTCATCACAGCCATAGTGACGACAAGATAGCCATCGAAGGACAAGTGTTCACTTTGCTCCCTTTCCTGGTAGGATGATTTGAACAGCAGAGAGAATATAGTTCTTCTTTTCTTCCTCTCCCATAGCAACTGTTCTCACCAACAGAGTGGCTGCTGTGATCCAAAGGTCTGTGCACACCCCAGAAGTCACATGATAGAGTCTAACTCCTTGGATGATAGAGTCAAGAGGTGACCAGGGGCTGGGGGAGTAACTCAGTGGTAGCAGTTCTCGCCTGGTACATGTGAGGCCTCAGGCTTGGTCTCCTGAACTATGAGACAGAACAAGAAGCCTCACAAAAATACGCCTGTGAGTATGTGGTGTGCACACAGTACACACACACACCAGAGTCCCCTCAGAAGGATGACATCGTGGTGTACCCACACCCCTAAAATCTGCCCTACTCGTTTTAGACAGGGCCTTTACAGCCTGGGTTGGTTTCAAACCCACTGCATAGCCACAGATGACTGAACTTCTGATCCTCTCTCTGGTCTCTACCTTCCGAGTGCCGTGATGAGAGACACGCACCACCACGTCTGATTTACACCATCATAGTGACTGAACTGAGGGCCCTGTACGTGTTGGGGAGGAACGCTACCAGCTGTCAAGCAAGCATCAGACTTTCTCTGAGACAAGGTCTCAGCGTGTAGCTCTGGCTGGTATGGAACTTGCTATGTAGACCAGGCTGGCCTGAAATTTACAGGGCTCCACCTGCTTTTGCCTCCTAGTGCTAGGCTTATGATGTATGTTAGCACACATGGCCCAGTTCTGTCTGTACCCAGCCCGGGAGAGAAGTGGTGAGGGAGCGCAGGGCCCTTATGATCAGACTCAGAGAGGGCTAAGACCAAAGTCCTGCCCACATGCCTGAATCTCAGCACTCAGGGAAGAAACTTCCAGGCCTCTGGTGCAGCCTGCTACGTGACCCAGCAACCCTGCCTTAGTTTCTTTCTTTTTGCTGTGATAAAGAATCCCCAGACAAAGGCACTGTAAGGGAGAAAGGGCTTACTTGGCTTACAATTATAGATTACAGTTCACCGCTGAGGGGAAGTCCAGGCAGGAGCTAGCCACATTGTACCCACACTCAAGCACAGAGGGCAACGGATTAACAAACGTATGGTAGTGCTCAGCGGGCTCTCTCCTTATTAATTCAGGGGCTTAGCCTAATCTATGGTGCTACGCACTCTCAGGTTGGGTCTTCCCACCTCAATTAACCCAGTTAAGAAAATCCCTCATGGACCAACCCAATCCAGGCTCCTTTCCTAGGTGGTTCTACACTGTTTCAAGTCAAAAGCAACCATTGCAGGGGTGTAGAGCGACAGCCCCGAGTGTAAAAGTTCTTGCCACCAAGCTTGAGGATCGGATTTTGATTCCTGGGACCCATACAGCAGAAGGGGGGAAACTGAGTCCCAGAAGTTGTTCTTTAGACTTTCCCTCCTCCAGAAAATAAGAAAAAAAAATCATCCCCTCTTCTTAGCTGGGCTAAGGTAACTATGCTTTTGGCTTCCGAAGGCCTTGGTATGCTTGGGAAGAGAGTCTTCTCACAGGCTGTTAGCTCTGGAGAATAGCTCTGATGGCATTCCTGCCTTCCATAGCAGAGCAGGCCAGAGTGGACTCTGCTGCAAGCAGAGTGTCTGTGTGTGTGTGTGTGTGTGTGTGTGTGAGAGAGAGAGAGAGAGAGAGAGAGAGAGAGAGGGAGAGGGAGAGGGAGAGGTGGGATGAGACCTGGACTCTTAGGATCCTTCCTTGCACAGGCTGAAGCAGCACTCTGCAGAAGGTGAAACTGAAATATGGAGACCGTGAGTCCCCAAATGACCAACAGGCTTTGAGTCCGATGCAAAACACACGAGGGCCTTTATTACAAACTCGAGCTGGGTGGCTGCCTTTTGCGAAAACAAAGAGACAAGCGACCCCCAACTCTGGGGGAACAGGGTTTTTTAAGGGGGCAAAAACGAAAGTAGGGAAGTTCAAGTCTTGGCACTATAGGATTGGGTGAAAGGGTCTCTAGGGGAGTTGAAATGATTGGTTTGTTTTCAGGCCCCAAAATTGCAAATGATCAGATCTGGCTACCTGGGGACACCTGCCCTGTTACATGAAGGTTAGGTTGTAGCAAGGGAGAGGGAGTTAACACATTCCATAGGCTTCCTTAGGGGCTACGTGACCCTAGTCACATCCCGAGGTTAATTTGGGTAGGGGACTGCTGGACCCTTGCTCTGAAAGAACTGTGCTCTGGTGACTTTGCCCCAGTCCCAAGAATTAACTCCAAGTTTTTGAACCTCTCAAAACAAATGTTACTCAACCAGGAAGAGATGGGTGATCCAAGGACAGAGTCCAGAGCTTTGGAAGGCAGAGAACAACAGGTAGAGAATTGAAGCAGGGACTGAGTTTTCAATTAACAGGCTCCAGTGCGAGAAGCAGATGATTAATGGATCATCAGTGCTGGGGGAATGACTGCCATCACCCAGGACTGGGATTAGGGATATACAGGTTCCAAATTCCACTGGAAAGAAGAATCCTCTGGCTCTTGAACCTGGGGGAACTGGTGAGGCCAGGGTCACAGTGTGCAGGATCGAGGGCAGGGCAGTATGAACCCACTGTACCCTGCTTGGCAGACCCTCTGCTTGGGGATAAGCTGGGGTCCTAGTGTGGACAGTGATTTGTATTCACACGAGCAGCTTGCAACTAGTTCCCTGGTTGACAATGCTAGTACTGAAATGAGAGCAGGGACTCCGTGGGGGGACGTCACCAAACTCAAATCTGCATCTCACTCCCACCTGTGGGGAATGAAGAAGGGGACAGTCCCAGACAGCAGCCTGAAGCTGTTCCCCAGCCTCCCCAGGGGACAGAATGTGTGCTGATAGTTACTGGTGAAAGTATGGATTGAGAGCTCTCTTCTTGCTATCTGAGGCTCCCTCCCAGCCTCAGTTTCTATATCCAGAAGGTGGGCAGGAACAACACCCACCTTGAATGATGACTGTGAGTTGGATGATATATGTTGGCTGAAGGGTATTGTGTGAAGAGTAAGAGGAGGGGGAAGGAAGAAGAAAAAGGAAGAGGGGGAAATTCAGGAAGGAGGAAGCAAGAAATCAAGGAAGGAAGAAAGGAGGCTAGCAGGAGCCCCTACTGCTGCTGCTCTCATACCTAGAGTCCCAGCACCCGGGAGGCTGAGTGAAGCTGCCATGAGAGTGAGGCCAGACGGGGCTACATAGTGAGATTTCCAGACTGCCCTGGACTGTTGAATGAGTTGGTCTTAGAAAAATAAAAAGAGCAACAAGAAAAGAATGTCGCCCTGGGTGAAGGTCAGGAGCCGTAGTATTAGCTACACCCCTGTGAGCTGGCAGAACTCTCACAGTGCTGAGTAAAGGTTTTGGGTTGTGCCCCTTGCCTTTGGGATGGGCAAGGTCCATGGGCTGCTGGAAGCCTGCTGCCCAGGTTGGGACCGTTATCTTCACCCTCACCAGGGAGGACTAGCTCGGTCTGTGAGGGCTTCTCAGGGATTAACGGGAATTGGAAGACCTTCCCCTGGCTCTCTGAGGCCCCAGGAGCAGAGGGCACAGACTGCCCTCTGTTGCCACCTTGCAGCAGCCTAACAGAGTCACTTCCTGCCGCCGACACGGAACATCCCAGGAGGAGGATTCTGGGGCTCCTGGTTTTCAAGGCTGAGGGGTTCAAGACCAGCGGGTGCCTCTGGTGGGGGTTCTGCCATGTCCCAAGATCTCATAGAGCATCACATGGCAAGGCACAAATCCTGGTTCTGGTGCCTCTACAAGACCACAGTCTTGAAGTCTCCTTAAGACTTAATTTTATCCCGAATGTCCCAGGTAAAATGTCGCCTTTTGGTTACTTCCCACCTTGTTGATGTCTATCAAGGGTTCCATGCAAAGTGGGGTGTTTTATCTTGTGGTGGGACACTGGTTTTGCTCCCTTCCTGCTTCCACACCTCCACCAGTCCTGCTATAAGCTGCTACCTGAGAGGTCTGCTGTCTCTGAGCCCTGGGGGCACAGCTAGGAAGTGGCTGTCTGTTCTCCTTACCTCTTTTGTTGACCTGTTCCCTGCAGCTCCTGCTAGCTCTGCAAGATCAAACCTCCTCCCTCCCCCCAGGTGATCTCATTTCTCCTGGAGTCTCTGTGCTCCGGTCCAAAGCTCAAGCTACCATTTCCTGCTCATTTTCCAAAGGTGCAGCCCTCTCACCCTGCTCTGTAGTGGGCACCCTGCTCTGCGTCCATCTGAGTCTTTAGAGGCATCATGTTCCAGAAACATTTTTTAATTCTCTTCTTAGTCCGTGCATAGTCCACTGGGGCTCTTCCCCCGCCCCTCAACCCAGCAAGATACCACCTTTCATCACAGCCCTCCCCCACCTCCTTGCTCACTGTGACTAAGCCACAGCTCTGAGCTTTGCTGGGAGTGGCCTTGTGCCCATGGTGGAGTCCGATTAGAACTCAGTTCTCATGATCAGCAGGAGTCACAAACACACCTGCTGCTGCCCCACAGTTACAGGTTCAGACACTGCTACTGGCCACTGGGCTACTCAGTAGAGTTATTCGTGAGAACAGAGGCTGTCCTGATTGTAAAATGCTCTGTTCCTGCAGCCGTTGCCTCCCAAGTTCAAGGCCAGCGTGACACAGCTTGACTACCAGGAAGAACAGAAACAAAAGCAAAGCCTGCAGATGCTCCGCTGGTTGTGGGTGTCTCTTCTATTGCCCTTCTGACATGCACCTGGGATATATGAGTCTGCTGGCCTCTCTCTTCACAGTCAAAAGAGCTTGGGGTTGCTCAGGGTCCGTACGGTTGATCCAGGATTAACTAGCAACACAAATACCCTCTTTTGGCCAAACTGTAGTCTTCCTGGGTTGGAGCCCAGGGTGTGTACTGTCCATGTGTGAAGCCGCCACGCTGTTTCCACACTAGGGCATCCCACCACATCTGTTTTGTTGTCCCGTTCATAACAGTTAGATCCTGGAGGTGACTGGCTTTGGGGACATCATTTATTCTCCCTTCTCTTGCCCTATGGGCACCTGGAATTTGTATGAGAGTCACCTTACCAAGATGGTGACGGAGGCCTGATGGAAAATGGTGCACTGAGGACCCCTCCAAACTGGTCCAAAACCTGCCCTCCCGGCTCCACACTGCAGAAAGTGATTGTTTTCCTAGGGAGATCAGGTGATAAGTACCTGCCAATCAGAGCAAGCAAAAGCTTGGGAATTCACATGCATCCTGAAATGAAAGGGCTCCTTGCAGAATGTATGTTGAAGGCTCTAGAAACAGTGGTGGCCAGGATTTTTGGGCCAACAATCCTGAAATAACTGACTTGCAGAGAAGTGGAGATTAACATGAACCGGACTTGCTGAGAAAATACTGCAAAGAAATAGTGCCCGCTCCCTCTGCAGGTCTGGGGTCTGGTTAGGCCTACCAGTTCTGTTTATGGGACACCTCATTTGAATAGGACTTTTTTGCTACTTACAAAATGGAGATCTGAAAGGTCCCGCGGTGAGTGTATAATAGCATTTGATCAGAACACAGAATGACCAACACCCGTTCTCAGCCAGCCGTCCTTTGCCTCTGGTTCTGAGGAGCTGGCCTCAAAGGACAACACTGTCCCCATTCCAAAGAGTCTCCTCCGGTCTCACGCCTCCCAGGGAGGAGCTGATATCCAGGCCGGCACCAGCCCCAGCTCACACTTGTTCTACCTAGCCAAGATAACACTAGGGCACATACCTGTCCTAGGACTCTAGAAAATCTCGCCTCCAGAGAGAAGGAAAGAAGCCAGGGGAGCCAGAGGGAGCCACTGCATCTCCCCGGCCTGGGGTGGAGGCTCCTGGAGGCCCGCTCTCTTCTTGCCCATTGGAACTGAAACAAAGAATCCATCTGTAGTCTTTGTTTCACTTAGAAATAACTTGGTGATGTCCCACCAGGGCTGAAATAGGTCTACCATGCTACCAGAGAGTACATTGTCTCAAATGGACTTTGCACATCAACTGACCCCTCAAAGCTTTGATTTTCAGGGTGGCACTATTGAGAGGGCCTTTGGGAGGTGGGGAGCCCTTTGGGTCACTGGGAGGTGTGTGCCCTTGAAAGGAGCTAGGGGTTCGGTCTCTTCCTCTTTCTCTTCCTGCCCATGAAGACAGTAGTTTGGTGTTCTTATCTTGCAGATTTGGCTCCAGAGTCTTAAAGATGGAAAGTTTGTTTCTTTAGCAACTGAAAACTTTAAAATCAAGGCCGGAGAGACCCTCACCATACTCTAAGATACCTCAGGGGTTTGCTATGATAATGAGAAGCTGGGTTTCAGAGCAGAGGAAGGGGCAGGCCACATCGCCACCTTGCACCCCTGGGACCGATATGGAGGGGTTCTATTCTCTTTCTGGCCCTGGCGAGACATGGCAGAAAAGAAGTATCCAGGAAGAGGTAGTCTCTTCTAGTTGCTGTATGGAACTGACCCAGGCATCCTGTAATCATGAGGGAAACTGGTCTGAGCTGGTTCACTCGGGAGGACAACATGGAATCAAGCACTGAAGTACCAGCCCTGAGCCATCCTATCTATGGACTGTTTGGCACAGGAGACATATGGCCTTTTCTGTTTAAGCACCTCTGAGTTCAGCTTTCTTGTAGCAGGAAGCATTGTCTCCATTCCCTCATTTCTGCTCTGCTGAGCCCCTGCTCCAGCACACCAGCACAGAGCACCCCCCCCCCACACACACACAGATACTCTTTAGGGAAAAGCAATGCTCTAGCTCCCTTTCCCAACCTCGCGTGTGTGGCTGGCTGTTCATTACATAACTACTGTATCCACAGAAAAGCTGAGGGCTGTGTTCAAAACCCTAGTTTGCAGGGGTCTGAGGAAGAGCTAATGAAAACTGTCCTAAGCAGTTTCCCACTTTCCTAATGATGTGACCCTTTAATACAGTTCCTCGTGTTGTGGTGACCCCCGGCCACAAAATTATTTTCATTGCTACTTTATAACTATGATCATAATGTAAATATCTGTGTGTGTTTTTTTAATGGTCTTAGGTGATCCCTATGAAAGGGTCATCCAACCCCTAAAGGAGTTGTGACCCACAGGTTGAGAAACATTGGCCTAGAGGATGGTCAATCTCACACCCTCAGAGCTGGTACCCTCTCCCTGCCAAAGCCTAGCTCAGCTTGCCTGGTGTTCTAGCAATGTAGGCAAGGGAGGTGGGGGCAGGGCTGGGGTTGGGCCAGAAGGCCCTCATGGAGGGAGTAGGCTGTTCTGTCACTACCGCTCACTTGCCCACTGCGGAGTGAAAGCAACAACTGATTATAGACATTTGCTTCTGAGCGAGTGCTCTCTTTAGAATGTCCCAGGCCTCATGAGGCCCCTTCCCACAGTCATTGTGGTTAAAACTCACTGCTTTGATCCGGGGTGTCAATAAGGACAAAAACCAAACCAAAAAGAACCTCCAAGATCCAAGCATTCAAAACCGCCCACTCTGACAGCTTGTTGCTTTCTGGGAAAGGACTGGGGGTCAGAAGAAGGGCCTGGAAGAAATTAGGAGGGGCCTAAATGTCCCTGGACCCTGAGGTCACCTGTCACAAGGCTAAATGGACAACCCTGAGAGTCTTGGGAATTGTCTCCCCTGAGCTGAGCAGACAAGAAATGACCCTTTTGCTCCACCCCGTTTCCCCACCCATCTCTCAATTCTGAGTGCCTCTCCCTCAGCTGAGAATTATATTAAAAACCTGGGCTCATGTTCCCAGTGAAGGAAAGCAGAGCTAGGCAGGGCCTTAGGGCTCACTGGCCAGTGATCCTGGCCAACTTGGGAAGCTTCAGGCTAGAGATCCAGTCTCAGAATACAAGACGAGCAACATCTGGTGGCCCTCTAACCTCCACGCACACTTACACACATTCACACTTGCAGCCACGTGAACATGCACAGAACACACACAGACTTCAGATCCCCTCTTACCCCATCCTCTACAGAACTAATCATACCCAGGAGAAAGTGGCCAGGGTGGTGGATACTATGAACTGCCCTCAGCATTAATTTCCCCACCCTTTCCCACCAACACCCAAACTCTGCTGAACCCTCCATTCTCAGCTGTGGATTGCCAGTGTTTATAAGACCATATGGAAGGTTCTGGAATGCAGGAAGGGATGTACAACATAGAAGCCAAGCACCCATCAGGGTGGCTGTCTTCAGAGTGGCATAAGAGGAGAGGGTATTCTAGGAGTCCTTGAACACAGCATGTTGTTAGTGAGAAGGTGGGTATCCCAACTCAAGACAGACAAGTGATAATCCACCCATCCTCTGCCCTCTGTCTCAACTCTTAGTGGATTGTGTGGTGACTGCATAGGTGGATGAGAGCAACTGTTCTTTCATCCACTCACACAGTCCTCATCTAGAAACACCCAGAAATAAGAAGTGAATGTGTTCCCCACCACAGGGAAGGCCTTTGTCCTTTTGGGTTCTAGCAGTCAGTTCCATGAGTCAGGATCTTTGGGGCAGTACCTATGTCCAGGGAGGGGTTTCCTAAGTTCATTCATAGTTCGGGGACCAAGCAAAGAAGAACTTCAGTGTTTCCTAGGGTTGCATCAGGCCATCCGTCTGCATAGCACTTGGCCTGTGTCTCACCACACCGTGTAGCTCTGGACCTGCTACAGACTGCTGACCAGACCTTCAGCACCAATTCATGATCCATGTCTACAGTGTATGCAGCTTTCTGTACACAGGTTATGGCACATGGCCACAACCACCACGGCCACCCAACACATCCTTTGTGCAGCTGAGGCTAGAACGAGGCCAGAACTCTGCTGGATATAGCCCTGGACCCCGCTGTCCCTACCCATGGAACTTTCCAGTCTGGAGCAGCTGGCTTGGGCTCCCTCTCAGCATGAGATCCCTCCATGAAGGTGAGAGGTGCCTGCAAACAACCACAAAACTCACCTTTCTATCCAGACGGTGAAGCTGGAAGACATCCAGACCTACACTGGGGAGGGGGTGTGTGCTAACTTGCTATTTCTAAATAAAGGGGTTTCCTTTGCTTGCTTGCTTTTTTCAGCTCCAGAATCTTAAGAGTCTGCTTGCCGTGGCCTGTGCATCTTGATCCAAAACAGCAGTTAACATGGGAGCCAGGTATAATAACTCAAGTTGGTAATCTTCGCACTGAGGAAACAGAGACAGAAGGATCAGGAGTTTAAGGCCATCCTAAAAAAGGACAGGGCACGAAAGGGAGACCATTAAGGGTACTAGGAGACCATTAACAACCTGGTAGAAATAAGTGGGCACAGACTTACACCTTGGAGGACACAGTGTGGCACAATGGAGGGAGCACAGTGGCTACATCCTCAAGGGGGAGACAGACAGAGGAGAGACAGAGATGTAGTAATGAGAGCCATCTCTTGGGGCTCAGGTGGCCTTATATGTGGCTTTGTTCCTGTAGTACAACAGGTTATGAAGCTGGAACCCAGGTGGCTGTCATGTGGGCTGGGGGTGGTATCAGGTAACATCTTTTCTCCCCCATTTATTCTATATTGTACCACCTTTTAAAGTTATTTTTAATTTATGTATATGTGTGTGGGTATGTGTATATGAATGAAGTTACTGGAGGAAACCAGAAGAGGGCGCTAGATCCCCTGGAGTTGGAATTACAGGCAGTTGTGAGCCTCCTGATGTGGGTGCTGGGCACTGAACTCAGGTCCTCTGGAAGAGCAATATAAAATGTTAACTTCTGAGTCCACTTTCCAGTCCTGTGTAGACCTTTCAAGTGCTGTTCTCTTGCTGGGTTGCTGGAAACAATGAAATGATGAAGGAACCCATATAGTCTTTGTTCTTGGAGTGCTCAGAACTGACAAAAAAAGCAGGGACTTACCCAAATGACATCACGATCACAGCCTGTATTCATGAGATACTTTGCCTGTTGCTGTACCCAAACACCTGACAAGAAGGGTTTGTTGTGGCTCACAGTTTGAGGGTACTGGCCATCTTGGCAGGGAAGGCGCAGCAGCAGGAGCATGAGGCAGCTGACCACATCTAATCAGAAGGCAGAGCATGGCTAAGTGTTGGTGCTCAGCTCAATGCTTCCTTTAAAAAAAATTACATGGTTTATTCTGTGTGTGTATGAGTGTGGAGGTCAGAGGACAACTTGGGGGGGGAGGCTGGTTCTCACCTTCCACTATGGGTCTGGTGTTTGGTTCCCAGCACTCATGAGGGAGCACTGTAGTCTGTAACGCCTGATCTAGATCCAGAGCCCTCTTCTGACCTCACACGTGCATACTCCCACAAAGACACACAAGGACATAATTAAACAAAAAAAAATTTTTTTTTTTTTTTGAGATAGAATCTCACTATGTAGTTCTGGGTGACCTGGAACTTTGCTATGTAGAACAGTCTGGGCTTGAACTCACAAAGATCCATCTGCCTCTCCTGGGTTGAAAGGTGTATGCTACTTGACCCCTCTTTAAGACTCCCTCTTTTGCCCTTGGACCCTCTGCATCTCACGCTTCCAGACTGGAAGGGCCCCACCAGGCCCCACCAGGAAGTCCTCTCCCCACACACTCTAAACAACACTTGCGGTGAGGGCGCCCCCACCCCCAACAGAGATCACGTGGTACTGACAGCTGGGCCCACCATTCTGGCTTCTGTGTCTAGGGGGATGGGGCTTCGGGCCCAGGGCGCGTCACGATTGGCTGTCACGGCAGCTTCCGACGTGCATGCGCAGAGCTTAGCTGGCACAGTCACGAGGCTGTTTGGCGGGAGTTGGCAGGAGCTTCGTGGGACTCGTGTGCTGGGCTGGGCCAGGCCAGGTTGGGCTGGGCTGGGGTTTGGGTCCGGCAGGGACTGATGGGGAGCTCGGGCCGGTGGGTGGTCTAGTCGCTGGGCCTGACACACCAACCAACCCACAGGGGCCTGCGGCCTAGCTGGCGGCTCTGGAGAACCCCACTTGGACATTTGCTTGGCTTCCGGCACCTGAGACCCAGAGGACAGCGACGAGGACGGACTTCCGGTGCCCCCTCTGAGACAAGCCCTGTCCTCCATCTTGGTTTTGACGAGGGGCTTCCTTGCGGGTCCGTAGGGGTGTTTGCTGAGCTGAGCCTTTAAGGTTAAGTTCTGTGGTGGCTTAGGAGGGCAGGAACAGTCTACATTGTGGGGGCGGGTTTGTGTTTTAGCCTTTGGTCAAGAGCTACGCTTCAGCCGGGCACCAAATGTCACCTGTGTGGTGGAAGGACTCACAAGCCTGAGTGAAAAGGATAGTGGCTTCTGTGCTCCCCTTTCCCCCGGGCGAGGCGTTGTTGGGTATTCGTGCAGAGACGCCACATCTCGAGGTTATTTTTACAGCAGCTGGAGGCCCCCGCTCCTTATATAACCAGCTCTCTGCTTTTAAACGGTGGCCTTAATTCATAACATTTAAGCACATACAGCCGTTGAGAAGATAATATGTGAACTGTATTTGGCCCTTTTGGGGACGGGTGCTCATCTATGCAGGCTGCCAGTGGCCCTCACTTAGGGAACTTGGGTGCCAGATGTGTCTGTATTCCTGATGCTTGAGAAACTGAGGAAGGAGGCTGGAGAATTCAGAGCCAGTCTGGGCAAGGTCGCAAGGCCCTGTCTTGAGATAGGTCACCAGACTGACCTGGATTGCATGAGCTAGGTAGTTAATTGGCTCCTGAGATCTGCTCCTTGTCTTGCCTTGCCTTTTACTCTGTTCTTTTAGGGCTAGTATTGCTCAGTGGGGTTAGTTTTTGAGGTTAGGAGTGGTCAGCTGTCTTCCCTGCAAAGGAGGCAGAACTCCTTACACTGCAGCCTTGGGGGTCCGAATGGGGCTGTGAGAACACTTTTCCAAGTAGGGAATGTATTTGAAATGAGATCCGTGTGTACATGAGTCAGGATCCCGGCACTGCTTGGTCTAATGGTGCTAAAAAGCACCAAGGGCAAAGAGGGAATACCTGGAAACTGACAGGCAGCTGGCTCTCCTAGGCCCTCTGCATGCCCCTCAACTGCTGGGCATACACATGAATTACTTGCAGCTCTTGACCTCTGGTCAACTTTCAGATGATGTTGGGGAAGTGAAATGAGAACCCTGGATGGCTTCGCAAGGCTGCATTTCCAGCAGCCTTGGGCCCTGGAGCTCATGGGGAAAAGAATCTACATGTTTCATGAGCTAAGAGCCCCAGCAGGATTTGTGGATTCAAGGATCAAGAAGGCACTCTCAGGCTGGCATGTAGTTAGTGTGATTGGGTGAAAAAAAGAATGTGAGTAGTCAGGCTAATCTGTTTGTTATGGATATGGTGGGAGATGAGGGTAGGGGGACCCTGCTGGGCAGGGGTCTGTCTTCCACAGAAGCACAATGGATCTGCACTTCTGCAAGAGAGACTTGGTGGGTTTATGGAGAGAGTGTCCTGTTCCTTGTACCCCCATCTTGGTGGTATAACCCAGGCTTTTCCTTCTACACTGAGAGTCTGAAGTTGCCATTACAACCCTAGTTGCTGTTACCAGACATTGGGGTGTGCAGATGGAAAATGGCCACTTCTCATGTTAGCCTGCGGGAGCTCCTGACTTAACCAAGCACAGCTAACTTCCTGGAGGGACAACTCATGTGAGGGACAGATATTTGATCAGACACAGCCTCCAGTTTCCTGGCAATTGTCTTCATTGCTGAATCCGTGGCTGTTGTCTGTCTTGGGGTAGACCGTGGCATCATCCCACGAGCCTGTATTTTGGCCCAGATTACATAGAGTTCTATCTTTTTGCCTTTTTCCAGGTTAGGTTCAGGTGGAGAGAGGCACAGTGCTTAGTTCACAGATCTTACAGACCATCATGGATACTACGGTGAAATCCAGTGCCCAAACCCAGGAGAGGAGTAACCACAATGGTCAGGAGGTAGTGTGGGCATTTTCACATCCTTTGCCCTCCCAGTAGGCCTCCATGACTTTCATTCCCATGTGCCCCTCTGTCAAGGATCCTGAGTTCACGCACTCTGCTGTGGCCCTTTTCCAGACCAGCCTGTGGTCCTCAGGCTTTGGGATGAAGATGGAGGCCATCATTCCATTCCTGGGGAAGTATCGCCCCTTTATGGGTCGCTGCTGCCAGACCTGTACTCCTAAGAGCTGGGTGAGTGCTGGTAGGGATGGGCCCTCTGTTGCAGAGCTTAGGCTAGCTAGTTTGGGGAGTGAGGATTCTGGGACGCTGTCTCCTTCCTGTCTTTCTTTACTGCACCATGCCTTTATCCTTGAAAGAATGGATGCACAAGGTTCTGTTGTTGGGGGTGTAGGAGAGTTGGGGTATAGGAGGCCTCAGGAGAGAGAGGCTATGCCCACAAGGCTGGGATACAACTGGGTCTTCATAGTTCCGCTCAGTTTGGGGACACTGTCCACTCGAGTCCTATAGTACTCAGTGTCTCTTGCATGTGTGTGTCATGTGCTAGTGCTAGGTGGGCTCAGCCTTCTAAAGGAGATGGAGGTTACATATTCTCTGCTCTTGCTGGATAAAAACCCCTACTCAGAGGGGTTTAGTGAGCTTATCTCTAAGAGGGCAACCCCAAACGGGACATGGAGCCTTTTTCTTTCTGGGCTAACACTGGAATCTGGGATCAGACATCTGGGAGATGTACTCACTATATTTCTTTTGGTAGACTCAGAGGGCCAACAGGCAGAAGCTAGATGGATAGGGTATGGACTTTGCTTGCAAAGGTCCCCCAGGACATGCTGTCCTTTCCCTCTTGGGCAGGAGTCCCTCTTCCACAGAAGCATAATGGATCTGGGCTTCTGCAATGTGATCCTTGTGAAGGAGGAGAACACCAGGTAGTCAGAGCTGGGGGTGCAGGTGGTGGGTTGCAAGGGCCCTCTGTCCTATCATTTTCTTCCTGCAATAGAAAAAAGAAGGGCACCTGTCCTCTCCTGCAGAGCCGCAGCAAACTGAGGCAAACATTACTCTCCTGCAGTTCCTTCCATGTGCATGTAAGGGTTGCCCACAGGCTGTTAAATCATTGTGCCTCCTCAGGGGGGAGAGGCAAGTGGTCTCCCCCCTTTTTTTTGTTCCATGATAGAGCTTTGTCCTGGGACATGAGACTAGGGTGCAAACCCTTCCTGATGACTAGACCTCTGTGTACCTTGGGGAGTCTTCTCTGATCCATCTTCCCCTCAGGTTTCGAGGCTGGCTGGTTCGCAGGCTCTGCTATTTCCTGTGGTCCTTGGAGCAGCACATACCCACCAGCTCCGATGCCTCCCAAAAGGTCATGGAAAATACTGGGTGAGGAGGCAGATCAGAATCTGGCATTTGTGGGATACTTAAAAGGGTGACAAAGGTGCTAAGTCAGGATGGCCAGGGCTGGCTGGAGTGAGGCTTTTGGAACGTTCTTTCTGCTTGGGCCCATATCAATTCCTTGCTATTTAGTGGGAACTTGATTGGAGAGACTGTTGGCATCTAACCAAAACTGTCCCCCTAACTGCAACAGAGTGCAGAACCTCCTCTCAGGGAGGATCCCAGGAGGGGCTGGAGAAGGCCAGACACCTGACCTAGTGAAGAAAGAAGTGCAGTGCATCCTGGGCCACATACAGTCTACACCCTGCCCCTTCTTGCTCAGGTAACTATGGTGAGGGGCATATGTCCCTTAGGTTGAGGCCTCTGCCCCTTCTGGAAAGTGGATGTCAGCTGGGCTTGGAAAATCACTTGAGTGTCTGTTTACTAGAATGGGCTACAGCCTACTGTAGTTCTTCATTGGGTCATACTGTACAGGTCTGCATACTTAGATGTAGGCTATTCAAGCCTCACTGTGGACAGTGATACAGCTGCTCAAAGAAAGGAACGAGGGCTGAGCCAGAATACCCAGGAGGGAAGAAGGCCAGTCCTGGAGGTGCAGGAGTAAAAGCAGAGGAAACCGTCTCTGAGAGGGAAAAGCCAGAGTCAGGGCCCTGAGCAGGAAGGGCTGGGTTCACAGAAGATACTGACATGGTTGGAAACTGATGAGTGAAGCAGAGGGCAGCTGGAGAAGAATTTGAGAGGTAGAAGAAACCAGAGCAGAGCCACTCCAAGGGCAGTTAAAAAGCCCTTGAAAAGTTTTAAGTGAAGAGTGCTAGCATGATGAGTTGAGGTCAAAAGCAGAGACCAGCACAACATCTACAAAGCCTTTTGTTCCAGTGAGAGATTGACAGGGATGTTGGAATGAGTAGGTAGAGAGGTTAAGGTGGTAATAAGGGACTTATGGATAGACTGGGTGGTAGGCTAGAGGTGGTAAGAGGAAAAGACAGAAAATCCCTGTTTCTGGCCTAGGGGTGTATACAGAGAGGGACAGGCTTGGTGAGGGAGGAACTGGCCCTGGAAGGATGTTTGGATTGCAAGAGTTCCAAAAACTGACCTGAGGACTTGGTTGTATAGGTCTGTGAGCTCAGATGAAGGGAGATATACTTGTAGAGCTGTAGTATACAGTTTACATTTAAAGACAGGGAATGCATTAAGCTGCTGAAGGTTGTGTGCCGGGCTTAAAGTTGTCTTTAAGTGAAAAAGAATGGAGAGGCTGTTGGTGATCTTGACCAGTCCTCTATTGTAACAGTTCTTGACTCTGTTGAGGCTTTCATGCCCTTGGTCTCAAGATGTCCTTGTGTAGGAGCTCCAAGCACAATTCTAGTGGGCTGCCTGCTTCCTCTATGCACCTAAGTCGATAGGTGGTCTAACAGTACAGCTTTTATAGGGGCACGACACCCTCCAGTGTTGCAGCGTCTGCCGCTTCTCAGAATTGTCCCCATCAGATGTGGACTGGCTGCCTGTCCGCCTCCTGCCTTTCCTGCTACCTACTTTCGTAGTGAGATGGCCCCCTACAGGGCACTGAGCAAATGCCCTGAGCCCTCCTTTTCTCATCTCCCTTTTGCTCCACTTTTCCTGGTAGTTGGTAAATATAGGCTGCTAGGTTCTGTCTGGAAAGGGTCTGGGTCCTTTGGTTTCCCTTTAGATAAACAGAGGCAGGATCCGTGTCTGGTGGAGCCAGGTATGTTGTGAACTTGGAAGAGTCAGTACCTCACAGGCGTGGGCTGTATCAGAACCCTTTGTTGCCCCAGCACCCATTTAGCATTGTGTACTGCTCAGCAGATTGTGACTTCTCTACTTACTTTCCTCCTGTTCAATGTGGGCAATAATGTTGCTTGCCTTTGAGGAATTCTGGGCAACTTTCTGGGGTGGTGTGGGCTGCCTTATGGTCGGTGACCCTGCTGCACCTCAAGTTGACATTGCTTCCAAGGCTGTTCAGCTGGGCACTGCTGTGGTTCCTGAACCGCCTCTTTCTGAATGTGCAACTTCACAAGGGACAGATGAAGATGGTCCATAAGGCTGTCCAGGAGGTAAGCCAGACCATATTGGATAGGACTCGATGCCAGAGCAGATGACCAGGCCCTATCATTTGTTTAAAAAAAATCCATAGCTCTTAGACAACCTTGTCACCACATCGCCTCATAGTCCTGCTTCTACAAGGCTTCTTAAAGTTGTGGGAGGGCTGTCTACCTTTGGGAGATGCGCAGAGGAGAAGCCTGCTCTCCCTTCCTCAGTGCCGCACTGGGACTTGCAGGCACTGGCGTGGCTGTGTTTTTAGTGTGAGCACTTTCTTCTCGCTGTCTCTGGGGCAGGGCTCGCCGCTTGTCTTCCTCTCTACGCACAAGTCTCTGTTGGATGGTTTCCTGCTGCCTTTTGTACTGTTGTCCCAGGGCCTTGGTGTGGTCCGCGTGGCCTTGGACCCCAGCATCTGCTCCCCTGCTCTCAGGTACGGCAGGTGGGCAGCCCCAGCTGGAGCAGCGGGTGGAGTGGATCTTGCCTTCTTTAGCCTGTTGGCAGCCATATGGCAGCCCAGCTTGTAGACTGGGAAGGGTAGCCAAGGTCCCTGAGCTATGTCTGCCTGGGAGAATCAAGGCCCTTGCAGGCCTCTGGGCCAGCCTCTCCTCGTCCCCTTCTCATTCGGCTGTGTCCTGTGCTCACAGAGCTCTACTGAGGAAACTTGGGGGACTTTTCCTGCCCCCAGAGGCCAACCTCTCTTTGGACAGCTCAGAGGGCACCCTCGCCAGGACTGTGCTCCGTGCAGTGAGTACTCTAGTAGCCATGTGGGGTGGGCCAAGGGTACAGGGGTCTGCCCTGATTCTGCCTTGATGCCCACCCTTCCTCTTCCCTTATAGGCTGTGGAACAGCTGCTAGCCAGTGGGCAGTCTCTGCTCATCTTCCTGGAAGAGCCCCCTGGGTACCCAGGGCCCAGGCTTTCAGCCCTGGGCCAGGCCTGGCTAGGACTGGTGGTCCAAGCGGTGCAGGCAGGCATCGTCCCAGATGTCACACTGGTACCAGTTGCCATTGCCTATGATCTGGTTCCAGATGCACCATGGAACATGAACCATGTGAGGCCCTCTTGTCCCTGGGGACCAAGCAGACACCAGTTCTGGGTGGCACATTCTCTGCCGCTGGGATCCTTTAAGGCTGAGGTCAGATTGGGACGTGAAGTGTCCCTAGAGTCACCATCCTACAGTGTCTCCCAAGGTCTTTACCATCACTGTCTTACAGAAGTCCCCACAAGGGAGGTCATGAGTGAAAGGACAGGGAACCTTTCCCCTTCCCCCTGCTCATGCCTCCCAACCCTGCTGAGCCCACTGACTCACCACCCACAGCTTCGCTCAGGAAGGTAGGCAGCAGTTCCATACTCAAGCGGGCCAGATACGTGAGGCCTGGGTCAGGCCGTGGCACCACCACCAAGTCCCCCTGGTGGACACGCAGCAGAACCACATGTGCCCTCAACAGGCTCAGCGTATGTTGGGCCAGGCACTGCAGCTGCCCAGAGAAGCCCACGTCAAAGCCAAGAAGTAGGGTCTCCTCTGTCAGCCAGGAGAACTCCCCCAGGAGCTGTGACAGGAGCACCCCCTGCCACAGGCTGTGGAGAGGACCCATGAACAGTGTGGAGGGCAGAATGGGTAGCAGCCCTGAGACTTGTCCAAGAAAATACATGTTCCTTCACTGCAGGACTTGGCTCCTCTGGGGTTATGGACAGGGGCCTTGGCTGTCTTTCGGAGACTGTGTAACTGCTGGGGCTGCAACCGTAGAGTCTGTGTCCGGGTGCACCTTGCCCAGCCATTTTCCCTCCAGGTATGAAACCAGTTGGGAAAGTCTGGGATAGCCTTTGTGGTAGTTTGGCCTTCAAAGCCATTTGTGGGGATAATATTTCCTGTCTTACATGGTCTGTACGGGTTTCCTGGGATGGGGTGGCAAGAGCAGACCACATGTCTTTACCCTGGGCAGGAATACACCCTCAATGCTAGAAGCTGCTGGGGTGGCAGGCAGACCCTGGAGCACCTGCTGCAGCCCGTTGTGTTAGGTGAATGGTAAGGAGCACAGGTATATGCGTCTGGGGGTGGGGCAGGCCGCTCAACTCCATCCATCCCAGAACATCAGCACCAGGACACTCCCCTTCCCTACAGTCTAAGTGTAGGGTGGCACACTGGCCTGGAAGGGCAGAGGGTTGCATGAGTTCCACCAGGACTTGGGGAAACAGCCACAGCTTTGGAAAGCTTTAGACTTGTATGGCATTTTAGTCCGGTTTCTTTCTTTGATCTGTCTCTATCCCAGTAGTGTTGTTCCAGACACTGAGAAGGAGCAAGAATGGACCCCACCAACTGGTCTCCTCCTGGCCCTCAAAGAAGAGGACCAGCTCCTGGTCAGAAGACTGAGCCGGCATGTCCTGAGTGGTGAGGGAAGCCCAGATCTGCACCTCTGGGGGTGTGACTCGCTCTACTTTCTCTATGTGGATTAAAAGGGGGCAGTTATTAGGACCCGTGGTTGTCAGCACCGGACTCCCCTCTCCTGACACCAGGCTAGTAGGGGCGTCCAGGGACATGGGGAGCACATGAACTCCATGTCCGACCCAAAGGCAGCCGTGCAGATCTATGCCAGGTCCAACCCTACCCTACCTCAGGCGCCCCTGTAAATGGGGATGATAACTGAGAGTAGCAGCATGTACCTGCAGAGTGCACTTGCTGAAGTCTGTTAATGCCTTCTCAAATGTCACTCCATGTCCACTGTTGGGGTGGGCCTGGCTCACAGCATGTGCTAAGTGCTTCTTGGAACCTGCCCTCCCCTGCTGGGGTGGAGTTGGGGTTGTGTGGCTGGAAAGATCTGTGAAATGCTGGAAGCGATGAAGCCCCTCCAGGCCCTGACTCCTGGCCACACCCTACATCTCCTGCTTCTCTCATCCCAGCCAGCGTGGCCAGCTCAGCAGTGATGAGCACAGCCATCATGGCAACACTGCTGCTCTTGAAGCACCAAAAGGTAGAGCGCTGTGTGGCGGGGCCCAGGGAACGGCAGGGTTTGGCCCTCTGCTCAGGCCTGTTTTGTCTCCAGGGGGTGCTCCTGTCACAGCTCCTGGGGGAGTTCTCCTGGCTGACAGAGGAGACCCTACTTCGTGGCTTTGACGTGGGCTTCTCTGGGCAGCTGCGGTGCCTGGCCCAACATACGCTGAGCCTGTTGAGGGCACATGTGGTTCTGCTGCGTGTCCACCAGGGGGACTTGGTGGTGGTGCCACGGCCTGACCCAGGCCTCACACATCTGGCCCGCTTGAGTATGGAACTGCTGCCTACCTTCCTGAGCGAAGCTGTGGGTGGTGAGTCAGTGGGCTCAGCAGGGTTGGGAGGCATGTGCAGGGAAGAGGGGAATGCTTCCCTCCTCATGCTGTCTTCCTTCTCCGCCAGCCTGTGCAGTGCGGGGGTTGCTGGCGGGCAGAGTACCACCTGAGGGGCCCTGGGAGCTGCAGGGTATAGAGCTACTGAGTCAGAATGAACTGTACCGCCAGATCCTGCTGCTGCTGCACCTGTTACCTCAAGACCTACTGCTGCCCCAGGTCAGGCCCCTCTCCTAGCTCAGCAGGACCCTGGGCCTTGTCCTTAGGACCTCCTGTGGCAGTGATCTTGGCCCCCAGCCCCCTCCCCATGGGGGTTCTTGGAAGGGCACTGGTGCTTCTCTTCTGCAGCCCTGTCAGTCTTCCTACTGCTGTTGTCAGGAAGTGTTGGACCGACTCATCCAGTGCGGGCTTCTGGTTGCTGAGGAGGTAAGCTCCCACCGCAAGGGCCAGCACCCTGGGCTGCTCCTCTGACTCTGGTGTGCTCTGGGAGTGTACTGCCATTGGCCCAGCACACATACACCTGTCTGCACTGGATCTGTATGTCTCATGCCAGCTTGCCATGTGTGGCTCTAAAGTTCTCTCCATACCTACTTCTTCACATTTCTTAGTGAGCTTGGGTACTTGGCCTAGGTAGTTCTGAACATCCTTTTGGGCTTCTCAGATCTGGTTGCACCTGCCAGGACCAGGACTGAGGGCTGTAGAGCTGTGTCCTGCCCAGCCTTACCAGGGACCAGACCAGTAACTCTCTCAACTCCCCAGACCCCAGGCTCCCGGCCAGTCTGTGACACAGGAAGGCAGCATCTGAGTGCAAAGCTGCTGTGGAGACCAAGTGGGGACTTCACTGACAGCGAGAGTGACGACTTTGAGGAGCCGGGAGGCCGGTGCTTCAGGGTGTGTTGGGAGGAGCTACCCCAGGAGGCACGTGGAGGCGGTAAGGTCCCTGGGAGCCTGCATTCCTCCTTACTCTGGTCTGTCTCCAGCTTAGCCAGCAGTCTCGTTGCCCTGACTTCTTCCTCTTCCTCTGCCGCCTGCTCAGTCCAATACTCAAGGCCTTTGCACAGGCAGCCACCTTCCTCCACGTGGGACAGCTGCCTGACTCAGGTAAAGCCCTTACTCCCCTGGCTGTGTTCAGGGTGGGGCTCGGTCCCACAGAGCTGGGGTCTAGGTCTAATCTCTCCTGCAGAGGCAGGCTACTCGGAGCAGTTGTTCCAGTTTTTACAGGCCTGTGCCCAGGAAGAAGGGCTCTTTGGTAAGTTCCAAGCCCCATCCCCGGCCTCCTGGGGGTAGGTTTGCTGGTGAGTGCTGCCCTCTGCTGGGCAGTGGTTGTCTGACTCCAGGGAAGGGACTTTCATTTCTTTCGTTTAATGAGACAGGGTTTCTCTCTGTAACAGAGCCTTGGCTGTCCTGGACTTGATTTGTAGGATCTCAGAGATCTACATAGCCCTGCCTCCCAAGTGCTGGGATTAAAGGAGGGCACCACAGTACTTGGGCTCCATAGGAGAAAGTCCTGTTCAGTGGCCTGCCTCAGCTTCATTGTCTTTCTCTTCCCTCCAGAGTGTGCAGACCCAAACCTCGCCATCAGTGCTATCTGGACATTCAAAGACCTGGGGGTAAGAGAGGCCATCTCATCTGACCTTATCCCTCAGCCCCATGAGCTGCTAGAACTGCTTAGGGGAACTACCTTGTTCCTCCAACCCATGGGGGTATCTAGCATGAGTGCTAGAGTGTGTGGTTTTCCTGCCTTCCTGGTTTACAAATGACTGCCTTCCCCTACCACTACTATGTCAAGTAGTATCACTCTCAGGCACTGAGGTGTCACTACAGGTTTGGGGGATCAGGCTTGGCCCTGGGGGCACTGTCCCCTAAGCAGGGGTGGTTACAGTCCGTCTTGCTGCCCAGGTACTGCAGCAGATGCCTAGCCCTACAGGGCCCCAGCTCCACCTTTCCCCTGCGTTTGCCGGCCGGGACAACCAAGACAAGCTGGAGCAATTTATCCGACAGTTCATCTGCAGTTAAAACCAGAGACCTTGACGGGACTGGTCAGCCTAGAAGTGTGTGTCCTCTGGTCAAGACACAGCTGGCCTGGATTTACAAAGCCTGTGTTTGCTCATCATTTGGTGTGATAAATAAAGGGACTAGGCTAGCTTGTTCCCTAAGCCTCAAGTATTCGTCCAATACCTTCTCCCTCCTTGCTCAGCCCTCTGAAAATGGCCCACCTTCAGGGGCGGGGGATGTGAGGTAGTGTGTGTGTGAGTGTGTGACTAAATGAAAGCAGAAGCTAAGCTGCAATTTCAACAAAATTTTATTTCTGAGGCCTACCTAAGGGCAGCTTCAAGTAGGCAGGGCCAGCAGTGAGCTGGGTGGTTCACCTTGTCTCAAGTTCAGTGTTTACAGGGATGCCATCAGACCACCTTGTTGATGATAATACCAAGTTCTTCAATCTCACACTGGACTTCATCACCCTTCTGTAACACAGCAGAGCACAAGGATTTTAGCCCTTGGCTCCAGTACAGGCTTTCCCCACTCTATTCCCCCAGGCTGTTCCAAGCTTGCCAGCCTCCCTGGCTCTCATCTTTCCACCATTTCCTCTTTTAAACCAGCTTACATTGAGAAAAACTGGAGGCTTCCTAAACACACCAACTCCTGGAGGAGTCCCAGTCAGGATGATGTCCCCTGGGTAAAGAGTGACAAACCTAGGGAAAGCAGATGGGTCAAGTAAGACCATGGGCTGAGAGTAGGCTGTTTCCAGGTGTGCCCGTGGGTGGGGCTGGCTGTGACAGGCTCCACCCACTTACCGGGAGACCCAGGCTATCAGCTCTTCAGTCTTGAACACCATCTGGTTGGTGTTGCTGTTCTGGACCACCTCCCCATTCACTCGACAGCAGATCTTTAAATTGTGCGGATCTGGAATTCAAAATAATACTATGGAGTTACCCATGCCCAACATCAGCCCCAAAGGAAGGAGGAAACCTAGGGAGCGTGTCTACCGACACTGGCTTACACACTTTACTCTGAGCTTCCTGTGAAGACTGGTCCCCCGAATTCCCACATCAAGCAAGGAGAGGAGGGACATTCTAGACTCTGAAGGGGGAGAAAACAGCTGAGGGATTTGCCTTTAAAAATGGGCATGTCGGCCAGGCAAGACGGCTTAGCAGGTAGAGGCAATTACTGTCAAGCCTGAGGGCCTGAGTTAATCCCTGAGACCCATATGAACCCAGTTAGAGAACCAACTCTTGGAAATTGACCTCTGAGCCAGAGGTAGTGGCACACGCCTGTACTCCCAGCACTCAGGGAGGTAGAGGCAGGTGTATCTCTGTGAGTTCAAGGCCAGCCTGGTGTACAAAGCAAGTCCAGAACAGCCAAGGCTACACAGAGAAACCCTGTGCTGAAAAAAAAATTAACCTCCGATGTCCATCCATGCACTATGGCATGCATATATGCATGCACAAAGTGTTTTAAAATAGCACATTCATATGGTTATCAATTATACTATCTAATTCTCTACATATTTAACATATTTCCCAGTAAAATAGAACAGGGAAAAGAGGGGCATTGGTTTACAGCAGAGGCTGATCATTGTAGATCTAAAATGACTCCAAAGTGACAGGGATAGCAGAGCAGCAGAAAAGGGGGCACCCAAGCTATCCTGCACCCCTCACAGCAGCTGGAAAACACTGTCATGAAGGGCTCACCCATGTAGCTAAGGCATCCCCCATGGATGGGTGTACAGTGGGTGTGCACGGTCCTATTGGTGCTCTGTCTCCCGTGGAGAAAATGAACAGGCTTCTTCACAGCCGCCGTCCACCATGCTCAACAGCCAGCCTTGCTCCTTCCAGCTTGAGGACTATTCCAGATGGAGACAGATGGAGGATGTCCCTCACCCCAAGTGCTGTGTTTTTTATGTAGTTCATTTTATGGATGTAGTTTCACAGCAGCTGCAGCTGTGTTCCCTCTAAGAGACTCTGGAAGGAAGTTCCACAGAGCTAGCTCACAGCTGAGACTTTCCCCTGCGGGACAGCAGCGACACTGCAGTCTGCATACAGCCATAGCCACAGTCCGCGGAGCACTGTTTTCTCCTGACACGCAGGCACTGTTCACAGGAGGGCACACGCAGCAGACCAGTGACCTACCTGCTATGCTGTCCCTGGTAACCAAGGCAGGGCCCAGAGGGCAGAAAGTGTCAAAGGTTTTCCCCAGTAGCCACTGCTTTCCATTGCGTTTCATCTGCCAGTCCCGAGCACTCACATCATGAGCCACAGTGAAGCCAGCCACGTGAGCCATGGCATCTGCAGCCTGTTGGGGCAGGAAATTTGGCCAGATAGGTTACATCACAGGTGACAGAAGCCCGAAAACAAAGAATCTCAAAGCCATTATCACACATTAACGCCGGGACTAGCCAAAGGTGGTATGTAAAAAGCAGGGGAGTGAGCGAATCGCCAAGTGTGTCCCAGTGCAAGACAGCTCCAGTGGGGGAGGATGGCCATAACCAGCAGAGGCAGGATCTGGGGCTGCTGCTGCTCCTGGCCCGGGAGCCCCCTTCCACCTCACCTTGATGTGTTTGCCTTTCTTTCCAATCACCACGGCCAGTTCCACCTCCCAGTCCACTTCCTGCAAAGTGGGAGAGGACAGGTGAGCTGCAGTGGCTGCAAGGTAGGCCTCAGCTTAAGGACCCAGGGTGAAGTGGGTGTGACTTGCAGATCCCTAAGCTCTGGGCAGTGGCAAGAAGCACCACTGGAGGTGACCAGGAAATCAACACGTCTGGGAGAGGAGTTTAAAAGTCACTCTTGACATCTGCAATGAAGAGTGATGCCAAACAGTAAGAGTTAGTGATACGTAGCTACTGTATCCTGACACTGTGCATGTGGTGTAATGCATTAACTCATTTAATAAGACTGAGATCCAGGAATAAATGTATTTAAGGGGCTTAAGTAAGCAACTTACAAAGAAGAAATGCACATGGCTACAAACTGTGAACAAAATGCAGTTGTAAAGAACTTACAATTTAGTCTTTCCCAGCTGTTTTTCATGGTAATGGCAAGAAATGGAGTCGGTCACTTGAGCCTGGGCGCCAGCTTGGCTACCAGTGCCACTAAGGAAGCAGGCTCCACAGGGAAATGGGAACCAGCAGGGTGGCCAGACTGGGTTCATCCAAATTGAGTAAGCAAAACATGAGGAATTATTAAAAAACTTAAAATGAGGAATTGAAAGCACGGGGAGGGCTAAGGAGATGGCTCATCAGGTGAAGGTGAAGGTGCTAGCCACAGAGGCCTGATGACCCAAGTTCAGTCCCTAGAATGCATGAAGAAGGCTGGATGCGGCAGCACACATCCATAATCCCGGCACTCGTGGTGAGACAGGAGGCAGAGAGAGGAGAATCACCCAGAAGCTCAGCAGCCAGTAGCCTGGGAGTATGCACAAAAATGAGACCCTGCCTGTCCCAGCAGGGTGGAAGGTGAGAACGGAGAATGAACCACAATGAGAGGCTGGAGAGATTGCTCAGTTCTTTCAGAACCCTGGTTTGTTTCCCGGCACCCACATCAGGTGCTCACAACTGTTTGTAACCCTAACTCCAGGGAGCCCCACACCCTCTCTGGCCTCCACAGGCCAATTATGGTAGAGAGAGTAAATTAACATCAAGTGAACAAAATGGTCACACTGAGAACACCTGATGTACGAGTCTCCTGACAAGGCTGTAATGGGAAACACAGGGCATTTCCTGTGCAGGGTGCCTCAGAAGACTGCTTCAGCTGAATCTCACAAGGAAATAAGGTAAAACTGAACACAAGGCACCCTGTGAGGAATGTCCGGAAAGGAAACCATGTGGCAACCTCAAATGTGTCAGGGAGAAGACTGAGAAGAAAAATGTTCTTGATGGAATTGGGACAAGGTGCAGGTGTGGCAGAGACACAGCCGGGGGGCGGGAGGGAAGAACAAATAGAACGAAAGATGTTCTTGATGGGAGTCTGGGAATAAGGTGCATGTATGTATGACAGAAATACAGCTGAACAAACAATACCAGGAGAATATGCAGCAAAGTGTGAACACCTAGGTGTGGGCAGCAGGAATATTGGCAGCTTTATCTACATTATTAATATACTTTGACTGTAGAAAATTACTGCTGTAATTGGGGACAGATGTCAGTTAATTCCTCCTGTCACCTGCACCCAGGGCTGTGTGAGTACAGTATAGTCCTCACTAGTGTAGTGCACTACTCAGTGACAAGCTCAATTAAGACAGCTGTTCTCAATCTCTGGGTTGCAACCCCACAGGGGTCACATAGCAGACATCCTGCATATCAGATATTTACATTAAAATTCATAACAGCAGCAAAATTAGTTATGAAGCAGCAATGAAATAATTTTATGGTTGGGGGTCACCACAACATGAACTGGTGAGGACCACTGCTCTAAGAGTCTAAGGGAATGCCTCGTGTGCTGACCCCATTGCCTGGGTGAGGAGCACTGACCTCACTCTCTGGTGGGAGGATGATCTCATCATAGGGCCCCACAATAGAGCTGGAGAACTTGCTGAAGATGATGGGCTCCTTGGGCACCCGCACATTCTGTTCTTTGCAGTGGTCTGCATAATTCATGCCCACACACACCACCTTGTCTGGCCGGGTGACAGGGGCCAAGAAGGTCACCTGTGACCGAGGGAGGACTGGCAACTGGGTAGCCAGGGCTCTGTAGAGACCAAGCAGGAGAGGGGCTAGGTGGGAACAGGTTCGGGATCCCAGGGCAGGCTGGGGAGAGGCCACAGTAGTTATGACTTGGTTTTTGCATTTTCTAGATTTCCCCTATTAGTGTAAAAGCCTCAACCCCAGCTACACACAGTCCTTTGACAGCAAAGCACACTACGCATCCCGCGCTCATGTCCTTCCCACTTGGGCAATTCTTGTTCATGTAGAAGGAAAGGTACAAATGGGAGTAGGTGGAAAGGCGTCTGTCTCGCACCCCTTCTGGTCGCTGTGTCCTTCCCTGGAGACAGCTCCCATGTCCTGGATAGCTCATTCCAGCTGCAGTGGAATACCCTTCTCATCTCATTGTTTTGAATATGAACAATAGAGTATGTTATATATTTTAACAATTTAACATATATTTGGTGTTCCCCTAGAACACAGAGTCCTCTCCCCTCCCCTTTTTGTTTTTTCAGGGCAGGGTTTCTTGTGTAGCCTTGGCTTTCCTAGAACTTGCTCTGTAGACCAGGCTGGCCTTGAACTTGGAGCTAGCCCAGCCTCTGCCTCCTGAGGGCTGGGATTAATGGCGTCCTTCTTATGGCTGCTCTCCTATTCTGTTGACACACACTTGGTTCCTAATAGCAGGAAAGGAAGTGATATCTAATTTTTAAGAAAATGACCATTTGGGACCATAATGTCTCAGACACTGTGATGTCAAACATTTCTGTTTCTGCCACTCTCCTTTGACTCTTCAGGCTGATTCCATGGTTGGCTTCAGGGCTACTCCCAGTTAATCTAGCACAAACTCAGGATCTCTTTCCTCTAAGGGTCTAAACCATGCCCCATCTTCCCAAGAGGCCTCTTAGGACCTTGTGGCAGGCTCTTGCAGCTGGAGAGATTTAGCCTCCCAGGAAGGTAGTATAAGGTAAGGTCCTGGCTACACAATCAAATAAATTAATCATCCTCCTTGAGCCTGTTTCCCTCTCTGTAAACTGAAGGTGTTATATGAGACATTTAAAGCTTCTGCTGGGTCTGATATAACTGTAATTCAAGGGGCTGAGGCAGGAGGTTCTCCAGTCCAAAGCCCACTGGGGCTACACCGCAAGACCCTTAGAAATGAAATGTGTCATGTATGTGTTAGCTCTTTACTAAAAGAACAAGTGAAAGAGAAACAGTGGGACCCTCTGCTGCTTTGCAGAGGAACTACTTGTTGGCGGGAGAGATGGGAGGGAGAGAGACTAGGGAAGGACTGCCTGCTGACTTACCTTCTCGCCACTGACAGGGTAGTCTCTCCCTGTTCCAGGAACTGCATCATTGTCTTGGGGAGTGTGGGGTCAAAGGTGTTTAGGTCCACGACTCCTCCACCAATCCCTGACTCCAGGCCCAGGTGAGGCTCTTCCAGGTGGGGCGCTTGGAACTGTACCAGCCTCATGTTTCTTGAGGGTTGATTGGGCCTCTTCTGAACCTGCAGCAGAGCTGAGACCAACCTCCTCCGCCCAGAGCCCAGCATCAAAGCCTAAAATGAAAGAAGCCAGCCCCAGGAGACTGAAGGATTGCAGAACCATCATGAAGATCTCTTAGCTCCTTTGCCCCATCAACCATTCTCAACATGACACTTGGGAAGTGCTCACATGGGTTGTTTCACCCTGCAATCCTTCAAAAAGTCAGGGTACAGATGACTCTGCCTGGCTTTAGGCTAGTTCCAGGGATCCCAGCCTTTCCCCAACCAGTGTTTCCTGAAAGTTCCCACTGCTGCAGGCAAGTGGTAAACACAGCAGGTCAACTCAGCCTCCTGTCCTGTATGCTGGGGAGACAGGCATGAGCGACTGATGGACACAAGCCTCAGATATTGAGATGATGCTATGAAGATGGCCAGGCCACTGCCTTTACCTCTTCACCTGCAGAAGGTTAAAATGTGAAGGACTCGAAATCAGCCCCAAATTAGGCAAATGGCTACTGCTAGAAATGGCTTCCAGCTGCCTTGTGCAACTTTTATTATTTATTTTTCTGAGGCAGGATTTCTCTGTGTAGCTTTGGCTGTCCTGGAGTTGCTTTGTAGACCAGGCTGGCCTCAAACTCATAGAGATCTGCCTGCCTCTGCCTCCTTCCCTGAGTGCTGGGATTACATGTGTGTGCCACCACCCCCAGCTCTCATGCAACTTTTAAAAAGTACTAACTTGATCCTGTTGCCCTCTGACTTAAGTACTTCTACTGCTCACATGCTCAGCTGGACACCCTGACAGTTTGCCCTGGCCCAGGAGCTGCCCTCCACCCCCTGCTGATGGGCACTTTCTGCTGTTGTAGCACCAGGAGACTCGGAATGCCCAGAGGCTGGAGACCTAACCTGCACATTGCTCAGCCATCTCCCTGGCTTCAGTAGGTAGGTCTGTGTCTTTCACTACTGAGCCTACAGTGCTGCTGCTTTGTATGAAGCTCAGGCTTGCACTGCCTCTGTTCACTCAAAGATGGAAGATGCAAGGGCCTTGACTTTTCACTTCTTGGAAGAGCCTAGCCAACTCTGGGAAGTGGCTGGCCATGTCTTCCTTCTTCAGAGCCAGACCTCTTGGAATATAGCAAAAAGATTCAGGGCCTGTTTTGGATTCTAGGCTCCACCTAAAGATAAGCCTCATTCTCCTGTTTCCTTTGTTTTTATGGTATGGGTGCAGGGCCAGGAGGGCACATGCTAGCTCTAGCCACAACCCAGCTAAACTACTCTCTCTCCCTACTCCACCCAGTCCCTCTTTTTGTCTTAATCTAGGTCTCATCTTCATTCCTTATCACATGGTCCTTCCCCTTAGGATACCTTGCTTTTAAAACCAGGGGCTAGGACAGCCCTTTTCCTTAAGCGCTTCCCTTGAAAGAAGGAGTTTAATCCCCAGAACCCATGTAAAAACATTTGTACACAGTGGTTCATGCTTGTAATTCCGGAGCTGAAGAAGCGGAGACAGGTGGGTTCCTGGGGCTTGCTAGCCAACCAGTCTAGTCTAAGCGCTGAGTTCCAGCCAATGAAAAGCCCTGCCCCCAAAAGTAAGGTGGATGGCACCTGAGGAACAGTGAGGACCTGAGCATATGAACAGACACACAGACACACTTCTTCATGCTTAAAAAAAAATGTAGAGGCAGTTCTCTCAGTCTGGGCTCTTGGTTCTCATCTGATTAAGTCAACCTGTACAGAAACACCACAGTGCCAGCTTGAAAGCCTGGGCTGGAAAACCAAAGGCATTCCACCTTCTGCTCTGTGGTCTTAATACAAGGACCACCATGCCACAATCCAAAGGCTGTTGTAGCACATGATCAGTCACACAATACATCAAATGGCAGTAACTGTCCCCAGGAAAGCCAAGCATTCCACCTGTGATGTTTAATTCTCTTGACTGTGGCTGGCAGGTACTGCTGGCCCAATTTTACAGGTGAACAAGCCATGGCTTAGATAGGGTAAGGGGTTTGCCTAAGGTTCAAGAGTCATACGGCTAAAAGAAAGCTGGCATTTGAGTCCAGGTCTAGATGACACTGAAGTCCTCCATTCAGAAGAAAGGTACTTCCTAAACAAGATAATCTAGCTCCAATTCTGCCCGCTCCTCTCAGGCCCCAACTGATACCAGCCCGTGGTCATCAGGCATGCCTCTGGGAAGCCAGTGGCTGTGGTCTCAGAGATAAGGCTGAACACCTGCTCGCTGGCTGTGCAGTATTGATGGAGAACCTGTGACAGGCGAGTTCAAGTTCATTTCTTGTCTATAACAAAAGCCACTGAGCAGAAAGCAACACTAAGGCTTCAGGAGGCGCTGGTGTTTTTGTAAGAATCCCTATGATTCACAGCACAGGGTCCCTTAGCAAACAGCACACGGATGGGCAGCTGGGGGCGCAGGGCGGTGCGTGCGACCCCGCTGACCTCCACTCTCCGGGAACAGAGGTCCGCCGCTCGATTTCCCAATGTCGGGTTTACCTCCCTCCCGCGATGGTCTAGCCTCAGCTTACCGGCTGCCGCTGCAGCCGGACCTAACCGGCGCCCTTACTCTGCCAGCAGACGCCTGCGGGGTCGCAGGTCAAGAGCGGAGGGCGGAGAATCCACGGCCACTACGGTGGCAAGTACCTAGCGGCTCTTCTCCGAGGGAAATAGGGCCCGCAGTCGCGATATGCTGACGTCAGGAAACCGCCGCCAATAGGCGGACTCCAGATTCCTGCCGGAAGTCCGAGCTCCTGCTGCTGGGTACCTCTTGTAGCCCCTGAGCTCCGAGCAGGCGCTCGGTGTGCGCTTTTGGGGAGACCCTCTCTGGCTCCAGGATGACTCTGGGCTTAGCCAGAACCGGAGAGAGCGCATCTTAGCTTTGAGCTTCTGCCTCTGCTTCTGGGCCAGGCACCTACTCATAGGCGCTCTGGTGGATCTTAATTAATAGTTTTGTCCTCTGACGTTGACATATTTAGGAGAGAGATGGCCAAATCTGTTGTGTTCGTGGAGAAAGTGTAAAGGCCCACGATGACTCCTGTGACAATAAGGGACAGTCCAGCCACTTATTTAACCACTTATTTAGCTGGCTTGGCAGGTGTGAGGCTATTCTGTTTCTTCAGCGTTTGGGCTTTGCCCCGGGAATCTTGTACTGGGGGAAGAAAAAAACAAACAAACAAACAAACAAAAAACCTGAAACCTGTGACAGCCAGTGGAGAAGTTTGTCCTCGAGTAAGAGCCATCACACAGTTTTGGCAACTGGTCAGAGTACCCTGTGGAGAGACTGGAACTGAGATAATGGGTCAATAACGGGCAGGACCATACTATGACCACCACTGCTTAGTTATGCATACCTCTTGCTTTCTGTTTGCGAACCTAAACCTCATGACCCCGAAGATGGACTTTGGGGTGTCACAGAACTTTTTATTTTTAACATTCATTTTGTTTGTTTTGCAACAGGGTTTCTCTGTGTAGCCTTGGTTGTCCTGGGCACACTTTGTAGACCAGGCTGGCCTCGAAATCACAGAGATCTGCCTGTCTCTGCCTCCCTGAGTGCTGGAATTACAGGCATGGGCCACCATGCTTGGTTACACTGAACCTTTTATTTGTTCTTTCTCCCAATGTGGCCATATTGGAGAAGTCTTGGTGTGTCTTGTAATGTTACTTGTTTCTATAACTGACACAATGGGGACCGATAGTGGTCAAGTCCAGCTTGTTAGGCCTGCCAGGGCTCAGGCTCTGACCCTAACAACTCCAGTAACAATTTCACCTACTTCTGGCAGCACCCACCCTTTTCTTCACATGCCTTGTTTCAGCAAGTTCAACCAGCAGGCTTTCAGGTGGTAATGTTCTACACAGCCACACTCCAAGTCCTCTGGTGTATGAAAATGTAAAAGGTACTCAGAGAAAGAGACTACTAAATGAGCCAAGGTCTAAACATCACCAGAAGCTTTAGATGTCCCAGGAAGAAGTATGGTCCTTTTATTAGTTACATTTTCTCTTAGTTTTTTCCCCACTGAGTCTTTTTTTTTTTTACATTAATGTTTTACATCCCTAGAAAGAACCTCAAGGTTTTCCTTCATGTGTGATTTCATCTTGTTTCTTCATAGTCCATGATGCCAGCTGAGGTTGTCAGTGCAAGCTGGCATGATAGGAGCAGATTATTCTTCCATGCTCTAAGTCTTTGAGCTGCATGTCAAATCTGGGGCTGATTACTCCATGTCTGTTTAGCCTGCTTGCAAAGTTGATAACATCTTCCTAGCTCCATGATCATCACCAATTCCAAATTCTTAGATACAACCAGGCTTCATCTTCACGGTAAGAAACTGGACAATAACTTCGGAGCATGCTGATAAAGAGCTGACATTTGTCTCATTGGTGGTGGCACACACCTTTAATCCCAGTGCTTGGAAGACAGAGGCAGGGTGAGCTCTGTGAGTTTGAGGTCAGCCTGGTCTACAAAGAGAGAGAGTTCCAGGACAGCCAAAGCTATACACAGAGAAACCCTGTCTCAAGAAACTAAAACCAAACCAAATCAAACCAAATCCTGACATTTGCTTCTCTCTTCAGCCTTGTAGGTCCTCAGGACATTCATGGGTCCTGCTATGCTGGCATGGAAGAATGGCAGAAAGAGAAGAGGAGGAGGCAGCCTGGAGAGGTGGCTCGGTTTATCAGCACCTGCTGCTCTTTCAGCAGACCCGGGTTTGTGTTTTGGCACCCATATGGTGTCTCACAACCTGTAACTCCAGTTCTGGGGGATCTGACACCTTCTCTGCCTCCGCAGGTACCAGGCATGTAGTGCACAGATGTGCGCAGACAATGCATACATAGAGTAAAATACAATACACCCGTAGGATAAGATAAAAATCTGCAAAGAGAGAATAGGAGGGACTGTCCCATTAAGTTCCCCCGATTACTTGCTGCTCTAACAAAACCACTGACATAAAACTTAAAGAAGGAGGAGCGACATTTTGGATCACAGTTTGAGGGCACGTGTCACCATGGCAGGGAAATTATGGTGGCCAAAACTTGAGAAAGCTGGTTATACTGTGTCAGCAATCAAGAAGGGAAAGATGAATACTGGTGCCCAACTTTCTTTTTCTTTCTTTCTTTCTTTCTTTCTTTCTTTCTTTCTTTCTTTCTTTCTTTCTTTCTTTCTTTCTTTCTTTCTTTCTTTCTTTCTTTCTTTCTTTCTTTTATGAAGCCTGGGGCCTTAGGCTACAGTACCTTCAGTTATAATGGGTCTAATCATCTCGATTAACTAACTTAATCTTGATAATCCCTGACCCACTTGCTTAGATGTCTTTTCAGTGACTCTAGCTCCTGTCAAACTGACTATCAATATTTACCACTCCAGGCCCTAACTACATGCACACAAAGCCATTGGAAGGAGCTCAGCTGAGGTGCCACGGCCAGGCTTGCATTTGAGAAGTTTGAATCTAGGAAGGTTGTCTGGGCAAGAGTAGAACAGATAAGAGCATCGGGGCTGTGTGGTGGTGGAGATGGCAAGTGCTCAGTTTTGGAGGAAGAACTGGCTGTCCTCAACGACAAGAGGAAGACCTGAGACAGAAGGGAATGTCTCTTCAATTCTGATAGTGCTTTAGCTGGTGGAGCCTCTGCCATCCTTGGAAATGCAGCTTCTGCAGGGGCTGTAGGTTTGGTAGAGGATAAGAAATGAGCCCGGTTTTGGACAGGCTGTAGGCCACATACCTGAGGGACATCCAAAGGCACTTCAGGATGTTGGTCATAGACAAGAATCCAGAGTGAGGCATTTCAGCCTGCCTCAAAGAAGCTAAGCCTGACAATAAAGGGAATCCATCGAGGGGGCTGAAATTGCACTGTGAACAGAACCTCATCTAAACCTCCTGCTAAGTCTTGGCCCAAAAGATTTTGGAAATTCAAGCTGTGGAACAGAAGAAAGTATTTGCAAATCAAATATTAGACAAAAGGCTTGACTCCTGACCATACAAAAAGCTCTCAAAAGTCAGTAATACCAAATTGAATGGATTATTGCACCAAAGGTTTATACAGAGGATTTTACAAAAGAGGATCTTTTTATTGGGATGAAAAAGATACTGAAGCACACTGATCATCATGAAAATGCAAAGTATAGTCATGGTCCCACACCACTGTGCACCTACTAAAATGACCAAAAGTTCTTTTCAAGTGTCCACAGGATTTGGAGGTACCGGAACCCTTATGTACTGCTGACTGCATTATAAACTATACGAGAATTCTTTGTTTGAGACAAGCGCTCTTCATGTAGCCTTGGCTGTCCTCAAACTCACAGAGAACCGATTACCTGAAACTCCCAGGGTTGGGGTTAAAGGTGTGAACCAGCATACCTTGCCCCATAGGAGTCTTGAAAAACTACACCACCACCACAATCTTGCCATTTCTCTCCTGCATATCAACAATATTGAATTTTTACCTTTACTCTGTGCTCTTAGAAATAGGGACAATAACCCCAGGGTTGGAGAAATAGCTTAGCAATGAAGAACTTTTGCTGATTTTGCAAGACTAGAGTTCAGGCTCTAACACCCACATCAGATGGTTTACAATTGCCTTCAACTCTAGCTCCAGGATATCTAATGCACAAAAACACTCTTTAAAACTCTCCATTTTCTGCATTCCATAAAACAGCTTACTAGAAAGAGCCATCATACTTGAATAAGGCTCCAATACTCTTGTTTACCCGTGACAAGAGCAGACACAGACTATGCAAATTCCCACCACTGCCTAATGGATGGTCACCTGACTTGCTTGTTTCTACTGTTAGTCAGAACAAAATCCATCCTAAGCTTTGGGCAGCACCCCTCCGTCCCCAGACCTCCACTTGGCCCAAACCATCATATAGTCCTCAGCAAGGGGGTCCCTATGCTTCATCTTCTATTCCTAGCCCAGGGCACTCTTTGTATCCTGTACATTAAGACAGGAACGTGCTTCTCTCAATTCTGTGAGCCACTTGAGTAAATTAATAAACTCTGAGGAGGGGATCAGGAAAGCAGAGTCCTTTGGTCTGATGCATAAATTAATTGAGCCTGGGCTTATGATTAGCATGGGAAATTACTTCTTGGGAACAGAGTCCCCCATGCCTGGGGTCTGTTGCTATCTTCAGATAGTGTTGAACTGAACTGAATGATAATATCCCAGATGGGTGTCCACTACTGCACAACTGTTTGCTATGTGAGAACGTCCTCCACAGAGCAGAAGTGATATGTACGTTGTGAACACGCGGCAGGAGAAAGCAACTCAGAGATGCTTTTCTCACCATAGCCTCAGTCCCCCAGAATAGTGTGCTGCCAAAAAAGCTTCAGTCCCCCAGAATAGTGTGCTGCCAAAAATGTTCCGTGAGGTTGTAACAGCCTTCACCAAAAGTGAAAGTGGGAGGGAGAGAAGCAGCAAATGGCATCATATCTAAATAAAACATACACTGTAGCCCCCAGTCTAGCCTCCACCTTCCAGCTGCTGGGATCAGAGGTGTACATCACCACATCTGGTTCATGCTGGCGATCAAACACTTGGTGCACGCTGGGAGAGCATGCTGCCAACTGAGCTACATCCCAAGAGAGCTTTATTCTCTTTTAATACATGAGTGCAGCAATGTGCCAGAGTGGGACCTGGAGCGATGGACTCCTCGCTGAAGATGTCTCCTGCACAACCAATGTCTTGCTGCTTTTCCCACAAACACAGGAGCAGAGAGGGGACAGAGAAAGGAGCCTGGGACCAGCACCCCTCCCCTCCAAGTCACCTTTGCACTACCGGGGTGGGGGGGGGTGGAGGAGGTGGGGGACCTCTACTCAGGGCTGGGAGAGTTTGTCAACAAAGCAAGAGACTCCAAGCCTTGAAAACTTGGTTGGCTGTCAGGAACGAAATGATGACCTGCTCTTTAGGGGCCTTATTTTTAGTTTCTGGACGTTTTACTGTATTTGGTGATTTTTTTTCCCCTAAACTAGGAAAGAGCGATGCCCCACAAGCATGCTGTGCACCGGAAAGGAAGGGCAGGGAGGAGGGCTGGGCTGGGCTTCCCAGGGAGGCTGCTGGGGCTGACAGGCCCAGCTGCACAAGCAGCCCACCAGCCTTTCAGAGTTGACTCTACATGGCCCCACAGCCAGCCAGCCCTATGACCTGAAAATGACCTGACCAGGGAACATCTCAGCCTCAGCCTGGAACTCTGCCCAGGCTGGGCCCAGCGCAGAGTGATGCCTCTGCCCTCAACCAGTTTCAGGTGTGCAGCACTCACTGCCTCCTCCTCCAAGATCCGGGCAGTCCCAGGCCCCTTCCTACTTGTGAGGGCATTCCATAAACAGAATAGTTGGCCTGACCCTCCCCCCACCCCTTCAGTTGGGCCACAGGAGTCTGGAAAGTGCATTGACCTTGACATCAGCAGTTGAAAAATTTCCAGCTCAGAGCACTGAACATCCAGTTCTGACAGGCTGTGCCGGAGGGTGGGTATTGGGAGTACTTTCAGGGGCTTTTGTACGTGAAGAGCACAGGCACTGAAAGCGAGGCACCTGAGGTGCAGTTTGATCTTTACCTCAAAGTGCTAGGAGCCCCCCCTTTCTTCTCTCCCCACCCCCTTCCTGGGACAGTACCTCTTCCCTCCTTGGATCCGTCCCCACTCATTGTATGATGAAATGGTACCATCCGCAGCAGTGAGAATTCCCTTTGCCAGCATTCCAGCTAAAGGCTACCTGGGCCTCTTCAGCTGTAATCAGTTCAAGTGCCCATCCCTCAACCAATCACAGTGATGGAGGAGTGTGCGCCGATTAGCTCGGGCTGGACCTTTCTCTTTTCTGCTGGAGGTGAGGGCTAGCCCTCAGGCTCCCTGCTTTAGTGCAGAGAGGAACACATGTGAAGTGGGTGTGGAGGCCCAAGACTAGTGCTCTGTCAGGAGGCCTCCCCCTTGTCCCCACCAGAGATGGCTAAGAGCCACGGTCCCAGAAGACTGCAAAGAAGCTGCCTTTACGGAGACTGGCCGATTACGCTGCATACTGTGGAGGGTGGTCCAGTCCGAAGGCGGACACCCTCAGTATGTCTGGCAGCGAGCAGGGAAAGGCGTGGGTTGGATGGGCTGGTTATGGGGCCACCGCTTCCCAGAAGGCAGGGTCTGCTCAGCACTTGGCTCTCTTTAGATTCTTGGGTGAGAGGGGTGGGGTGGGGTGCAGGAAGGAGCATTCTCCACATCTTGGTCGTCCTCAGGCACAGGTTCCTTCTGTCTCTGGACTCAGACCTCCCCTGGGTGTTGGTGGGCTCTATTCTCCTCTGGTTTGAACTATGAGCTCCACCTTTGCACAGTCCTTTCATAACCAGCTGCTTTGGACAAATCCAGGTGACTGAAGGAGCCCGAGTGTCATAGGGGATGGCTGGTCTTTGACCCACAGGGGGGCCCAGGACCTCCTTTGGCTAGTAGCAGAATCCAGGGGCTCAAGGACTTGTCTATGACAGAGCAGGTTGAAGAGCCCCGTCCAGATGCCCAGCGCAGTGGTGCACACCTGTCATCCCAGCTCTCTGGGAGGCAGAGGCAGGCGGATCACTGTGAGTTCAAGGCCATCCGGGTCGACAAAGTGAGTCAAGGATAGCCAGGGCTACAGAGAGAAACCCTGTCTGGAAAAACCAACCAACCAACCAACCAACCAACCAACCAACCAAACAAACAAACAAACAAACAAACAAGAAAGAAGAGCGCCATCCAGGATGATGGGACCTAGCTCATGGAGGTCTTAAGATGTGGGTCTCAAAGCTGAGCCTCTTCAACAGTCCTGTGCCTGCCTGGAAAGTTTCCTGCAGGGGAAAGGGTTCCCCAGAGCTCTGAATTTGTGCTGAGGGAGGCTCTACTGACTCTCACATTGGGCCGTTTATTCATTGTATTTATTTTTGTATGTGTGTGTGTGGTGCCGGCCTCCATGTGCAGTGGAGGCCAGTGGTCGGCATTAAGTCCTCCTCTGCTGCTCTGCATCTTATTTGAGTGTGTGTGTGTGTGTGTGTGTGTGAGCGTGTGTGTGTGTGAGTGTGTGTGTGAGAGTGTGTGTGAGTGTGTGTGTGTGTGTGAGTGTGTGTGTGAGTGTGTGTGTGAGTGTGTGTGTGAGTGTGTGTGAGTGTGTGTGTGTGTGTGAGTGTGTGTGTGAGTGTGTGTGTGAGCGTGTGTGTGAGCGTGTATGTGAGTG
>CM053748.1:8713168-8816830 GCA_028658305.1 Pachyuromys duprasi | reverse complement strand
GTGTGTGTGTGTGTGAGTGTGTGTGAGTGTGTGTGTGAGTGTGTGTATGTGTGTGAGTGTGTGTGAGTGTGTGTGTGAGTGTGTGTGTGAGTGTGTGTGTGAGTATGAGTGTGTGTATGTGAGTGTGTGTGAATGTGTGTGTGAGTGTGTGTGAGTGTGTGAGTGTGTGTGAATGTGTGAGTGTGAGTGTGTGTGTGAGTGTGTGTGTGTGAGTGTGTGTGAGTGTGTATGTGAGTGTGTGTGAATGTGTGTGTGTGTGTGTGAGCGTGTGTGTGAGTGTGTATGTGAGTGTGTGTGAATGTGTGAGTGTGAGTGTGTGTGTGAGTGTGTGTGTGTGAGAGTGTGTATGTGAGTGTGTGTGAGTGTGTATGTGAGTGTGTGTGAATGTGTGAGTGTGTGTGTGTGAGTGTGTGTGTGTGAGTGTGTGTGAGTGTGTGTGTGTGTGTGTGAGTGTGTGTGTGAGTGTGTGTGTGAGTGTGTGTGAGTGTGTGTGAGTGTGTGTGAGTGTGTGTGTGTGTGAGTGTGTGTGTGTGTGTGTGTGTTCTAGGCGAGTTTGTAAATTGCACTCATTTCACCCACAGCCATGTCTGATTGCACGAAAAGGGTGATACTGTTTTCCATATTTTACATGCAGGAAAGCGGCAGCATCAGGCAGGTCAGTGTTCAGGTCACAGAAACTGGAGAAGTGAAAGGAGAACCAGGGGCTCTCGGCCTTCAAGGGTCACATGCTGCCACGCGGCAGGACACCCCTGCAACCGTAATCAAACAAACCTTCATTCTCGAGCAAACGCTCTGACTCAAGCAAGTGATACTGCTTTAGAAGCCTAAGTTCTGAGCTTCACAAACATTTAAAAATTCTAAATTCTTTTTTTTTTTTATAGTACTGCTCCAGCGAAATTCCTGAATTATCAGTGAGAGAGCGTGATCCCAGTGCTTTCTGTCATAGAGATGCTTCATCTGAGGGGAGGGGACAGTTGGAACTAGGCAGCGTGACTTTTCCTAGGACTTAGTTGACCCCTTGGAAAACATACTTACATTTCCGACTTTTAGAACTGTATGTGCTGAACAGCTGAGCTATAAAACTGCAACTCGGGCTGAGAGATGGCTCAGAGGTTAAGAGCACTGGCTGTTCGTCCAAAGGTCTTGAGTTCGATTAACAGCAAGCACATGGTGGCTCACAACCATCTATCGTGAGATCTGGTGCCCTCTTCTGGTGCACAGGCACACATGCAGGCAGAATGCTGTATAAGTAATAAATAAATCGCAACTCAAGCTCCATTACAAGACAAGGATTATTTGGACAGTCTTAGGTGTCGTTTAAGTAGCTTCCCCCCTTGAAGCTACTGTTACATAATTAAAAGTCCCAAGCATGGACGCGCTGGCGGAACAGCTTTTTATGCGGGTGTTGGGATCATCGGAACCATAGCCTTGGACCTCCTCACCGCCTTCCGGTGACACTCGAGTTTCCTGGCGGCAGAGATTGCAGCGCGTTTACCGGGTTTGCTCATGCTACGACCTCGTGTGTGGGGTCTGGTAGATTAGCTCAGTGTCCCCCTTAATTTACACTTAGGAACTGCAGCTTGACGGGCAGGGAAGGAGCTGGGCAGGAAGGAGGCAGACGCTCAGGCAGAACAGAGCAGCAGCGAGGAGACGCTGGAAGAGCCCGCAGGTCTGCAAACAGCTCTGCGGCTGTGTAGCCTCGGAGGGTGGCCAGGAACGAGGCCTGGACCGAGGCTGGTGCTGCTGTTCCTGAAGGTTCCAGGTCACCGAACAAAGGCCAGGCTCAAGAGTCCTGAGACTGCAGAAAGAACTCTGCCTCCGAGGTGGAGGGTGCCGGCGTTCTGAAGTTCAGTTGGGTGAGAAAGTGCCTCTCAGCTCTTTGACACTCTTTCCAAGGGTCCTCACAGACCACTGTATTCTTCCTACCTCCTGGAGCTCATAAGGGCCCAGCCGGCAGGTATGAGGGGGATTCTCAAGTTGGTTTTCCCTCAAGATTAAAAAAGGCCAAGTGGTTATGTTTGTGAGGAGTTCTCCATGTCTTGACTAATAAAATAGGAGGACACAGCTATGAGCCCCCCTTTCCTCAACACCCAGTTTGGTTTACTGTGGATGCATTTATGGAATTATTTCTTCATACACTCCATGCATGGTGCTTTTTATTTTTTAAACCCCAAGGAGGATGAGGCAGAAATAGGAACATGTCTTTGGGACTTTGAAGGAAATGACAGATAGTTTCCTTTCCATGTCTTCTCCTGGGACCTTGAGGCAGAGAAGATGAAAAGAGAAATGGCTCTGTCTCCCCCCTGGTGGTCAAAGGGGGACACAACATTAGGAGGTACAAATGGATTGCTGGTTATTGAAGGATCACCAGAATCCTCTGAAGGGCAGACTGGCCATTTCTTTGGAAGGCTGTATGGCTGAGCGCTATGGGGAAAGATGTGAGACATCACTTCCTCACACTTTGCTGTCGAAGTAACAAGAGGCCTATGTCATAGGCTATGGTGGGAGGAAGGAGGCAGGGCAGGCCTGCAGCCTCTTTCTGTTTTGATCAGATGGGAAGGTGGGTGGTACAAGGGGCGGGGCGCGTGGACGTTAGATCCCTGGCCCTGGTCTGACTGGTGTGGACTGCTGCCCCACCTCAGCAGGCCAGTCCCTGCTAGGAGACAAATACATCTCTCGAGAGGCCACTGAAGGGGAGGTCAGCCTGAGCTACATAGTGAAACCCTGTTTCCAAACAGTCAACCCTCAATTGTCAAAGCAGTGTGAATCAAGGATCTTTTTTTTCCAGTTAAGGATTGAGGTTCAGTGACATTATACTCAGGGTGAGTCAGAAAGTTCCAGAGTGGAAGCGTGGGACCTATGTTCTAGATGTCACAGGCCTTTAGGGGCAAGGTACCATGTTAAGGGGGTACTGGAATCCTGTCGGGACATTATCCTTTTCTACTTTCAGGCTAGCCTTGCAGGGGCAAGAGGCTCTCCCTCAGTAGCCCACACATACCACCTTCTTGCCCACACTATTCTGGTCAGTTGAGTGGGGCTGCTCAGAGCTGATTGGATCAGCCCTGACACCTGTCCCAAGGAGCAGCCAGTCCACAGGCCGGTAAGAAACTGGGCAGAGCACAGCCCCACTGGACGGGGGGGGGGCTGTCTTTGTCTGAGCTAGGTCTCATTGTCTAGCCCAGGCTGGCCCGGGAGTCAGCATAGTCCAGACTGTCCTTCAATTCTGGGATCAATCCTCAACATCGTAGGGGCTGAGATTACATGTGTGAGCTAGCACACTCAGAAGGAAGTGCTTAGAGTAGCCGGTTCCTCTGGGGAGTGTGTCCTTCAGAGAGAAGAGCCTCTGGGAGCAGGAGTGCACTCATGGCAGAGGGCAGAGAGAACTATGTTCCATAGAAGCAGCCTTCGGAGGCCGGTTTCTAGTGTACAGAAAAGCTTGACCCCACTGTCAGCATGCATGCTCTGTAGTAAGCCCCTCTTCCCCTCCTCCCCCCCGCCCGCCTGTTTCACAAGGGAGGAAAGTGAAATGCTGAGAATGTGCGACTTGTGCCGGTCATGCAGCCAACCAGCTCCACAGCCTTTGCCCCCGACTGTCATGGAGGAGCATGGGCTGCTGCTGACTGCCCTGTGTGCTTAAAGTAGCCTCAGGACCCTCTGGGATTGCCTCAGAGTCCTCGACCTCATCCATGTAGCTGAGGATGACCTCGATCCTCTGCCTCTACCTCCCGAGTGCTGGGATTACAAGCCTGTGGTACCATGCCCAGTTTATGTGGTGCTAGGGATCAGGCTCTGGGCTTTCTGAATACCAGGTAAGCATGCTACCAACTAAGCTTCACTGCCATCTCTTTTCTGCTTCCTGTTCCACATTACCTGTGTTTCTCTTGCCAAAGGATGCCCAGAAGTGGCTTTCTGGAATTGGGAAGAAAAATGATCTGGTGATGAAATATAAATGACATCTCAGAAAGCCGCTGTGTCCCACAGTCTTGTGTGCTCATGGCTCCAGCGCTGGAGCATCTACTGAAGGTCCCCAGGGCACACGGTGTATGCCATTTTTTTCCCCCTCGGTGATGTCACACTGGGAGCCTGAGAGTTTCTGGGCATTTCCTTCCTCCAAGCTGTCATCGTTCACCAGCAAGCCGCTGGGCAGGAACTGTGCCTAACAGCAGCCGTCCAGATAAAGCTGAAGAGAGTTCATCTCCTTTGTCAGGTTTATTTTATTAAAATATATAGGACTGAATATTGGTGGGCACTGAGACAGCAACCACCCTCCCAGGCTGCACCCAAGGGAGACACTTCTGCCATGCAGACATGCGGCCAGTCTGTGACCCCTCCTTCTTGGGTGGGCAGCCAGAGGCTAAGGGGTGGAGCAGGTTAGAGTGGTGGGCCTTGGCTTCTCACACACACAGGGACCCCAGTAGGAAGGGCCAGGCTAGGGGAGGGGAGGTCCCTGAGCCAGGGAAAGCTGATGGTCTCTAGATGGGGTAAAGGGGACCCCCGAGTCAGGATGGAGATAGGATCAGTGCAGCCCTGAGAGGGATGTCCACCTGTGTATAGTCACCTTGCCTCTCCTCCAAGGACCTCCCTTATCCTGAAGCTGGCCTGCCGAACGCACAGGGACTCTCAGAGCTGGGCCTGAGCAGAGACTGGGCTGCGGTTGATGGAATGTATTTTGTGGGAATGTTCCCCCAGGGAACATGCTGCCTGGGACACAGTCCCTTCTTAGGGAGGCCTGGGGCAGGCAGGAGCCAGCTCTCCTCTGAGGGTGTGTCGATTTTGTCTGGTCACAGGTCCCCAGCCCTCATGGCTAGTTCCAGCAAGCAGAGTCCTCAGGTTTTGTGCTTTAGAATTTTGGTGAGCTGGGCTAGGAAAGGGCTCTGAGACCCCAAGGTTCTGGTGCACAGGATGGACTCCTGAGCATCTTCCTTGGGCCACTGAATCAGGGCTGTGGGGACCAGGCCTCCCACCAACCATGGAGCCCCTGCTTTCCCTTGTGGGCATGGCCTGAGCTGCTAGGGTGTTTGTGCTTTTTGTGGGGGTTGGAAAGAGCCTATTCAAGGGCAGCCACAGAGGTGTAGCTGATCCACTGTGCCAAGGAACTGGGTGGCAAGTGGCCAGGGAAGAAGAGGGGAGTGCCCCCTATCAGGCCTCTCCCATTACAGTCCAGCTCCCTGGTGCTTGGTCCCTGAGCTAGGTGAACCCCCGCCCCTGGAACCAAAGAGGACCTTGGAGGGGCCAGCCTGGTGCTGGGAGTTAAGAGAGCCTCACCCCCGCCTCCCCATCAGCCAGCTGTCTTCACCCAATGGTATGGACAAATTGTTTCCTCAGTTTCTCCAAAAACCTTAATCCTGCCCTGCTCTTAAAGGAGGTCATAGCCTAGGAGGTCCTCACTGTCTGATCTCACCCCACAATAGGTGGAATCCCACAGTGGGGTTCCAGGACCCCGGCTGAGCATTAGCATCAAGCTGCAGGCTCAGCTTCTATCGCCGCCATTTCTCCCCTACTCAGACCTCTTCTCTCTTAGCCCCTACAGGGTTTCTGGGAGCTTCCTAGGGGGATGGGTCCATGGGCAGAGAGTATTCTGGTCTCCCAAATTGTAGAAAAGACACTAGGGACCTTCACTGTGTAGACCAGGCCCTCCTGGGCTCTGAGCTCCCATGAGTAACATCTAGCCAGGTCTGGGCACCCCAGAGGTGGTCTCATCTATTGACCTGGGGATAGCTAGGGGTGCCTCCCGGGTGCCACTTCCTTTGCCAAGCTAGAGGAACCGTGTGTGTGTCCGTGTGTGTGTGTGTGTGTGTGTGTGTATGTGTTTGGAAGTAAACTGCTCACTTTTCTGCAAACATATTTTAAAAATGTTTCTCCTAGAGGCTGCTCCTGGCAGGATTGAGGCTTCTCCAGGCTGGAAAGCAATGGCCACCCAGGGTCCTCTCCCACACGTCCTAGATGACATTCTCAAACAGCTGCATGGAGCTCATGATGTTCTCATCCTGTATGGAGAAATGAGAGGCTGGTCAGGAGCTGGAGGTGTGAAGTGGGGAGTAGCTGATCCCAGAGCCCAAGTGGCAGGGTACAGCCTGTCAGCCCTATGGATAGACAGCAGGGTCTGGTTATCACTGATGCCCAAAATCCTCTGGGCTGCAAGTCAGGTCAGAGAGCAGGAGTGATCGTGGGATAGGAGGCAGCGGAGTATGTTCCTGTCTCTATGAACTCTGAGAGGAGAAGACAGTTCCCAGCAGTAGTTCCGGGGAAGCGCTGGGCTTTTTTCCCCTACTGTGATTCTGTCTGTGGGGGACGACACTGAGCTAATCACCCTCCTGCTGACCTCATGTCTGTTCTCTGGAGAGATCATGAGCAGATCTGAGAGGTCTGGTGGTGGGGGCTGGGTGAAGGAGGGAGAAGGCAAGTTCAGGGACATCAAGGAGGTGAACTCAGGAAAGATGGAAGCTTCCCAGTAAGTGGGACCTGAGGACAGCTAATGACATCCTTCATATGCCCTGAAACAGAACCCTGTGTGTGAGGAGGGACGGAGGGGAACAGAAACAGGGATAGAAAGCTGAGCATGCGCACACACACACACACACACACACACACACACACACACACACACGCAGTGACAGAGACAGACAGAGACGCCACAGAGGACTCAGGTCAGAAACAGGGATAGAAAGCTGAGCATGCACACACACACACACACACACACACACACACACACACACACGCAGTGACAGAGACAGACAGAGACGCCACAGAGGACTCAGGTCCAGCCCTTTAACGACACCTACCTTCTGACAAGTCTCCAGAAACTCATCAATGGTCACCACTCCATCCTGGTTCCTGTCCATTTTCTGCAACCCAAGCCATACCATGGTGAGCCTGTTTATCTTTGGACCTTTCCCCTGCTCCAGACTGAAGACACTGTTGGGGTGGAGATGGGGGCCTTCCTCCCATTCAACTGGTCCTTCTGTTTCTTACCCTTCCCAGCCAGCTTTGCCCTTGGCATCTCCTCACATGGCTTAGTGGGCTCCCTGACAGTTAACCTTAGCTTAGCTTCCCAGTGCCTGTCTAATCCCTCACCTTTGGGACAGAAGCCAGTGCTAATGAGGCACAGGATGACACGGGTAAAACCGTGGGCTGCGTCTGCTCCTAGAAGCTCAGAATACTTTATTTTCTGGATGAGGTTCACTGGGATGGGCCTGCATTTCATTCACTCCTCAAAGGACTCTGACCATCAGCCAGGGCAGGAGCCTAGGTGCATCTCCTCACTGGCCTGAGCTGAAGGCTCACTCGGGTGGTCCCCCCTCTCCTCAGCGGAGGCCAGGGCTCACACACCTGGAAGAACTTCTCCACATGCTCCAGGGGTGCATCCTCTCGCAGGATAGGGTAGGTGTGGCGGCCCATCATATCATAGATGGACTTCATGATAGCCAGCATCTCCTGCGGGGACAGAGGGCTGCGTGAATGCTACCTCCAAGGGCCCAAGCTGCCTCCAGGGCAGTGGTGAGCGGGTCTGAGGGGCCTAGGGAGGAGGGCTGGCTCCTCAGCCTATTCAATGACTCCCAAGAGGAACTGGGTTTATGTTCCTTTCTCCAAAAGAAGAAACTATGGTGACTGTCTTAGGTAAAAATGTTTGGGCCAAACCAACCATCTGTGAGATTGTGTGACAAGGTGGCAAGGCAGGACTGAGAATCAGCAGGTTAGCAGGGTCGGGGGTGGGGGGCAGGCAGGCCTGCCAACCCAGTACCTCTTTGGTGATGTAACCATCCTTGTTAATGTCATAGAGATTGAAGGCCCACTTGAGCTTCTCATGGACCGTCCCTCGGAGCAGTATGGAGAGTCCAACCACAAAGTCCTGCAGAGGAGAAGGAGGGTGAGGAGCAGCAGTCTCGGCTGGGGTCCCCTCTGCAGCCCACCACGTGACTACCATTGAAAGTCACGCTCCTTCAAATGCCGCTCCTTCTCCACAGATGTGTCTATTCAAGTGGTCAGTGTGTGTGTGTGTGTGTGTGTGTGTGTGTGTGTGTGCATGGTAGTCAATACTGAGTCAAGAAAAAAGACTCAACTGTTTAATGTCTTGTGCTCACTTCATGCGTTTCTGCTGTTTCCACTGGTTGGGGGGGCGCGTTCAGTAAAGGGGTGTGTTCTCTTTCAGTCCACTAAACATCTACATGTCAAAAGTTCTCGAATACGTTCAGCTTAGCAAGCTAAGAGCACTGTGTTCAAAGTCAAACCTGTGGGCGACTGTCACCTGTGGGGTGTGACAGATAACATGTCCAGATGTGACCTTTGGGGTGTGAGGACTCCAGCTGTTAATCAAAGCAGCTGGAGAAAAACAAGGTCTTCCCTTACCCCTGGGAAGGTGTGAGAGGCAAGCCCCATCCCCTGACAGGATCCTCTGTGGCTAATCTGGGAGGAAGAGGGTGGCCTGAACAAGTTCAATGGAGGCTGCAGAACAGAGCAGATCCTCAAAGCACTCGGTCCCACTCCCAGGAAGCCTGTGCCGTGAGAAGGGACCATGGGAAACAGAAAAGCAATCTGGAAGGAACAGAGCAGCCCGGAAGGGAGAGAACATAACAAAAACAAGGAGACCCTGAGGTTAGAACCTGGCATGCCTTATAACAAAAATAGGACACTGTTTAAAAGAGAAGAGAGAAAAAATAATCCCAATAATCTGAGGCCACAAAGAGCTCACTGGTTGCTAGGAATCAAAAACGAAAAGAGAAGGTTTGGAGGAGCTAGTGGGGTCTTCCTGAAAATGCACAGAGGGCAGGGAGGGAGAGATAGATAGATAGAGAGAAAGAGAGAGAGAGAGAGAGAGAGAGAGAGAGAGAGAGAGAGAGAGAGAGAGAGAGAGAGAGAGAGAGAGAGAGAGAGAGAGAGAGATCTTCTAGGAACAGTGCCAGGTTAGAAACATCAGGCAGAACCAGAGAAAATGCAGCAAAGTGAGTCAGAGAAATCAAGAAAGATTTCCCTAAAGGCCCATCTAAGTTCCCAGGCTCCACCCCCACCCTGTGACTGGCACAGTGTGTGAGATCAGCTACAGCTGAACCCACGGGCACAGGTCCTGGTGAGGCTTAGCAAAACTGGCTGCCAAGAGAGTGTTTCCAGAGAGAAACACGAAGCCACCTGGGAAACCCAATCAATATCAATCATCTATCCATCCATCAGTCATCCATCCTTGTCAATAAGGTCCCCCACAATTGATCAGATCATCTGTTGAACAACAGCCCTGCAGGGATGAGGCCTGAGAAATGACCTCCTTGAAAGCTCTAGTCCATGCAACATGCAGAGGAGAGGGCGGGCTAAAGGTGATATCCGGATACCAGAGTCAAAAGTCACTTCCCACTTACTCTGTGCAAGGAGATACTGTAAGATGCACCCTTGAAAAGAAAGCAAAGCCAGGAAGAGGAAGCTAAGGGGTCCCTCAGTCTAGGGGACTTAACAGGAGGCTGGAGTGGGGTGGGATGTGGGGCTAAGGGGAGGATGAAGGTCCCAGGGGGGGGCGCTGATGAAGCCGGGGATCACTCGCTGAGTCACATTACACTCTTCTGTCAGTTGGCAACAGGATGGGAAAGGTGTGTCCAGGGAGGCTCAAGACAGCAAATCTAAAAAGGACGGGCCAGCAGACCCGTGGAAATACGCGACAAAGAGACTTGGAGCCTAAAACTTTGGTGTAGGGGGTCCCCTGGTTTTCCCAAAATCTGCCCTGCCAGTCTACTGGTCTTGGAAGTCACGAAGACATTTCAAAGGAAAACCAAGGTGGTATTTCTTACATTCTTAAGTGTGGGAAATGACCACTAAAGTGTTCATGTGATTTACCCAAGCAAGGAAGTTTCAAAGTCATCCTTGCGGTCCTGACAATCCACCTCCTCCCTGCCCACCCCCCAGGCTTTTTCTGTGGGAGGCGCAGAGGTGTGGGGTCTAGCTTGGGCATGCTGTTTCTCAAGTAGACCACAAGAGGGCGAGAGCACCCTCCTACCTCCTGGAAGCCTTGCCTTTAGCCGCACAGCCCATGGCTCACAAGAGGACTGTCCCTGCGTGGCCACCGGAGGGTCTCACTTGTCAAGGACAGCAGCACCCTGTTTTCCAAGTCAAGATTCCAAGGATGAGCACAAGAAGGCTGGTGAGAGCTAGGGGCAACTGATGGGCTGCACTGTGATGGCTGTGTCCACACCATGCTTGGGTGGCCAATTTGGTCCACAACACAGAAGCCATTATAGGGTTAGGGTTAGGGGAACAGTAAGGGGCCACACTCTCCAAACGAGTAGCTCGCCAAAGTCACTTCTGAGCTGGGTACCCAGGAGGTACCCACAGTTACTGAAAGCACTGCACCCCTCTGGTGGGGTGAGCTCGCTGAATTAGAAAGGGCCTTTGCGGCATGGACTGCGCAGACTCATCCCTGTTCCACACTGTGAGCAGCAGGTGGGAGGTGGGGGAGACCCGGGAAAATCCTCCGCTCTGCTGGGCTGGGGTTCGATAGTTTCACTGGTTTTGTCGATGTGATTCTTGTGTTGTCAAGGGATGGGAAGTTGTAATTTTTTTTTCCTGGCTTGGTGCTGAGTGGCACCCCCCCTCTCTTCCCGTGGCAAGCTTCCTACCCAGAGCAGAACCCACAATAAAGTTCCTCAGGGGGCTGAAGCCGGAGGGATTCATTTCACACAGAGAGAAGCACGTAGAGGAAAGACTGTGCAAGCTGTCAGTGCTGGGTGACCCGAGAAGGTGCTGGAGGTTCATTTCAGCCACTGACACACCCCTACCCCAAACCCCTCTCTACATCATAGGGAAAGGGTCCACGGGGCTAGCAAGTGACAATCACAGGAGGGGGTGGGCACCGTGACCTTGCTGGTCCATGGACGCACAAAGGGGTCCTGGGAAACTGACCGAAGGGCTCACTGATGAATAAGTTAAGCACTCCCACATGGTCACTGCTGGGCACCTCTCACTAGATTCCTTTCTATGCTTCTCCAAGAAGTCTATGTGGCCTCAGAGGTGGGGGGGGGACCCAGGAACTGGTCCCAGGGGAAGCCTGGGGAGGCCACCTCACTGTGCTCACTGTCTTTGTGCGCTGACTCTGGTGTTTCATGTGTTAAATGAACATAAGTGGTAACCACACTGAGTGTATGTAGAAGAGATGGCCCTTCTGGTTGGGGCGGCGGGCTGTGGTCACAGAAGCAAGCCCAGGCTCCCAGGCCCATCCGGTATATCAGTGTGGCTGGTGCTATGTAAAAATAACCCGGTGGCATTATTGACGAGTTATTATTACCCCGGCCTGGCTGTCCATAGCCTTTCTGAGCTGTGTGCTCGCTAGACCGCTTTCCTGTTGGCCGCCCTTGGCCTTGGAAGCCGAGCTGGGCCACTTATCGATTAGGCTAGCTCTCAGTGAGGTCCTCTCCGAGAGGTTTCAGCTTGTCTCCTGCAGCTATTTTTAGGGGCTTGGGCTTCACAGATGGGCCCTGTCTCAAATGACCGTGTGTGGCCAGGCCTGGGAGGAACCCATGCTACCACTGCCTGTGGGGAGCCCAGGCTGTCTGGAGTGAGGCGGTGGTGGCTGGCTTCTCCTTTCTCACCCTGAGCAACACTGGCTTCACTTATGGTATTTTACTGGGATGATGACCCGGGGGCCTCAAGCCCACTTAACATGTTTTCTGGGTGTTTCTGACCTGTTTGCTCAGTAATAAGTTCAGGGACCAAAGATCTGAAACCCTACTATTAAATCTTGATCCGTAGATCCACAGATAGATATAAATATATATATGGAGAGAGAGAGACCTGGTCTCAAAACAACAAAAACATGGGCTGGTGAGATGTTAAGGGTATTGCCACCAAGCCTGGGTTCAATCCCCTGGACCCACGTGGTTGAAGAGAACTGAGTCCTGCAAGCTGTCCTCTGACCTTCACACACAACCTTTTCACAATCCTTGACTTCTTTTTACAATGTAGATCCGCGTTGGGTCCCTGCTAGCTGAGAGTATGTCCCCAGCTTTCCTGGCTGGCTAGGTTGAATGCAATCTCTCAGTCTCTGCCGAGACTGGGCGTTTGGACCGCGAGCCTTGCTAGCCAAGGGTCAGCAGTGCGCTTGTGTCCTAAGTGACATGTGGGAGACTCTATCCAGGATCGGGTCTGACTCTTTCAACAGCCCTGAGAAGTTGGTACTGGGGTGAGGAGACCACTCTGAAGACCACAGGGTGGGACATATGGGTCAGCAGGGACCTACCTCAAAATGGATGGCCCCGTTCCCGTCAGCGTCGAAGGCGTTAAAGAGAAAGTGTGCATAGGTGGTGGCATCTGGGGGAAGGAAGAGCAAGGCTGGAGTTGGGAAGGCTGCCTGGGAGACTCACGCAGTCCCGCCCAGAGCTTCATGCCCCGTGGGAGGTCCTCTCTGGTAGGTCAGGCCCTCCAAAAAGGAAGGGGTGTGGCTAGGGAGGTGGGCGTGGTCATAGGGCCCGCGCCCCAGAAAAGGGGTATAGTCAGGGTTTGGGAATAGTGGGGGGAAGGTCTGGCTTTGGACTTACCTCCTTGCGGGAAGAATTGTGAGTAAATGAGTTTGAAGGTATCTTCATCCACCAGGCCTGTGGGACACTCCTGCAGTGGGAAATCACGCCTCTCAGTGACCTTGGCTATTCCTGGCTCCACCCCTGACTCCACAGGGCTGACCTCACTCTATTACTTGAGGCACAGTTGTGCCCCTCTGAGCCCTGGGCTAGGGAAACCGTTTGTAGGGCAGGTACACAGGCTCTGACAGAAGAGTGTGGCGGCTTTCACAATATTCATGATGACCCCCGTCCCTCCCCCATCTGTCCCCAAATTGCTCTTCTGCAAAAGACCCCTTAGAGTATTTACTGGACTCTAGAGGAATCTCTAGATTTCCTGGGGAGCAGACAGGAAGGTGGGTCAGGCTCTCTCCAGAGACTCTGATAGGGACTCACATTCTTGAAGCCTCGGTAGAGGGACTGCAGCTCCTTCTTGGTGAACTTGGTCTGGGCCTGCAGCTGGTCCAAGCCCTCTGGCTGATGGCGCACGGTGGACAACTCCAGTTCACTGTCACTGCTGTCTGGAGGACACAGACCCAGCAGGGAGAAAGACATGTGGTGTGGGCAGGAACCAGGACACAGGCAGAAAGATCTCCTTGAATGACTACCCTCTACAGCCATGCTGGCTATGTATGGCACAGACAGAGGTGCTGTGACAAAATGGAATCCTTAGGAGTTGGGTCTTTTGGGTGTTCTAAGTCTCTCTTCCTCTGTAGGTCCCTCTCTAGTCCTGAGCATATCTAGTCCTGAGCATATCCACTCCTCAGTCCCATGGTGGAGGGGTGCAGGAGGGAGGTACTGAAGGGGGGGGGGAGGGGAAGACAGGAGAAAAACTTCAAGATGCTAATTTTAGACTATCTCTTCCATGCTTCCCTCCCTGACCTCACCAGGACTGGGGAAGTTGACCGTCTTGGTCCACCCCAGATGAGCTTGCTGCTTAGTTGGGTGGGGGCAGAGTCATTCTTCCCATTTTGGTTAAAAACCAAACCTAACCAAACCAACACACTAGAGTGTGAGTCAGGGTCGCCTTGGGGTGAAATGGAGACTTCAGATGAGCTTTCCTAATTATCAGATAACCCCTGCCACACACCCTATACATTTTCTTGGGAATACATCATGTTTACAATACAAAGTCAAAGCTGCAGACAATAGAAATGTCACCTTGTAGATGAGATGTTCTCAACATACTACGCCTTCCACTGACACAGTGTGGAAGAGCCTTTCTACTACAGCCATGTCTCTACCAACAAGGTAAGTCAGAGACTGTACCGCCATGCCTGCGAGGCCCAGGGCCAGCCTGGTGCCAGAGGCATACCCTGACCAAGCACATATCCCAGTTCCTGGGTGAAGATGCTATCTCTTCATTCTCTTACATTTCTGGTTCGGTGTTCCTGCTTCATTTAGAAGATGCACCAGCCAGAGGGAAATTCCCAGAAACACTTTCCAGATCACCTACGTGTATGCTTCCCCTCCTGCTCCATGATATGATGCTGATGTCCTTACTGAAGGTGAGCCCTCCCAGGTGGGCAGTTTAAGCCTAGGCGGCTCCTTCTAATTCTTTTCCCTGTGTCTTTCTCCTTCTCTCTGGTAATTCCTATCTTTATATGGACATACTGGGTTTTTTAAAATGTTTGTGATGTTGAATTTGAATGCAGCGTTTCATGCAGGCTAGACAGTTACTCTACCACTAACCCCTACCCAAACCCTGGACACTGTTAAATCTGGCTACCTATCAAAGGAAGCCTTGGCAAGCCAATGCAAGCCAGCAATGCCACTTTGGTTGGTGTCCCATAAGGATTTGTCCCCAGATAGGGCCACCTGTACAAGGATGCTCATAGCATTGAGGGTTTGGTTTCATTTTCTTATCAGATGGGGAGCTGGAGACATCTTTTTATATCATAGCAGGATGGGCAGATAGATGTGGAAGACACACCCCAAGGAGAAGCCTGCAGACTGATAGCTGTGGAGGACACACCTCAAGGAGAAGCCTGCAGTGTGACCTCACAGAGCAGCATGGGTACCGGAAGGAAAAGTTTGCCTTGACTAAGGGCAGACTTTTCAGATGGGTGATTAAAGCAAACAAAACCAAACTCCAGTAACATGCTGTCAGAAACAATACCCTGAGTACAAAAGCCTGGGCTGGGTTATAGTAAAAGGGAAGGATGAGAAAGTCAGAGATGTCATGATGAGAAGATTAATTCATCCAGAACACAGGACAATACAAAATACATTGCATCACTTAAAAATAGCTGCTAAATACTTGAAGCAAAGTAAATCAGTAAATAAAAAATCATAACTACAGGAAGGAACAGCACAACCATAGTTGAAGATACGCACATTTTTTTCCTCAGCAAATGGCACAAGTAGATATAAAAGATTCAGAAGCCACTATCAACCAATTTGATCTAATTAATATTTATAGAACACTATACAGAGATTGTAGAATACACATTTTTTTTCAAAAGTCTATCCTGCCAGGATATACCAGATGCTGGTACATAAAATAGATCTGGTCACAATGGTAATAAGTTAAAATTGAAATAAAAATGTTTAGAAAAACCTAAGTGTTTGGAAACGAAAATAATACACTTGTAATGAGCCTACAGGTCAGAGAAGAAAAATTGCAAGGTAAATTTTGAACTGAATACTACTGAAGACACAGACTGTCAAGGTCTGCTGAGTGTGTGTAAAGCTGTGCCCAGAAAGAATTCCATAGTCTTTAAACTCATCTACCAAAAAAGAAGATAGGTCCTCAGGCACAATGGTTCATGCCATTCATGGCATTAAGAATGAGGCAGGAGGATTTCTATGAGTTGCAGGCCATTCCAGGTTATAGAGTAAAACTCTATCTCAAAAGGAGGAGGAGGAGAAGAAGCTGCTAAGGTGAAAATCAATGATTCAAGCATCTAGATCCAAACTTTGTAGAATCTAAGGAAAATAACTTTGTTGGTAAAGTGCTTGTCATGAGAGCATGAGGACCTGAGCTCCAACCTCAAGGTAATATCATCACCATCATCATCATCATCGATAGATGAATGGATGGATGGATAGATAGATAGATAGATAGATAGATAGATAGATAGATAGATAGATAAATAGATAGGTGATAGATGTGCCCAGTCAGGTGGCCCCACAAGTGAAGACACTTTGCAATGCAAGCCTGCTAACTTGAACTGGCTCCTGGGAACTCACACATAAAGTCAGATGTGGTGTGGAATTCCTCTGTAATCCTAGCACTCCTGTGGTTAGCTCAGAGGTGGAGACAGAAGAATTGCCTGGAAGCTGTGAAGCTAGCTATCCTGAAGTGTACAGGGACCAGGAAAACAAGAGAAACTCTACTCAAAACAAGGTGGAAGATGAGAACTGACTCCCTCAAATTGCCCTCTGACCTCTATACATGCACCATGGCATGTGTACCCACGAGAACACACACACACACACACACACACACACACACACGAGAGAGAGAGAGAGAGAGAGAGAGAGAATAGCAAAATAAATGACAAATTCAAAGTAAATAGAAGAAAGGCTATAAATAAAAAATATAGCGCACTTGAGTTGAGCCACACATGGTGGCTCATACCCTGTAAATACAACACTCTGGAGCCTGAGGCAGGGGGATAGCCCCCAGCTCAAAGCCAGACTAGGCTACAGCTCCAGACCCTGTCTCAAAAACAAAAATAAAAGCAACAACAACAAAAACATAATGATAGAGAAAAATAAGAGTAGAGCTCAAGAAACAACAAAACAAATAAATATAGAGAAAAACCAACAAAGACATTAAAAAATCCAGCAGGAGGTCAAAGGCTAGGGAAACATATTTCTTGTGACAGAAGGGCAGATGAGGGCTCATGTCCAGAACATGTCATGAAGGTCTGTAAAACAACGATAACGTAACTGGTAACTCCATCTTGCCCAAAAGAAGATCTATAAATGATCTGTACAAGAAGAGCTGCCCTCAGCCATCCATCAAAGAAATGCAAATGAGCCAATGTAAATGGCAAACCTTCCAATCATCTGCCATGTCCATAAAACGGACCTTACCTCTGGTGAGGCTATGAATCTCCTCCGAGCTCATGTACCATTACAGCAAGTACAAAACAGTGTATACACAAGGGACCACTGCTTGTCAGTTTCTTACAAAACATTTATCAGACTTATGATCACAATCAAATGAGATAAATGAAGATATGTGAAGTCCACAGGAAGGCTTGTGCAAGGATATTCAAAGACTCCTTATTCTTATTAGTGTATTCAGGGACAACACTGAAAGCTGCCCAGTTCCATAGAATCGTGGAAGTGTGGCCCGCTCATTATAAAGGAACAATATTCTCTGTTAAAAACAAGCAAGGATCCGTTCATATGTGGCAATGCAAAGCCATCTCAAAACGTTATACTGAAGTAGCTTTTTCTCAGCCCCACATTCAGTGATGTGAACTAGGGCTGCAGGTCCCCATTTAGGACAATTTGTTCTAGATCTCAGGGAAGCTAAACACTGATGGGCTTGGACAAGACCTAAAACTAAGTCTAAGAAGATCAAACTGAGAAGATCAAACGGGTCTATCAGGAAGGGACTATCTGCCATGTGTCTGTGCACGTGTGTACCATGTGTGTGCAGGTGCCCACAGAGACCAGAAAAGGGCAGCCTGGATTCCCTGGAGCTAAAGTCACAGGTGGTTGTGAGAGGAAGGAAAGGGGGAGAGGAGATTGAAAATTAATGATTTAATGACAACATCCAGGGTGGTGATGTGTGGGTGATAATATGAAGGCAGAGATGGAAGGGTTGTGAAGGCCAACCAGGGAGACTGGCCTGTGGCCAGCTCCGGCTAGAGTGAGACTGTGTTAAAAGATACAAACAACAGGGGACAACTACGCTTTCCTGACCCTGCCACTCTAAAGGCCAAGTTCTCAACAGCTCTCAGAGGACCTCCAGCAGTGGTCCACAGGGTGACCACAGGGTGATTTTGATCTCAAAGTCTCATAACAGCAATATTAGGATGGAAGAGGAATAGCATTTCACTTCAGAAGATGGATTCAAAACCTTGATGGAAATGTTAGCCAGCTGTGACCGTGTGTGTGTGTGTGTGTGTGTGTGTGTGTGTGTAAGCACACAGTGATTAAGATCTGGAAGATTACAAGAAGGGAAAATCGTATGAAAATCTTACTGATAAACAAATGCATTGGTGCATACAGTGAGCCAGCACTTGGGGGGGGGGCAGAGACTGGAGGATGGGAACTCAAGGTCAGCCTTGGCTACACTGCAAGTCAAGGCCAACCTGAACTATGTCAGCCTCTGTCAAAGGGAGAATTGAGGAGGATGAGCTGGAAGAGGAGGGGGAGGAGGAGATGAATTCATGAAAAAATCAATAGCAGCTCTCTGCACCAGTAATAGCCGCCTAGAAAACACACTAAAAATAACAGGTAACACTTGCTCGAGGAGTAAAAGTAAAAGACACTGAGGTAGCAACGAAAACTCAAAGGACCTCAACGCAGACAAACTTCCACACCACACAGGGCCACGTGATAGGAACAGAATATTATAAAGTTGGGTACTATTACAAACATGTCATTTCTCCTTAAAGTCATACATATGCATAATCAATGCAATCCCAATCAGACACCCGAGGTGGGGCCTGGGGAGATGGGTCAGCTGGTAAAGCAGATGCAGCGTCCCCAGCACCCACATAAAAATCGGAGTCAGGTGGTTCATGCCATGTCAGTGCTGGGAGGTGAGACACGGGGGTTCCTGGAGCTCCTTGTCCAGCAGTCTAGCCCACTTGGCTGGGAAGAGGCTCTATCTCAAAAACAAGATAGCTAGTCCCTGCAGGATAGCACCTGAGGTTGACCTCTAGTCCCCACGTACACACACACACACACACACGTTTACACACACACACACTGAAATACAGTTAGATTTTTCTAGAACCTTGACAAACTTAGTCTGAGCAAGGCATTTTCCCATTAGAAATTTGCCCTAACTGTGATCTTCACAGCCACAGAAGAGAACATTGCGCGGGTAGAAAAGGGGTGAACCCACTAACCAGCAGCTCAGGGAGCTCTCGGGAGACTGAAAGTGTTAGGGGGATTTCACAGTTGTTTGGTAGGGGGTGTTGCAAACTGGGCACCTGTACGCAGAGAGCAGAGCTAAGTCTCTTGTAGCACACACAGCCAGGTGACCAGAGACCCAGGAGTGAAAGAGGAGACAGCTAACGTCATAAGGTGGAAATGGACAAGAAGCTTAGACCCATGTAATGACTCTCACAAATTGTCCTCCAGATGGGAACCCCATGCCTGGTTGACCCCTTCCCTCTCTTCAGGGTCCCACTTTCTATGTAGGTTGCTTCTGCCCTCGACCAGGCAGCTTTTTCTCCCCAGGATGCTGGAGGGAGCTTCTGGCAACACACCCTTAACCTGTCCCAAGTCTACTACAGAACCCAGAGTGACCAGTCAGTGTCCACCCCCAGCTCAGACTTCACCCTCTGTATCTCTCTCTTCTCTCTCCACTCAGCCATACTGCCCCACGTCCTCCAAACCAACTGGGCCTCTGCTCATATGTCTGTCACCTCCTCTGAAGGGACAATCCCACTGCTCTCTACCCCAATCCTGGTTTTCCTCCTTGGGTTGGCTGTGGCTGGCTGGCATAAGTCCTGTTTCTGTGTTCTGTGCTATGGGATAGATGCCCCCACCCGGACCCCGATGCTCTACGTGGTCAGATTTGGAGACAGGGTATGCTGGAGGCTGCTGATGTGGTTTGGATGACCGTCCCCCTCACACGCAAAGGTTTGGTCCCAGCTGTCAAGAACGAAGCAGTCCCCAGCCCCAAAACAGGCTAGGGGAGGGGAGGGAAGAGTCTTGGATTAGGATTACTCAGAAGGGCAAGAGGGTAAGTGGATGGCTAGCTGGCTTTCCAGTGTCGTTCAAACGCCGGCGTCTCCTGACTCTGCCCCTCAAGGCATCCACCGGAGTACCAGGACAGCTGGATCCTCTGCCTCTGCCCAGCAAGTCTCAAGGGTCTCCCTGTCTCTGTGCCAGCACTGGGGCTGTTGCTACAATGCTGAGCTTTGTGGATTAGAGGCTTGAATCCAGGTCCTCATGTTTTCAAGTCAAACACTCAACCACTCTTTCTAGCCTTGAAGCTTTTCTAAGTGTTTTAAAAAGTCCAAAGTCCCATGGCATCTGCGATGCTATAGGCTGGGCTTTTTTGAGAGTTTGTTTAGGGGTTCAAGAGATGAGCACGGCTACTCATGTGGCCTGGACTAAAGATTGCTTCTCCTGTATTTGGTTTGAAATCATCCATGCCAGAGGGACACATACAATATCGTGAGGGCAGAAGGGGACACTTGCCTAGCCAGCCAGAGAAGCCTAATCAATGACCATGATCAATAGGGTGGTGGATGTTGTAGCCAAGTCACCCTCAATTTCAAGCTGGGCTTCCTCACCAGAGCATAAACAGCACAGACCAGAGTCCTTCCCTGCTCTCCATGTGGCTGCTTCTATGCATTACCCACCTGTAAGGGCTTGGGGAAAGTGGCTTAGATCTTGTGTTCACTGAGTGGACCCACAGATGGCCTGGGGAAGGGGCTTTCTTGGCCTGCCCCAGTAGCTGAACCCAGCAAAGCTTTCTTGGGCTACCGGCTGATAACTTTGAGCAGTTACCTGGGACACTCCGGGCAGCTTGCCACAGTAGGAGAGAAGACAGAAACAAGAGCGGAACCTCCCTCAGACTTCCTGTTGAGTCTGCTGAGGATACCAAAGTTACTTCTTTGTAGCAAACTCTAGCGGTACTGTCACACTCCAGTCTCCGTGGTCTCAACCTCCCAATATTCTGTTCTCTCCTCCTCCCCAGAGGGAAACTGCTGGTGGCTTTGAGATAAACCCAACAGGGATTCCTGTGATTAGGGAAGAGAGTGGTCCTAATCAGTCCTAGGGACCAGACTTGGAGGGGTCCCAGATCTTAGCTCCTGGGCCTGAAATTGCCTGTTAGGGCCTCCATTTTCAGGGGCTGTGGAAAGTAAAAGGTTTTCAACCCCTGCCCAAACGGCTGGGTCTCAGCCCTTCCTTAGTCCCTGTAGTTCTGTGAATCCTCTAGGTATGACAAACTGGTAGACCACCATGAAGTTGAAGATAAACATGAGAGTAATCCAACACAAAAATCATAAATGTACTCAAAACATAAAAGTTTGACTTTTAAATTTTTTTCTTTTTGTAACTCCACGTCATATTGCAATGTGAAAATGTTGGACACACCTGTATCCTAGACCTCCGTGGTCCCACAGGAAAGTCCCTGTGACAGCTATGGGGGAAAGAGAAGCCGTGGGGTGAGGCTTCCATTTCAGTCTGAGTTGTCTCTTCTACCCTAAATTTGCAGCAGTTTTCCCTTGTTGTGTTGTTTTAGGAGCAGAACATTCCTCAGGTCCCCCCCTTTGCACAAGTTGGAAGTTTATCTGGGCGGGGTCTTGCCCTGAAGGCACTGCCCCCTTCTACCATTTTGGAACAAACCTTTCTTTAATCTTCTCATTTCTTTTAGCACAAGCCGTGGTTCCAACATTAAGTTCCCTGGTGCTCTTTTTCATTTCAAACTATACATTTTATCTTTCTTTTTGCCATGCCTGCTCCTTTTCACTGTAGACCTTCACAACAGAGACTTCTAAACCACATGGCAGAGTCAACGTTAGGTCGTACTGAAATCTCCTATGCCAGGAAAACCAATTATTTTCAACTTAGCCTCAGGCAGATTCTCAGGACAAGGACAGAAAGTAGCCACCATCTTTGCCAAAATACCATAAGAGTGGTCTCTAGCCCAGCGGCTAACATGTTCCCCTCTGAAACCTCTTGAGCTGTGTCTCGGTAGTCCACATTGTACCGATGTCTTCCAAACTCCTTCTAAGGTTGTCCGTTAAGGGCTGCTTGCAGTGTTCAACAGCTTTCCCAGTCTAAAGTGTCCAAGTGTTCCATGTTCCTTCGGAGGACAGTACGGTCAGGTCTGTCAAGCAAAAGCCCACTTCCTAGTGCCACCTTCTGTCTTAGCTACTTTTCTATTGCTGTGATGAGACCCATGACCAAGAAAACATACAGAAGAGAGAGTTTATTGGGGGCTTATGATATCTAAGGTTAGAGTCCACAATGGCGGAGCAAGGACATGTTGGCAGAAACAGCTAAGAGCTCATGTCTTGATCCAAGTTGGAGGCAGAGTGAGGACATGGTGGTGCAAGTGTTTTGAAACCTCAAAGCCCTCCCGCAGTGACACAATTACTCCAACAAGGCCACACCTCCTAATCCTTCCTAAACAGTTCCACCAACTGGGGATCAAGTATTCAAACACATGAACCACTCTCATCCAAATCACCACAACACCTATACCATACAATAAGAAATTAAAATTAAAAATTTCTGTAAATACTGGAGACTGGGTACTTGATGAAAAGATCTATTTGCCTCGTAATTCTGGTAAATGAAGGCTCCAAACAGGATGGTGTCTAGTGAGGGCTCCTCTGGAAGGGTTATCACATGGTGAAAGCCATAGAGATTCAGAGTCAGGCTTGCTTTTGTTTGCTTCTATTCCTTTGGGAACTAACCGGGATCCCATGAAAACTACATTGATTCCTTTTAGGTTTCATGTGGTGAGATTTAACCCCCATGGTAAGAAAGTAGGAACTTAATCTAACTATGATATTATGAGGGGAGTTAGTAGGTGGTGATTGGTATTAGGTAAGGAGTCAAGATGGAAGCCCCATAATGGAATCTTGGTGGCTTTGTAAGAAAGAGACCATAAAAGAAACATGTAAGTTTCCTATCTCTCTCCATGCAGTGCCTTGGATGGCCCAGGAGATGATGCCAGCAAGAACCTACCACCAGACAGACCTCAACCTGGAAAGCTTCAGAGCAGAACGGAAAGTCAACCTTCTGTCTTTATAACCTCCCAGGTCTGTGGGACTGTGATATTGATGACACACTAGACTAATCCACTCAACACCTGCTGCTTGCCAGGTAGTTCTGGGCACACTGAGGCCCTGGTGGCAAGCCTGCAGGTGGGTGTGGGCAGAAATATAGGAACTTTGAAGGCAGTATCCTTTTAACACACTCCTTGGTGTCCTGTGAAGGAAGGGTCAAGGACATTCCAGGGGAGATGCGCCTCTCCAAAGCTCTCTACAGATGAGCTGGCTCAGACGGGGACATTTCACTAACCCAGCGTATTCCTCAGGTAGCGCTACCCAGCATTCTGCCTAGAACTGAGTTTTATCTTATGCCATGCTGCCATCTGGCTAGAGGGTCTGTCCCATGAGTACTCTACTGGAGGCAAGTAGCACCACCAGATGTTGGGGAGGAAGAAGGAAGGAGGCCAGCCACTACTCTAGAACTTGGCAGGTCTGATCTGAGACCTAGCGTCAATGCCTTGCCCTGGGCCAGGGGAGTTAACAAAGGGTTGGGAATGAGGCGCTGTCAACCTTGCGCCCAAGCCTCCAGGCTTACAGGCCCCAGGGATCCTGGCTCTGAGTTCCTACCTCCCTTTTTCAAAGCTTTTCTAAAAATTATTTATTTATCTATTTTAGCTTACTCCAGCCCAGTGAACCACACAGGGGAAGAATCTGTAGTGATTCCAATTTTGAAGACCAGCAAAGTGAGCCCTCAGGTTAAAGGCACAGTCACACGGGAATCTAATGAGCAAACCAGGTAAGAAGGGCCTGGAGCCTAGAGGTACGCCCCGCCCAGTCTTGCTGCAAGGGGCACCTGTGCTATGAACACCCGGTGTAAGCAGGATGCCTTCCCCTGCCTTGAGCCTTTCGGTGGAGCATGTGTGTGTGTGTTTACTAGGCCACGGCAGTGTCCCCCCAGAGTTCCTGTTTCTCTGGAACTTGTCAGGCTCCAGGTGCTGGGGAAAATCCTCACTTCATGGGGTGGGAGGGGGTCCTCTCTCTCCTCGGGGCTTCCACAGCTTCACCCTTCTATAGTCTTGATCACAGCACTTTCATTTTATTCCCAAGGCTTAATTGTTGACTAGAATACACCTCATGCTCCAACAAGAACATATCCCTACTAGCCTGGAGGCTCTTATGCCCCAAACACTTCCAGGATCTCACCATTGACCCAAGTGGTGAGGTCCTAGATGGAGGAGTTCCAGGTCTAGGAAACAGACTATTGGAAATCTCCAAATCACAGAATGGACTAACCACATCTTCAGTCAGGCTCTCCTATGGGGTGTCTAGGCTGTATCAACTCCACCCTGGAAAGCCTAGTCTCCTGGACAGGTCTGATCAGTAGTTCAGATATCCACTGAGGGTCAGAGTTCTCTGGCCAGGCCAACTGACAACAGGGCAGCCAGGACTGAAAGGCCATGGACCCAGGGTTGGTGGTCACAGGGACTTTGGGAGGGGCCCCAGCTGGTGATGGGTGGCATCCCTAGATGACAGAGAGCTGCAGATGAACACGGGGTTCACAACCACCTTGTCAATGGCATCCGACCCCCTTTCCTCCCCCCCTTGCTCTGATCCCTGTTTTCCTCCAATCTGTTAACGCCAGTGTAGGTCTAGCCCTTGAGCCTGGTTCCTTTTTAACCTCACATCCTTGGTGACGTCTCGGTCTACACTGCTGTGTCCTCACTGTGTGCTGTAGTAAACTTCCCATCAGGCCACACTGCAGGTGGGCACAACCTTCACCTCCTTCATGAACCAACTTGGGTCGGTGTTTTCCACTACACCCTTGTGCTAGGCAGAACAATGGCTCTCCAAACAGTCCAAGACTGATGCCCGGAATCCAAGGGTATATGGTCACAGGGCAGAAGGGGACTCCAGATGCTGGTCACGTTAACCAAGGTTGTTGCTCAGCTGACCTGAAAACAGGGGTGCAACCTGGATCATGCAGGTGGAGCAGGGTAAAATGGAAGGGAAGAGAAGCCGAGACAGAAGGCTCTGTCCAATGTTGCTGAAATGGAGGAAGAGGCCACGAACCAATGAGACACCCCAAGAAACAGGTAAAGGCAAGGTAGTATTATTCCCAAGAGCCTCCAGAAGGAGAGCCTGGCTTCCCCTGTGTCACCTTAGCAGGGAGATCTGTGCAGGCTTCTGGCCTACAGAACTGGAGAGAATTACACATCTTTATGAGAGTTCAGGCTATTACATTAGCAATAAAAAATGCTTCCTTCCCCAAACTTACCAGGTCTAGTTGGAACCACAGAGCAACCCCCCCCCCCCAAACACACACAAACCTGTAGCCTCCTCCATGTATTCCCTGCCATGCTCCACTGGTAGCCTTACCTTCTACTTCTTCACCACCTCTTTTCCCAGCAGCTCTAGAAGCCCTGCCTTGGAGCCTACTCACTTCCCCAAGTCCCACTGCAACCCCTCTAGAATGGCTGCAAATGCCTCCAGTAGGACCTGGTACTGCCCCGGGTCCCCAATGCTCCTCCTGTCTGCTCCTAATGGAGAAGCCAGGACTCTTGCTAAAATTCCAGGCATCTTCCCCTACCTGGAAACATCCATGACTCTGGATTGATGCCAATGTCCTTGCAGAAGACCATGCCCACCCTGAGCTGTGTCTTCAAACTGGGACATGGTGAGTGGTCTCTCAAGATAGATAAGAGACAAGTTTCTGGGTTCCACACCCAGATCCCAAAGGCCTAGGGAGGACTTTAAGATGCACGTGTGTGTGTGTGTGTGTGTTTCACCAGTGATAGAACACAGAGCCTCACCCACGCTAGTCAAAATGCTCTCCTACAGAGATACACCTTCAGTCTGGTTTTAACTTTTTTATTTTGAGGCAGGATCTCATCAAGTTGCCCAGTCTGGCTTTCAACTGACTGTAGCCTAGGCAGTCCCTGATGCTCCTGCCTTCACCTCCACTGAGCCACCAGGCTTGGCTGGACACTCAACTGCTGGTACGGGGACACAGTGACAAGCCCTGACTGCTTATCCTTGAAGTTCTCAGAATTGTGTGTTCAACCCTGCCTGCCCCTGAGAGTTGGAATTCCACACAGAGCTTCCAGACCTCCCTGAGAATAAAAGGCATGCCTGGAGACCTCAGGCTTTGGATGCCTGGAGTAGGTATGCTAAGTGTGCACTTCAAAGCTCCCTCAGATATTACAACGAACCACCCCGTTAAGAACCAATCCCCCATCCAGACGTGGTGGTCAGCATATCTGCAATCCCAGCATGCTGTGGGAGAGGGCAGAGGCAGGAAGATCACACGTTCTCTTTCGTCAAATACCAGCCAATGCCCGATATAACCTGTCCCCATGCCTCCTACACCGTGCCCCTTGCTCTCCCTCCAGTCACGCCTATTGCCTTTGACACTGAGCACACACCATCTCCCAGCCTCTGCACTCAGCAGCAGGCCCCTGCCACTGAGAGGCCAATCTGACCAGTGTCTCTCCCGAGACCCAGCCTCAGGCTCAGTGGTCAGCAGGGGCTGGGGCCCCCCGTTTTCTCTCAACAAATCCTCACCAAGCTGCTGTCTGGTACCAGGCACGGGGGGAACTATAGCGGGCAGCACACAGCCACACCCCCAGGTGCTGCTGGCAAAGACACACCACAAACTAAGAAAGGAACTCCGACATTCAGCACCTAAGGTGAGTGCGGGGCCGCAAGGAAACCCAGGTGTAGGGGAGTTGAGGCTTCTGCAGGTGAAAGTTAAAGAAGTAAGTCGCCTTACCAGTACCTCAGAGATGTCAGAGATGCGGTCACTGGGACCCGGCACCCCCAACCACTGCCTCAAGCAAGGCTCGCTCAGTGAAGAGCCTCTGGGTGAATCTTGGGACTCCCTGTGAAACTGAACGTTAGCCAGCCAGGGGAAGCCACCAACCCTGCAATGTTGCTTTAACTTCAGAGCCTTAATGGACTTGCGAGATGCAGAACGCGCATGCCAGGCCCCGTTTACAACAAACTGTAGTCCCTCAGCCCCGTCCCTGGTTCTAATGCCCAAACAGAATCCCCTTCATGACCCTCTGAAAAGCTCCAGGGCCTTCGGTTCCTACTAGTCCCGAAGGACTCGTAAGTCTGGTTTCTTACAGATGAAAACCACAGAGGCTCAGAGAACACAAGCGGCACGGCAGTTGCACATGCGCACATGTGACGGGCCCAAGGACCCGGAGCACCAGCCGCCTTTCACCCCAGCAGCATGCAGAACAGCCTCATACCCAGTCAGATGGCTGGACTCGGGCTCCTCACAGCACATTGACGGTCCCCTAGCTGCTGCTGGCCACTAGGTGCTTCAGGCCCTCAGCTGGCACCACTTCCCATCAACACAGAACATCTAGAACTTACAACTCCCCCCGCTCTGACCCAACCAGGGGGGAGGGGAAAACTGTCTACACCAGAGAAATGTGTTCAGCCCTGAATCACATCTGTTCTTGCCAGTGGCCACCCCGTGCAGGTTACTGGTGACAGCAATGGTTCCGAGCGAGGAGGGCACTGACCGCTGAAGCCTGAGATGGCACTGCAGAGCAGGAGTGAAATCATCAGCCCTGATTTATGGATGGTGCCACAGAGACTCTGCATGGATGCCAGGACCCCCTCTCAGGCCTCACTGGCTCAGGCTGTGCACTTCCTCACTTGCATCAAGACTCCTAGAGCTCCCAAAGCCACACCTGGGCTGGAAAGGGGAAAAGTTCTGAGTTTGAAGGGGGCTGGGTTAGCAGGCCAAACAACTCATGTACAGTCTTAGGGATACTGCCTACCTTGTAAAGAGAGTCGTCCTGAGAACTTACAAAGTCAAACTTCTGACTGCCCAAGACCTTGGCAGGAGTCACCTTTGCAGTGCTGTGGAAATGAGGCTGACTGGTAGTTCTGGACATGGCAAGGGGGAGGGTCCAAGAGGGCCTGGGAAACACGAATTTGCAATGGAATGGCCATGGCTTTCCCAGATATCACACCTCACATACTCCAGGCTTCCAGAGGCTGATGTGCAGAAAATGACAGGTACCGGAAGTCTCCTGGGGGCATGCAAATCTCTCCCCAAACCTGCTCCAACCCCAAGCACCCTCACATCGCTCCCCACCAAGTCCATTGCCAGGGTCCATCTCCAGCCAAACAAGCTTGGGCAGCTTTGCCCACTAAAGCCTAAGAGCCGAAGAAAAGAGTCATGAGGGAGCCAGTGGCTTCTGTGGGGCTTATGTGGTGACAGGCTTCAAGGAAAGGACCAACTCTGCCTCAGGAGCAGAGTAAAGTTATGCCTTGCATAAGGCCTGCCCTTTCTGGCCCTCATCAGCCCTTTGCAGGGCTTGGGATCCATCCTGATGTCTAAGAGAATGCTGGGCAGGAGCAACTTCCCTCCCCCAGCCTCTGGGTTCCATTCCCAAGAGTTGGAGCCTAGCAAGGTCGTCAGATTGCTGAAGCAGCAGGATGCTTCTCCTCCCCTGAGGCGGCTAAAGCACCGAGGTGACCTAAAGCTAGCCCCTTTCCCCAGTTCTGAGGAGCAGGGCTGCGCTGGAACCTTTGGGACAGCTGGGGAAGTTATATGTCTGGTGTTCCCTTCTCTTAACCCGACTATGTGTCCGGAGACAGGTCCCTCCTCCTAAGCTGCCCAGGAGTGGCAGAGCCCTGCGGTTGCTATTCCTGTCGGAGGATATTTGCCAGGGGTCCCAAAGAGATGGACACAACTGATTTAAGAGTAGCCTGTTTCCTCTGTTAATATTTTATTAGGACAGATTTGCGGATTTGGTTACTGATCTTAGGGACGGGAGCTCTGCATGAAGACAGGGTACTGGACGCCGGATGGAGGGCGAAAAGGACAATCCCACTACAGGCAAAGGTCTCAAACCCATCACTGGCATCTTGGGTTGCGGGTCTTTCCTAGCACCTTCACCCTGGGTCACTTGCTTCCCCCGGGCGGCCCAAGCCAGAGGCAGCTTGGACTCGCAGGCCTAGGTCAGGGAGGAATGCTCGCTCAAGATGTCACCCTGCCCATCCCTCCCGTCTACGCCAACGCTGCAGTCGGGTTTGGTCAGTTCAGCCCGAGCTCTCTCTGCCCTCTTAGTCCCAGACAGACCCAGCCTTTCACAGCCAGGAGGGGGCGGCGTCTGAGCTGAGGCGGCTATCCTTCTACCGACCCCTGGCCTCCCCGGGAAGAGCCACAGAGGGGCAGGAGGCCACATGTTACCTTCCATGGACATGGGTTCCAAGATGCCGAACTGCTTGAGGACAGCTATGAACAGCAGCACCACCACGGCCATGGCGCACAGCTCCATACCCTGGATGCCCATGGCGAGTGCGGCTGGGACCGGGGCGCACCCCTCGGTCGTGCGCAGCCTGGAGGCACCGGGGCCGGAGCCTCCCGCCCGGCCTCAGGGGCGGCGGCTCACATGCCCCGGGCAGGCGGGGCTACGGGTATCGGTGGGGCCAGGACCCCGCGGAGGAGAAGGCGACAGTGAACAGAACCCGCCGTGATGCTGGAGCCCGGGCGCAACTTTGCAAATCAGCCACCAAACTTCGAGGAGCGGCGGCGGCTGCAGCGTGGGGCTCGGATCCCGGGACCAGTGTGAGCCAGCAGCGCCTCCATTCCCCGCACGGGGCACCACGACTCTGCCGCCCCCTGTCCTGCCACGAGGGCTCCGGGCCACATCGGCGGGGGGTCCCGGGCGCTCCTGGCCGCCCCAGGCTCCATCGCGGCTCCCTGCGCGCTCATTGGCCTAGGCGCAGGGACCACTCCGGGACTTGTCCCTTGCGGCCCCTCCTTGCCAGCCCGGGAAGAGGCGGGAGGGACGAGGCCCCGCCCCACACAGTCAAGCTCCAGACTGAGCCTCCTGGCGCATCGCCACCGCTGCCCCGCCAGCCCCGGGGAGACCGCGTGGTCTGCGGTTTCCCCACCGGCTGGAGGGAGCAGGGAGCCCAGGAGGAGGGGCGCCGCGGCCACACTTGCTGCAAGACAGTCAGTGGGAGGGGCGCGGAGAATCCGGGAAGCCCCGTCTCTCCAGGAAGTTTCCTGCAACTCAGCCCACAGCCTGAGATTCAACTTGATCCTGAGCCACCCCCCCCTTTTGAGGATGGAGACTTCGGTATCCAGAGTTCTCCAATTCTGGAAACCCGCTTGCGCTCCTGGGGCTTTAGGAAGAAGTGACTTTGGCATTGGAACCTAGTGGGCTGAGTTCAAGTTCTGACTGCTGTACCATCTTGGTCGAGTCTTGGACTTTGAGCCTTCTCCATAGAGGGACGGTTTGCCTTTCTGGCTGTAGGGAAGAGCTCAGCTGCTGCTGCTGAGAGCTGTGCTAATTAGTTTGTGGAAGGTTTTCTTTCCTTTGGGGCACTGGCTAGGGCCGGGGAAGCGGCGGAAAGGAAGAAGGGAGGAGGAGAGAGCGGGGAGTGGCAGGGCGGAGCCGAAGATGCTCCCGGCTGCGGAGCTCCCCCGGGTGCTGGGCACCGAGTGCTGACTCTCTGCTGCCCTCCAGCGGGCGCCGCGGGAGTCCTCTCCGGACCCAGAGGGACCAGGTGGGAAGTTCTGCCGCTGCCATTCCCAACCCCTTCCTGCTACTTTAGCAGAAGGAGAGACAGAGTTTGAGTGCTGTTTCCATCTCCAGCCCGAACAGCCTCAGCTTGCCTTTAGGAGTTTACGATCCGCTCGCCAATTCATTCAAAGGGCATCAACACTGTTTAGTCTTGGCTGCAGCTCTACACACAGGTGGGGTTGGAAACCGCGGCAGAACCCCCATGCCCACACCACCTGCGCTGGAGGTCACTTCTCTGGGCCATGACCTTGGATATAAGGGTTCCTCCAGTAGGCATTCCTCACCTCCCGCTTTACAGACACGGAAACTGAGGCCCAGGGGGCGAATAACTCATGGGGTCACAGGCGCAGCGCCAGTCGGTTAGATTCTGGAACGACACTTCACTGACGGAATCATAGTGCTCCCGGCCTCACTATTTCACTTGATTGATCAAAAGCCTGAGTTCGGGCAGTAATTTTTAAGGAGTTGTAAGCACAAGCTTTTGGTTCAGCTTAATCGGGCTGCCGCCTCCATTGACCAAGGCCGGAGGGCTAGGCAGAGAGGCCAAGCTCAGCAGACAGCTCTGCTGGAGAAGTGGACTCACTAAAACGTGTAAAAGGCCGGAAGATCAAAGGACTCCTGTACCCTATAAATTACACACTTAAGAACCAAGAAATACCCAGCCTAGATCCCAGTTCGTTTCCGTGTGGAGCCAAAGTCCTGATGGACATCCCTAGAGTCATAAAATAGGGACAGTGACTAGCCTCTTCTGGGACTCATTAAGGATCCAGTGAGGAAAATATTGGTGCACTTGAGTGGGCTCCGATCCCTCAGCCCCCGTGATTTACACTCAGCCCGGCTGTGCGGCAAGACAGCTGTACCAGGTGAGGCAGCACCCACTGCCGCCTCCCTGCCTCGGTTTCCCTTTTGCTTCTGAGCGTCTTTGGATGCCAGTGGAAGCGTCAGCGGCTGCCCATAAACACTGAACTATAAGCGAGTCATCGATCCCCTGGCTGTGCTGTGTAAAATATTAACGATGCCTAAGTGGATTCAAAGCCTGAGAGCGCAGTGGCCCCGCGGTATGAACAGCTTGGGCTGAAGGCCTAATGGATAGAAGTTGACTCTGCTGCTCGCTGCGAGTTGGGCCCTGTCAGCCCCGGGTCTAACGGAGGGCTACTGGTGCTAGGTGATTCTCTCACAGCCTTCTTCCCCAGACTAAGCGCCCTCTCTCAGCCAGGAAATGTCAGAGTACGCCCTCTTTGCGGCAATGCCCCCAGGGGACTGTCTGCTTTGGCTGGCATTCACCCCTCTCATGTTCCTGTGTGTGCTGTGTCCTGGGAAGCAGCAGCACTTGCATACCCTTTGAGCTAGGGTGCAAGGGGTGGGGGCTGGGGCTCTGCAGGGGAAGATGAGGGAGCCGTGTATCTACGTAGGAGTAGCCTTTACTTCCTAAAGAGGTGGAGGGGAGGGGCTCATTTGAAGGCCTCAGGATGCCGGGGATGTCCTGACCTAATTCAGGGAGTCATCAGAGAAAGCTGGTTGGAGTCCAGAGAGGTTGCACGTGAGGTCATAGAGTCCTTTCGGCCTGGAGTATGGAAGCTGCTTTTCGGTGCTGTCTCCGGGAAGCCCACCAAGATTACAGCAGCCCTGGTTGATGTCCTTTCATCTGCTGCATTTCTGCCCTGCCTCCTATGACCCTCTGTCTCTTATTTCTCACAGCTCTGCTGTTAGTTTTCCAAGGCTGGGGACCTGGGAGTTTGACTGGCATGGCATGCTATTTCCTGCTTCACACACCACACTAGCCCAGAGTCCAAAGATTCTGACTCTTAGGGGTCTGGTCCTGTGACCCATTCCCACTCAGCAAGCCGTACTAAGTCCCAGCCTTCAGGGGAACAGTTCTAGTTCTAGTGCACACCTACTGGGCAGAACAGGCATTGTTCAATTAATTGTTCTCATGCTTCACAGGGCTAATAAGCTGCTGAGGAGTGGCATCCCACAACCAAAAAAGTGCCTCATGCCACGGTGTCCTGGATGCTTCCACTCAGCACAGCCAGCCTGGGCCACCCACCTCCCCCCAGGCTTCCTCCCTGTCCCACCCTTCTTCTCCTGCTACCTCTGGCGCCATGGTCTCTGCTCAGCCACACCCTTCCCTCCCTCTTTGACTCCCAACACAGATCCCCAACCCCCCCAGCCCCTCTACTGCTCCACTTGGGGGCACCAAAGCTATCTCAAGATGATCACGGAATTTTGTCCTTCTTACATTTAACTCTCTGACTGAGGCTCTGCCTCAGCACAGGCTGCGCTGATCCGCACACCATTCTCGCACGATGTGGTGGCTGCACCTTGATCCCCTCTGCCAGGGTCTTTGTTCCTGAAGCCACAGGATGGTGGTTTTGGAGCTCTGAATAGACCTGGCAAGCAGCACTGATTCCTTTGTCCTAGAGTGGTCAGCTCAGTTGGGACGTTAGATGGGACCAGGACCACAGGAGCCCTACAGGAGACTGAAGGAGTCGGTGGGCACTCTCAGGGGGCAGCAAGGAGCTTGAGGACGTTGCCCGCTCAGGAGTGAAGAGGGCAGAGGAGAACAGCTGTACTCGCGGTGAGCCTGTATCCAGCTGTACCTGACAGCTCTTCTAAACCTCTACCTTTCAGTTATACAAGCCAGTAAATCCCCTGGTTTTGCTTAAACCAACAGCTTGAGTTGGGTTGCTGTTACTTTTAACCAAGAGGAGAATCCTACTTAATACACTACTGATTAGTTATGAAGAATACAGAACTGGAGGTCTAGGGCTGAGACAGAGAGAGAGAGAGAGAGAGAGAGAGAGAGAGAGAGAGAGAGAGAGAGAGAGAGAGAGAGAGAGAGAGAGAGAGAGAGAGAGAGATGATTGTTGATGTTCTGTGCCTCCTCCCTCTGTTTTATCTAGTCCAGGCCTTCAGGGCACAAGACTGTGCTGCCCACACTCAGGGTGGGTCTTCCCTCAGCTAAATCTCTGGAAACAGTTTGGACATGCTCACAGGTGATTCCCAACCCAGCCCCGCTGACAGTGCAGGTGAACCAGCACTGTAGGTCAGCCTCTCTCCTGTCCTCTGAGCTATCCCGCTGGCTGGAATCCACACATATTAAAGAAGGGCCTCAGACATACAGCTCAGTCAGGCTGAGCTACAGGGAAGGGGAAGACAGAGCCACAGGGCAGAAAGGATCTCACTGGGCAGGGCCCCACACAGCAGGGATGCTCATTTGAGTGTTCAGGTAAAAAACAAAACAACAACAAAACAATACTGTGTGTGTATATATACATGTCATAGCATATGTATGGAGGACAGAGGACAATTTTCAAAGGTTGGTTCTCTCCTTCCACCATGCGGGCCCCAGGGACTGAATTCAGGTCATCATCATCTGTCTTGGCAGCAAGCTCCTTTACCTACTTAGCCATGTTACCAGCCCTAAACCTGTATTTTTCACCATTCAAGTACCATTCCCTGGCACCTCAATCCTCTTGATCCCAGGGAAGGCAAACATAAGCAAGAGAGTAACTGACTGCAGACTTAGCTTGGGACTGAAGACTCCCTTCAGGCCTGCACAGACCACATACAGCAGCTCTCTAAGAGCATTGGACAGCAGTGGGAACAGGATAACAATCCCTGTGAGAAGGGAGAACATGAAAAAAACAACAACCCACATTCATCTCATCATTTCCTTTCAGCATATTGTCCCAGACGATGACGGTCAAGACCATCTCTCACGCTGCTGTTCACAGAGATGATGGAAACAGAGATAAGGGTGCAGGGACGGTTTGAAGGGATGAGAACCAGGGAAAGAGGGAACCACAGGCTATGGCTTGGATGGTAAATGTCACCTAAAAGGCTCATATGCTGAAGTATGGTTATGGTGATAAGTCTATGGTGATATTGGAAGGCAATGGAACATTTAGGAAGTGGAGCTTTACCGGGTGAAGTTATGTCATTAGGGCCTGTCTATTGCTGTGTAGAGACACCAGGAACATGGCAACTCTCTTATCAGGAAACATTTAACTGGGACTGGCTTATCATTCAGAGGTTTTATTTATTATTGTTTTGGCAGGAAGCATGGTGCCATGCAGGCAGACCTGGTGCTAGAGAGGTAGCTGAGAGTTCTACATCTGGATCTGCAGGCAGCAGGAAGAGAGAATGGCGCCGGGCCTGGCTTGAGCATCTGAAACCCCAAAGCCCACCCCCTGTGACACACTTCCTCCAACAAGGCCACACTCAAATACGTCTCGAATCTGACAACCGCAAAAACAAAACTCAACATTTTTTTTCTTTTTCTCTAATTTTTTTTTTAATGTGAGACAAGATCTCATGGAGCAAGGGTTAGCCTTGAACTCCTCATCTTCTTCCCTTCATCTCCCAAATGCTGGGATGATAGGCATGTGCCAGCATGCCTGGTGTATGCAGTGGTTGTAACTGAATCCAGGGCTTTTTTTTTTTAAAGATTTATTTATTATTTATACAACATTCTGCCTGTACACCAGATCTTACTATAGATGGCTCTTACTATAGGTGGCTGTGAACCACCACGTGGTTGCTGGGAATTGAACTCAGGACCTTTGGAAGAACAGCGAGTGTTCTCAACCTCTGAGCCATCTCTCCAGCCCCCTGAATCCAGGGCTTTATGTGTATACTTTACCAGTGAGTTATAGTCCCCGCCCCAAATTCAATGTGTGCGTATGTGTGCATGCATGTATGGGAGAAAAAGAGGGAGACAGAGATAGACAGATAGACAGACAGACAGAGAGAAGTTAATCTGTGGAAGCCAGACATTAGGTGTCTTCATCTCCACAGTGCCTTTTGAAACAGGGCATCTCACTAAACCTGAAATTGATGATTTCAGCCAGGCTGGCTGTCCAGCAAGCTTCTGGAATCCACCTGTCTGTGTCCACGATGTGGGGTAATTGTCAGTTTTTATGTGAATGCTGGGGATCCAAACCTAGGTCCTCACGCTTCCACAGCAAGCCCTTTACCCAGCAAACTATCTCCCCCAGCAATCCCCAAAACTCTTCAGTCTTTATAGGGGAATAACTTAATACCAGGCCTCTAAACCACAAGATCCAGCATGTAACAGAAGATCTCTAGATTTGAGGATGGAAAAGTAGCTGATCATGACGTCGACTCAGAACCCAGGGATGACCCGGATGTTGGAGCTAAGCAGAAAAGAACTTCAGAATAGCAGACTAATAACTTTTTAGTCAGAGCGAATTGGAGCACAGAAGAACAACTGGGGTCTGTCTCTGTCTCTACTACTGTATGAACATTCCCCAGAGGTTCATGGTGCTGTAAGACCCTGGATGTTCAATCCTAGGACCTTCTAACACCCCCTCCCCCATGCACAAAGTAGTGGAATCCTTAGGAAATAGGGCCTAGTAAAAGGGAGTTGTGTTAGTGGGGAATGGTCATGTCCGTATTTGGATCCTGATACGTGCTCTTCCTTTTGCTCCTTGGCTCTCCTGAGGTCTCTGTCACAGGCCCTGGACATAACATACAGAACCACTGCAAGTTCAACATAACAGGGCCTAGTAACCATGGACTCAAAACATCACAACTATAATCCAAATAAATATTTTCCCTCATTAAGTCACCACAGTATTTTGTTACAGTAATGGAAAGCTGACTAGCACTTTGTCTCCGTCTCTGAGTATATTGTTCAAAATTCTGAGAATCAAAACTCTGAAAAGAATCTAGAAAACACCACCACCTGGAGCAAGAGATGACATCATAGCTAGACATGTGTCTGTATCACAGACAAGGTAGGGTGTCTTTCCAGATGAAGATGTCAAACATGGTGGCGCCTGCCTATAATCCTATTGCCTAGGAGAGGAAGACAGAAAGATCAGGAGTTTAAGGTCAGCCTCAGCTATGTGAGACTCTTTATCAAAAAAGAAGAGAAACAGGAGGAGGAACATTAGTCTGTCCTTATTTCATAATGTGTCCAAGGACTTCTTTCTTTTTTGAGGGGAGGGTTTTTCTTTTTTTCTTTTTTTCTCCCTGAGACAAGGTTTCTTTTGTAGCTTTGGCTGAGATTAATGGTGTGGACCACCAATTCCCGACCTTTTCTTTTCCCAAGTCAGGGTCTCTCTGTATAGCCCTGGCTGCCCTGGAACTCCATCTGTAGATCAGGCTGGCCTTGAACTCAGAGATTTGCTTGCCTCTACCTCCCAAGTACTGGATCAAAGGTGTGTACCCCACAGCCCTGTCCAAGGATTTCTATTCCAGGGGTAGGCAGGGCCAACAGTCCCCAGTCTCTGTGAAGCATCTGGAAGTCAGGTCTTTATCCTTCAGCATTCCCTCAAGATTAGGAAGGAAGAAATCATAAAATGGGGAATGAAATAGGAAGAGGAACACTCATGGGGACAAGAGACATAGGCTCTTAGAGGCCATAACTCCACAGATGTGGTTGCCTTCCTTTGTCAGCAATGTACACACCTTTTCATGTGGAAAGAACCTACCAGGTAGCAAGATAATGTTGCATGTCTCCAGGGACAAGCTGGCCATTGGTCTGTATAACAAGTGAGAAAACCCTCTTAATTCACGAGGAAACTCTTTTCTAAAGTCACCTTCATGATTAGAATTTTATTTTATTTTAGTCTTGCCTCAGGAAGTAAAAGATAATTGCTTCTTTTGTTTGTTTGTTTTTGTTTTTGTTTTTTTTGGGGGGGGCAGGCTTTCTCTGTGTGGCCTTGGCTATCCTGGACTCACTCTGTAGCCCAGGCTGACCGAGAACTCACAGAGATCCACCTGCCTGTGCCTCCCAGAGTGCTGGGATGGCAGGCATGCGCAGCTGATGTGAGAGCTTCTTAAGTGACTCTGGTTCTCATGCTTCTTATGGTCAAGAAAGACTTGAAAGGCCTGAGAGGCCTTGGCCCTGTAGGCATACCCCCAAACATCACTGTGGCTCAGAACCATTACTGCCAGTTTAAAGGAGAGCCCTCTCATCGTCCTAGTTAACACTGACTATTATCTTGACCTAGCCCGTGGTCACCCAAGAAGGTGATCTCAATCGGGGATTTCCAGGATAGTTCACTGACACAGGAGAACCCAGCCCCCTCTGGGTGGCAGCATTCCCTAGGTACGTGGTCCTGTGCTGTATAAAAAAAAGATACATAAGAATGGGCTTGTGAGCAAAGCCAGCTATTAGCCTTTCTCTATGGGTTCTGCTTCAGAGTCCTGCCCTGACGTCCCTCCATGGCGGGCTGTGACCTGGAACTGTAAGATGAAGTAAACACTTTCCTCCAGAGTTTATTATGGTGAGAGTGTTTCTCCCACAGCATCAGAAAGGAGGGAAATGAGAACACCCAGTGTCCTGATTGCTTTACAGGTCTCCACCCACAGCAGGACATACCCAGCCACCGTCTATCCTCAGGAGAGCCTGTCTTTACAGAATAGGCGGTGGGAGGAGGGGCATGAAGTCGGCTTGTCCTCTGGATTCCTGTGGTGGAGAACTCCCCAACTCTCTCTCACTCGAAGGACGGCTCATGCGGGGCAACTAAACAGCTCCAATACAATAGGGTCAGACCAGCCATTGCTCTTCCCACCAACTTCACTTTGACTCCAAGTTTGTACAATGCTCACCATGTTGGTCTGGGAATTTCTTTGGATAAATTTCTGTTTCTTGGGCAAACTTGGCTTTCCCATCTCTTTGCTGGTTACAGGACATAGTAATGATCACTCTGGAGATCAGAGGCACGGTGGCCAGAGGCTAAGCTGCAATTCACCTTCACAGGTGGGGAAGTGCCTCTTAATCCTTCCAAACGCATCCCTGCCTGTGCCAGAGCTCTGTAGGGTGGCAGAATTGTGGTAACCAGTTCAGTATTATTTTAACCCCCGTGAATCCAGGCCAGATCCCTGAGCACCAAAGATCCCCAGGAAGCCTCCCTGGCTGGCTCAGAGCTAGCTTGTTGCCCCTGGCATTTATCCTAGTCACACATCGCCATCAATCCTCACAATGATGACATTGACACAAAGTGCTCTCAAGTCCCAGGCTTGTGCTGATCTGTGAGGATGCCCAGGACATAAGCGTTTCATTGTTGGAACTGAAGCCAAGGGCCCAGGGGTGTTTTGGGGAATTTCCATCCTGGATGCTTGCTGTCAGCATACCCCCACGGTGTCCTCTGACAGCTCAGCGAGGTATCCCTAGCACAGCGGTCTCGCAGCAGCTGGAGGCAGCAAACAACTTGGAAATCAAAACCTCACACTCTTATACAGTGAGGAGATGTCAGAGAGCACACTGGGGGAAAGCGAGCCTTAGGTATGGCCCTGATCCCTGGCCCTCAGTGAGCTGAGCAGCCTCAGGCAGTGTTCTGGCCTCTCTGAGTGCAGGGCAGGGCAGAAGCTGGACAGTGACAGCATTAGCGCTGGCCCCATTGTTTGATTGCCCGCTGTTTGTATGTCCCACATGCAGTCCTCAGAACTCACAGCGTGATCAGGTACCAGCCAAGGCCCTGTTCACACCCGTTCTAGGACTTGCCCCACCGGACCCAACTCTGAAGGTGGCAGATTTAGCCTTGGCTCCTGAGGAACGGTACCACTCCGGGGGAGACTGACCGTTAGCCAGTCATAACCATAGGATGCTGTCCCAAACTGGGGGTTAGAGGAGGTTTGTGGAGGGAGCCGGGAGGTTTCCGCGCTCAGGATTGAGGGTCAGGGATGGCATAAGGGGGATCCCAGGTGCGTAGGGCAGGGACATAGGGGGCAGGGACAGCTGGGGACTGGAGGTCTTCAGTACTGGAAATCACAAAGGAAAAGGATGAGGCGAAGCCAGGAGTCTCATACAGAGGTGCAGATGGCTTTGGACTCCCACGGCCATGGGGCATTCTTATGGTCTAGGTAAACAATCACTTTAAAAGTAGTGTGACCAGAGAGCCAGCATCTGCTGTGACTACCCTTGACTTTCATAGGCCAAATAGCTCCAGCCTGGGCTATGAGGTCACATGAGCACAACAGGAACAAGAAAGCCTGTGTCTCTCCACTTCTTGACCAAATCTGTCCCATGGCCTCACTCCACCCACTCTCAACTGGACACTTAAAGAGATCTGCAGCCCGGTGTGCGCGTGCGTGCGTGCGTGCGTGCGTGCGTGCGTGCGTGCGTGTGTGCGTGTGTGTGTGTGTGTGTGTGTGATACCTGTAATCCCAGCCTCCACAAGGCTGAGATAGGCTGATTGCCCCAAGTTTGAGGCCGCTCTGCATTATAATGTGAAACACCGTTTGATCATGTATGTTTTTAGGGTACACACCGAAGCAGGCTCCTGGCAGCTCTCAGCCACAGCCTATGTTCCTGCAGGAGCTGGGAAAATTTCAGTTTCCGTCTGTCTGTCTGTGTCCTCACCTGTAAAGTCTACCTTCTTTGGAAAGTAATTGAGAAAGATGAAACTGACCTCCACATGCACACATGACCTGCCCACCCATGCATACATGAACACATGTGAGCTACTACATTTACATACATACACATACACACACTGTACCTTTCTTACTAAATTTCTGGAACCGTTACATGAAACACATTCCTGGATTTTTTTTTTGTTTTCTGAGTTCCCTCAGCTGTTTTCTTTTAGACAGAGATTGAAACTGCTTGGCTCTCGTCCATGACATTAGAATTCTATTTATTTAATTTTAAAGACCTGTTTATTTTTATTTTATGGGTGTTTGTTTATGCGTATATATGTGTGTCACACGTGTGCTTGGTGACCGTGAAAGCTAGAAGAATGCAACAGAGCTCCTGTAACTGAATGTACAGACAGTTGAGAGGTACTGTCTGGGGTGCTGGGAACCAAACCCAGCTCCTCTGCAGGAGCAGCTGGTGCTCTCAAGCACGGCGCCACTTCTCCAGTCCTAACCTAATTCTTTATGTGCATCTGTTGCTGTTGCTGCCTGGAGACAGGATCTTGCTGTGTGGCATAGGCTGACTTTGAACCTGCTATGTAGCTCACACTGATACTGAGCTGGTCTCAGCCTCCTGAGTGTTGGGATAACACTTGAATCTTAAAGTCTTTTTTCATGTTTGGCTTGATCTTTTAGTGCAGAATCTGATAGGCTTTCTAGGCTGTCACAGTAAAGTCCATTAATTTATTCTGAATGGTGATCATTCTGTAATTCAGCTCATTTGTGAAATTGTGTATGTTTCAACAACTAGACTGTTACTTCCAATATTGCATATTTTTCTGTTATGCATAATGTGCCTCTAGGTCTCTAAGGACATTCACACTTATTTTACTCTATGTCCTTTGTATTTATTCCACATTCTTTTGTCTCAGTGACTGACTCTTATGTGTGCTATGTCATTATTTAGATTCACTTAAGTTGTCTTGATGTTTTAAGACAGGATTTCCAGCCCAGACTTATTTCACACCCGCTATGTCGCTCAGGCTAGCCTTGAATTCATGACACTCCTGCCTTAACCTTCTAAATGCTGGGGTTACAGGCGTGGTTTTAAAGACCTTAGACCTGGTTTTCCTTGGGTGTTGGGGCTCCTGGATACACATCTGAGTCCGGGTGTAAAAATTCACTGTGGCTCTGCCCTGGCGAAGGGCGATTCTGACCTTCTGAATCTGTGTCCCTTCTGCTCTCTGTTGTCACCTGCCCACATTTGAAGGCTGCAGCTTCGTCTGTGGGCTCAGTGTGACTCAGTTATTGTTTCACTATGTGGATCTTCCTCACCATTCTGGCCACAGGCTGGGGGTGGGGCACCACTTCCTCACTCCCTCTAGATGTTTGGCCCATCTTTCCTAGGAGCTGGGAGGTCTACCAGTGTTTCCTCCACTTACCTACTTCATGCCAAGGACCTGGAGCTCAGTCTCTGGGTGGGTGTGCAAGCTGACTCAGCGAGCTCTGTGTGTGTGTCTGTCCATCTGTCTGTCTCGAGAAGAGCAGATGTGACTCTACAGGTCTAGTTTGTCCATTTGTGGAACTGGTATATCAAATGAGGGTCCTCACGGAAGTTTGAACTCAGAGTTCAATAGAAAAAGACAGACCCTGAACCATGAATCCCAAACCCACACCCATTGGCTGAGGCAGGGACCTGATCCGTAAGTCACTGTTCCCCTAGCCATAGTAAAAAAAAACAAAAAACAAACAAAACCCCTGGAATTCTTAGTGTGACAATCAACTAGGAAGGAAAGAGAAGAAAAGAAACAAGCATTTTATGGTGAACTTAAAGGAATACATTACAAATTTTGGATTATAATAGAATCTGATTGTCACTATGAGCCACATCCATCTTGACCTTAAAGGGCACGTCACTTGCCAACCCTAGGCCTGCTCATGCAGCCTCGTGTTGGGTGAGGAAATCCCAACCATCCTTGGACTCCTGGCTACCTGAGTTCTGCAAATTAATTCATCCTCTTCTCCTCAGGACACTGCATTAGGGGTCAACAGTTGAGCTTGCTTAGCCAAAGGGACTTACTAGACCTGAAATCAAACCTCAGGGGCAAAGGGGCTGAAGTCACCATTACCTCTCACACACTGACTGCATGCATACCAGTCTCCCCCTTCCTCAGCAAACTCTTTATCTGTCTGGAACTTGGGCTAACAGACATCCCCAGGCCTGCATGTCACATATCAGGGCTTGCTGTTGTCATAAAGTCTAAGATGGAGGGGAACAGCCTGGAGAAATGGCTCAGTGGTCAGGAGCACTTGTTGAGCTTGTGGGAGACCTGAGTTCAGTTCCCAGCACACACATACACACACACATATACACACACGTAGTGGTAGCTCACAACTCTAGTTCTGGGGGACCCAGCACCCTCTTCTAGCCTTTGTAAGTACTGCATGCACATGGTGCACAAACACGCATGCAGGTAAAGCACCCACATACATAGAATAAAAATAAATCTTGAAAAAAGTCTAGGGAGGGACCTCATGCTCCCAACACAGCCAGGGTGTCTACCCTGGGAATTCCTGCCACGATGGACAGCCCGTGGCTTCAAGGGACTGGGGTCATCACAGTGTGTGAGCTCAGTGTTAGCCTCAGCTAGGCCTGGCCCCTTGGTTTTGAAGATCTCACACTTCCCATGTGCTCTGCAGGAGGCACAGAGACTCTTCCGTGGCGCCCACTACGCTACCCTGCTGGGCCTGTGTGGACCGGGAAGCACAGCTCAGAACGGAGCTCTGGGTAAATTCTGGTTATCCTGCAGCAGGGTCAGGACCAGGACACCCCGCTAGTGTCTGCATGGAGGTGGGGACAACCCTTGGAAGGCTCTGGAGAGCATTGCCCACCGGGAGCGTGGCGACGTGCACAGCCATGATGTCAATATTCATCTGGTCTCCCCGACTGATGCCCGAGTTGTGGCAGGTGTGTGGTCATTGGCTGGAGGCCCATCTCACTGGCTTTCCTTGTCACCTTAAGGCGCCCCCTGTCCTCCCGCTACCCGCGGCTGTTCAAAGTGCCCTGGGGACCAGCGGCTAGAGCTTCCTGTTGCTGGCACCTTTGGCTTTGGTTCTCCAGCTCAGTTACACTCAGCTCACCTCCCGGCTTCAGCACAGCACGAGTGAGAACATAAACCCACCCAGTCCCAGGCTCTTCCCCAGAAGGGCCACAGTGGGGGGGAGGGCCAGGTCCACAACAGCGGAGAGGTGAGGGCCCTGCAGGGTAGATGAGACAGGACCAGGGTGGGGACGCAGGCCCTGAGTTGGCATTTTCAAGTTTGCGCTTGGAGACGTTTAGGAGCTGAATTATTAAAGCTGCTCAAGGGAAGAGGCTGTTTTTAAGAAAGCATGAGTAAGCAGCTCTATCTCACAGCTGCGCACAGGATCGAAGGCGATCAATCGCCATAATGGCTGTAAATATTTACTCAGAAAAATGTGTGAGCCACCCACACGCTCCACGAAGGGGTCTGTATCCATCCTCCGGCATACAGCTTACTAAAGACGCACAGGTCCAGTCCCCGCCTCCCCCCTCCCCTCCGCTGGACCGGTGCTGTGTGAGCTGTGGTGAGGGGACTCTGCGATACAAGCTCTGTAAGGACTCAGGAGTAGGGTCAGACACAGCTTGCCTGGAGTAGCCTGATGTAGCTGGACAGATGGATTGGTGGGTGGATGGGTGAATGGATGGGTAAATGGGTCGATGGATGGGGGTTTGGAGGTGGGGGAGTGGGTGGGGGCAGTGGGTGGATACTAATTTCCCTCTGCCACAGTCCTGACCTGTAAAATGGGCTGATGATGTCCACCTCAGGGCTTGTTAGTAAGACCCGACATGCAACAGTGTAAGCCACACTGTCCTGTGGATCCACAGATGGAGAGGGATACCTGGCCCTCTGGTCTACTTACATCTCCATAGAGGGGTTCTCTCACCAAAAGGCCCTTAAGTATGAGGCAACGTGTGGGGGCTGTTCTAAGGCTTGGCCATGGTGGGTACCACACAACTCAGTCACCTGATAAGAGGGAGCCTCAACTGAAGAATTCTTTTGGTAGCCATGTCTGAGAGAGACTGTCCTGACTGATGACTGATGTGGGAGGCCTCAGCCCACCGTTCACAGCATCATCCCTCGGCAGGTGGGCCAGGGTTATGTAGGAAAGCCTGGGCTAACCCCAGGACCATCTATTCCCTACTCCCCCATCCACATAGGCCATGGGCCTGCTTATCACTGAGCCTGTGAAAATAGTGAGTGAGTGTGTGTGTGTGTGTGTGTGTGTGTGTGTGTGCATTTGACTGTCCTTACACATATTACAATGAATGTTGCAATCCATTATAGCCACACACATGCACAGACACATAGACACACAGTGCTAAATCTACATTCAGGGCCTTCCAGTCTCCCCACAGACTCACCTCAACCAGTTTCCCTGTGAGATCTGTGTTTATAAATATCTCAGCCTCCCACTGTGCACCCATTTCCCCCACCCGAGGCTAAGATGGAGCCCCTAGCTCTTTACCAGAACCCACTGGATTCTATGAGCTGGGATGACAAGGCTGAGAGAGCTGTGTGGAGGAAAGAGTGCTGTCATCAGTGTGCCCATATGTGCACACAACCTCAGACATCTCCTGTCCCTGCAGCAGGTCTGAGACAAAGGCCCAAGGAGTTAGGGAAGGGGTGAATGGAGTCTGCCATCATATTTGGGCATCTCTCCAATATCAAGGAAGCTTACAGAAGGGAATACATAGGGACTTGAGAACTCCACAAAGGGTCAAGGGATAATCTGTACCTAGGTCCTTGCCTCTGCCTTTCTCTTCCAAGGGGGGTGCAAAGGAAGGGGAAGAGCCTCTGTCCAGTACAGTGGCAGCAAATTCTCCAGCCACCATCAGTTTGCAGACATGTTTGGGATGAGAGTAACCTGACTAGTGAAGACTGGCTCCTTGGTCCTCCACCAGACCCAAGGCCTAGATGCTATGCAAGCATGTAACGGGTGGGCGGGTGGACTGATGGATGAGTAGATACGTAGACGGAAAAAATGTCTGACTAGATGGGTGGGTGGACACACGGCAGGAAAGATAGGAAAACAGGTAGATGGATGAAATGATAGGCGGATGAGTGTGTGTGTGTGTGTAAGGATGGTTGGATGGATGGGCATATGGGTAAGTGAATGGATAGATCAACCATTTTTAAGATCTCCCCAACTAAGGTGGTAGCAGTGGTAGCTGATGGCACGGGCATGGGCACCGGTATCTGCCTGACCCAGAGCAAGCACTCTCTTTCCTTTCTCACCTTGCTCACCTCCACACAGAGCTTTAGGAAGCAGGCGTCTCCCTATGCTGTAGGTCAACCCCTGTGTGCTGAGGGCTTGACACAATGGCTTCTTGGATCCCTAACTCACCACTTGGCATGAGATCCTCCTCTGCTCTCAGAGAGACCTCAGGCTGCTGTTGGCTTGTACCCAGTTCCTTCAAGTCCATCCTGTCACTGGGCCCTTCATGAAAGTTAGAGGCTGGGTGGCATGTTCGTGGGTTTTTGACCCTGCTGAATTAACCAGCGCATCTTCTGCTGCTGCCGTCTTTCATCCATCCTGGCTGAGTTCTAGAGGATCTCCATCCCGGTCCCAGGGGTCTGGTCACTGCTTAGGCCTCACTCTTTGTTTTTCAGGGCCATTTGCTGACCATGGGAGTAAGCGGCTGTGACTGTCACCAGCCTAGCAACACCTTGTGTTCTGTGAAAGCTCCGTTTTTCTTCTACAGCACCTGGCCAGGAAGCCTCCCTCCTCGATCTCGCCCCAGCGGCTGCCTGTCTCTAAGCCAGTTCCCCGAGCTCTCTTTAACCTCCTGGACCAGCGTTGGCCAGGCCACGGTTTTGAACTGTAGTCTCTGGGCTTTGAGAAACTCCACATCATTTCCCTCCATAAAAGTGGAACAGGACAGCCAGAGATACGTAATAGAAAGACACCATCTTGAAACAAAACAAAGCCAAACCAAACCCTAACTACTGTTTCCCATATCATTTCCAAAGAAAGAAAGAGCCAAGCCTTTGGAAGGAGATGGTCTCGTTCACTATGAAAGATAGTCTCTGCTTCTCTCCTCTCTCGTTTCACCCCAGAGACCTGGCCTCAGGGCTGATGCTCAGGAGCCAGGGTTTGTGTGTCTGCGGAAGGATGTGTGAACGTACACTTTTCTTGTGCCCCTCCCCCACACCCTGACCCTTTCAGCTCCGTTCCTTCTTTGTCACCCGAGCCTGGAATGAGAGTACTGCAAAAGGAGTCCTTTGAAGGTAACGTTATTGCACCCATCTACTCCTTTGAAGCCTCTGGAGTGACACAGGATGAGGCCTCTGCCATTCCTAGGAACACGGAGTCCTAACCCCTAGAGCAGAGACTTCATAGACAGCTAAGGGTGGGTGGGCGTCCAACAGGAAGAGGCGCTTGGACTGTTCTTGGCTCGGCTCAGGGAATGGGAAGCCAGGATGCATCCTGAGAGAGAGCTAGCATCCCAGAAAGGCCAGAGCCTGTGTCTTTAATCCTCAAATGTGTGAAGTGGATGTGAATGTCAGAAATTAACGGCCTGTGTAAGACCTGTCCTAAAAGGGTAAAACAGTCCAAGAGGCCCGCCGCCTCAGCTTCTGCTGCCCCCTGGTGGGCAGATAGAGAAATGCCTATTAAGTGAGCTTTGGCTGGGGCTGGGGTGGGGGATGGAGGGAGGCTGGGAATGGGGTGGTCCAGGGTAGGAGGGAGGGATGGACAGCGAGGATGGAGGGGTTTAGGAACACTTTCCTGAGAGGTGCCCAGTCCAACTGGATCCAGGATGCTCCGCTCTCCATGAACGTCTGCCTAGGAACAGTAAATAGAGCCACCTCCTCTGCCACAATGGCCCTGCCTTTCCCCAGAGCGGCCCCAAACACGTTCTTTTCCATTCGAGGATATTTGAAAGTTGTTCCCATCTTCCTTTCCTAATGCCTCAAAGAGTTCTCAAAGCCTTCCACCTTGCCGTCAGAGACCTAGGTCGTGTCAGAGACCAAGTGCGCAACACACCCTTCCCACTCTCCCCTCTTGTCTGGACATATTTAGGAAGGAGGCAGAATGGACAGAGGTTGGAGCAGGAAAGAGCCCGGACCACCACAGACTGATCAACCTAGAACACCCACCACCTGAAGAGAGATGGCTGTCCTGCTTCTGGTGGGATTTAATGGGCTCCACCTCATCACAAAGAGCCTGGAAAAGGTTTGGCAGGTGCACAGAACAAAGATGGACCTTCTGGAACTCAGACAGCAGCAGCTAGGGACAGGCCTACCGAGAGGTGAGAAGTGAGAGGTGAGAAGTGAGAATCCTCTCTGTAGGGGATTCTGGAAGCTGCAATACATACACCCCCCCCCCATCCCCAGGCCTTGTACCAGGGCAAGGGGATGGGGAGAAATCACTAGTTGACTCTGAAAACTCATCCTTTCTATCCTGGGTCACAGACAAGGAAATTAACTTGGCTGACACATAGAAAAGAAGAAAGCTTGGCTCAGGGCCACAAAGTTACATCCCATTATCGCTTGCCCAGCCACTGCTGCTGGTGGGGTCCCAAAGAGCACGCTGCTGTGTCCGTGGGGTGATGAGTAAACTGGGGGACTTGCCCGAGGTCCAGCATCAGCGCAGCACAGAGCAGGCAGGAGCTTCCCTCACACACACCCGACACAACCATCCCAACGAGCTCATTCTTACATCCATTTCATCTCACAGAGGAGGACACTGATGTGGTGAGAGGCTGGAGCTTGGCATGGCAGATGAGGCTCTGCTTACCAACTGTGGAAGTGAGGGCTAAAGTTGGTCTGTCAGAGCTGCACCTAGCCTTCGGAATCCCCTGACTTGCCAGGGAGAATAGTGACGCTCTGGCAGGCTCCCATGTCTACGGAGTGTCCTCTCTTCTCAGGCAGAGAAGATGCCCTTCTAGATGGCCACTCACTGCCCCTGGTCTTTTATTTCCCATCACTTGCCGATAGCGGAGCCATCTTGCTTGGACTCTCTTTGCTCCAAGGTCTCCCACGTCCCTGGGTCTCCTTCTGATTGGAATCAGCTTTGTCATTCGGCTGGCATCCGCATTTAGGGGTGCAGTGGAACCTGGGTATATGCTTGTGTCTATTTGTAGGGGAATATTTTTAGTGCATCAGAATGCTACTTGGAAAATTCAAGCCAGATGGGCTCTGTGACAGGGGTAGGGAGGGTCTCTGTTGCTCTAGCTGCCAGCGCTTTCTGGCATCTGCCTACCTTGTCTTGAGAGGCTCTGGGATGAGGGGCCTTGCAGAGGGCTCATCTCTCACTCTCTGGGCTCTTTGCATCTCACACCTTGGAAATGGGACTTTCCCTGTTAGCTTCAGCTGCAGTCCAAAGGACAACATAAGAGTCATGACTCTGTGGACCTCACCAAGCGACTAGGGAGGCAGCCCGCCCTGAGGCCTCCTCACATTCTAGAAGGGTATCTTGGGGAAGGCTGTTTTCTCTGCAGTTAAGCCCTTCTGTGGCCCAAGTGGAATTTAGGGCTGTGAGAGCAGGGTGGGAAGTCTGACCCACATCTGGAACAGGGTCAAGGCAATGGCTCCTGGCTACCATGGCTGCTCATGGGTGTACCCTGGGAACCTACTACCACTCTGGAGCCAGAGGGCAGGCTCTACAGAGTCCTTGTGTACTTGGGAAAAGAGAGCCAGGGTCCATCTCTCAATTCTCCTGGGAGGCAGGATTAAAGGCACTACAATTGCCTGTTGAGAGGGCTTGGCCTGACCATGGGCACCAGGTGAAGGGGTTCTCTCCACACTTGCTAACACATGGCAAATAACCATAGGACGTGCACAGAACTTCATCCACAGGGTAAGGAAGGGCCAGCCAGCCAGCAGGGAGAAAGGGTCAAAGGTGACACCAAGCCAGGATTTCTTCGGCGGTTTTCTTGCCTTGCTGTCTAAAAGCATAGCATGCTGTCGTCAAAGCCAGACTGCCCTGGGCCTCCTCAGCCTGTACACCAGAAAGCCCCCTCAAGGACCAGGAGTCCACAACCATCTGTCAGAGCAGATGGCTTGGGTGGGGCTTCGGAGCACACCCAGGGTCCCAGGGGAGGCACCCGCTGCTCTTGCCCCCTCCCTTCCCTCGCCTGCTCAGCCCTCGCGTGACCACGCGAGTGAGGGTTATAAAGACAGCCGCTTTTGCCTCTCTCTTTGGCTGTCAGACTGTTGACACAATGGCTCCCACGGAATTGGAATTTCCCCCTAGGAATCTTGTGCTACCAGAAGGAACATGTTGAAGACTGGTAACAGCCGAAGGAGGGGCTTGCCTCCCCAGATGAGGTTCCACTCAGTTATGACCATCTTGTTAGACCACCTTGCTGGGGAGACTGGACAGGTCGATGATGGCACAGACCAGCACTGCTTCTTTATGAATCCTTCTTGTCCCTAGTCTACTCTAAGTCTCATGTCAGAACCCTGAAGATGGGCTTGGTGCACTGAACTTCTATTCGTTCCTCTTCTCAAAGTGGCCACACTGAATTAATCTCCTTTTAAAATTTTCACGCTCATTTGTCTCTTTGACTGGCACATTGAGGATAGGTGGATGTACCTGGCTCTCAGGACCTCGAGATCTGGCCCTCATAACTCTAGTGACATTCCTGCCTGAACCTTCTAATAAGGTATAAGTCATTGTGTTCTCTCTAAGAAAGGAGGGAAGGACAGACAGACTTTTAGAGAAGAGCACCCAGGAGTCTTCTGGTGTATTATACAAGGGAAATGTATAAAACCACAGATTCTATCCCATACAGTAGTTTGTCTGTTGGCAAGGAAGCTGATACCCCCTACTTCCATGGAGCAGGTATTATTGTAGGCATTCTGAATGTGTATGTGTGTGTTCCTGAAGAAGAAACAGAAGAATATGTATGTATGTATGTATGTATATATGTATGTATGTATATATGTATATGATGGATGAGGAGGTAGCAGGAGCAATGAGTTCCTAAAGCGAGGTCATGGCCAGTGACTTGGTGGCCTCTGTTGTATCCCTCTATTCTGGTCCTGGCTCCCTGGAGTCTCTCCTGGGACTAGTCTAGTCTTACAATCTTCAATCCTACCCTCCCATTCAAAAGACCTTCTGGAGAGGAAAAGCTACCAAGTGACAGAGACATCAAAAGACCCCCTTTCTTCTGAAAAAAAAAATAGAAGTAACCCTGGGCTCCTGGGCCCCTGGGCCCCTGGGCTCCTGGGCCCCTGGGCTCACATCACAGACAGCTGAGCTGCCTACACTGGCCCAGACTCCGTCTCCCCCCAGACACTCTGTGGTGGTAACCTCCTGTCTTTTCCTTTTCTCATCACTCTGGTATTTTAAGCCCTTATTATCCCATAGATTTGGAGATGAACAAATCTACTGTGGTTTCACACTTTCTTCTTATAAAGGCCCCTTGTGGGCTGACGGGATGTCTCCACGGGTAAAGACACTTGCCACCTGAGTCTGGCTTCCTGGCTTCTATCCCCGTGTATCACCCACGTGAGGGTGAGGCAGTAGACTTCACCCCAAAGACTGAGGCTGCTGACCGCTCCCATCTGACCTTGCTCACTGCTAGCATGTCATCGCTCTGGGCCATTGACCTCTCTCCGAAGCACAAGGCTGTTTTGTGGGTCACATGTCTATGGGGGCTCATCTTTGTCTTACGGATTTAATTATAAGTCTCTTTGGGGAGTTGTTTGACTACTTTAGCCTAGGTCCTTTTCCTCCAATAACAGGATTGGACACAAGAGCCGGGGGAAGGGGGAGGGTCCTGAGTTTCAAGATCTGAAGCTCTTAATACCTCAGTTCTTAGATGCCCATCTGCAGGATTTCCTCCCCTTCTGGGTAGGAAGTGCCCTCTGCCAGCCAGCAGGCCCTGCCAAGCCTCAGTGAGAGGCAGAGGAAGCAGCTAGAAGCAGACTACTGTGAAACCTCCCCCACCCCCAGGCCGGATCTGGGAAGGCAGGCTCCCTTGTCTCCTGTGAAGCCATCCAGATGAGTGGGCTTCTGAGGGGCTGGAGAAGGCTGTCATTGATAGATATTCTCTATGCAGCCTTGTCTCACAGTCTTATACACACTGTTCTGTTCCCCCCTCCTCTGCATGCCATGATAGGTCCATATTGTCTCTGACGGAAGAGGAGTCCTCAGGGAGGGGGGAGGGGAGTAAAGGTAGAGGAGCCCACTTGTGCAAGGAAGGGAGGGCTCTTTACAGCAGTCAGGCAGGCTTGGGCCACCCCATCTCTCTCCAGGCTTATGAGCCTGGGAGCCTTGGCTTGGGTTTCTGAGGAGCAGCGGTCCCAATGGGGACGTACAATGCTCAGAGACTGGTCCTGCTCCCGAGCCCCCAGCTCCTTTGTTCCTGCCCCCAGAGGAGGGGCCACAGCCCCCAGCCCCAAAAGGCATCCCTGTCCCAGCTGGGCAGCCCTCACCTCGAGCCAGGTTCCCGGAGATGAAGCGGAAGAAGAAGCTGATGATGTCACCCAGGTGCTTCTTACAGCCATGCTGACACTCGTGCAGTCTCGGGTAGCGGCCATCACCACACCTGGACATGGCGCTGCCCGGGTGCTGTTTCTCGGCCTGCCCTTTCCAACCCTAGGCTCAGCACCCTTCTCTTGGGAGTACCTGCCCTCCCCTCACCCACTTCTAGCTTGTTTCCCTTTGAGATCTCTTTTTCAATATCTCTCTTGGCCTCTCTTTTGCTATCTCCTGCTCTTGGGAAAGGGCCAGAGACCAGCAGCCTCTCAGCTCTCAGGGGCTGCTCTGTCACCCGGAGCCTTTGTGGGACCTGCATTTATCTCCTCAACCTCCAGGACCCAGGAACTCACTGTTCCCCAAATGAGTGTCAGCAGCTGCAAAAAGCCAGGGAGGGGTGTGGACATTGCTCTGGCACCTCAGGAGGAGGTGCACCCAGTGTGACTTACAGCTCAGGGTGTGAACCTCGCAGGCCCACAGCTTTTCTGAAGCCTGCTCCCACCCTGCCCCCTTGCCTTTGGCCTCCTCTTGACTCCTGCCTTCTATCCATCACCCAGGCCCCATCCCACCTGAGTGTCTGGGAAGTAGCAAATGGAGAGAGAAAGCGGTCCGTCTCCTGAGGACAGGGGGCAATCAAGAGCAAGGCTGGAGCAGGAACTACTGACCCCTACTCCCTTTACTGGGCACCTGGTAAATGTCAGACAGCTCGCTGAGGTCCTCTGCTTCCAAGGAGGCACCCAGACTTCTCTCAGCTTTTACTTAGAGATGTTAGGATCTGACAGGGGGAGAAATATGCCCAGTGAGAGAGTGCTAGTCTAGCAGCAGTAAGTAGAAGGCTGGCCTGGCAGGCATGAAGCCCTTGGTTCAATCCCTAGCAAAAAGACTTTGTGGCTAACACCTTTAATCCCACTACTCAGGGATTGGAGACAAAAGGATCAGAAGTTCAAGGTCATCCCTGGCTACATTTTGAGTTTGAGGCCGACCTCAATATATATATATATGAGAGTCTATATCAAAGCAAAACAGAAAAACAACAGTGTCATTCTCCCATGCTCCTTGTAGTCAGTGTGGCTTAGCTCTGGCCGACAAAATGTAAACAGTCTTCTAGAACATTCTATGCTTGTGTTGTTTTGCTGACACAACTTGGCAGCACCTTCTCCTTCCACGTGTTTTTGCCTAAGAGTGATGCCGGCATGGACACAGCTGACATGTCCACCTTGCAACTGAGAAGAGAAAGGGCCAAAGCACCAAACTTGCAAACTTTTGTCAGCCACTTCCTAACTCAAATGGAGCCACTGTTGCTCAGGGTTTCTGTTACATACAGTCAAGTTGCCTCCTCTAAAATGGAGGCTGAACTGTTTGTGTTGCATATTCTGACAGGCAAGGAAAATGCAGTGTTCGTTGACACTTGTGTACCTGATTGTCTGCTGCTCCGAGCTGTTTACTGAGCATGCATAAAGGCTGTGTGGCAGGCCCAGCAGGCAGCTCTGGCCTTAGGTCTACTGACCCAACGTTTTCAGTGGCCATAGAACATGTGTCCAAGGTGAGTTATGATACCCTCAGGGTCTGTGCAGGTCCCAACAAGCAAACCTCATGCACTCAAGTTTCCAGAAAAAAAACCATGTTTCTTTGGCAACATTCTCTTTTCCTTTGCATACAGCTACGTAGCTGGCTACGGGGCTGTCATGGAGATGAATTGAAGACTGTAGGTGCTGGGTAGCTGTGAGCCCTAAGCTAAACTTTCCCCCTGCCCCCCAGGAACTGGGCATCTACCTCTGGCCCCAGGCCTAGTGGATTGTGTGTGAATCTCTTTATCACCAGGTATGCTGATGTGTGTGAGGTCCAAGCCAGGGTGGGTGACTCTGGGGATGGGGTGGACAGGAAGACAGACAGTTCAGCGCTGCTGTTGGTCCTCTCTCTTAACCACACTGATTTCTCACAGGAGTCTCTCAGACTGTTTGAGGAGGGAAATGGCATGTGATTTGACAGGCAGAGAAGCAGGAAAGGTGACGTCAAGCAGTGAAGCCCCTCGGGGCTTGGGCAGTGGAAAGGGACTTCTTTTCCACCCTTGTGGCTAGGAGAATACTATATACAGCTGCTTCCCATGCTGTCTGGAAAGAGAGGTAGCCTGATGAAGCGGTTCCCATTGATCATGGCCTGTGGTTAACCATGGAGTCAGGTGTCAGGGAGGTGGGAAGAGAGACATGGTCGGAGAAGGACCCATCCGGGGGATGAATCCGTTCTAAATGCTTTTGAGAGGGTGCCAAGGCTGGGCAGGTGCCTGACAGCCTAGGAGCCAGGTGGCCTTTCAGCCACGGCAGCACCTGCCCATAAACAAAGTACCATTTATTCCATTTGACTTCCATTACTCAGCATTCGAGAGAAGAGCCTCCCTTTCCCAGCGGCCAGGGCAGCTGTTATCATGTTCTCAGCCTGCAGGTGGCAGCCAAGCTCAGCAGCATCCTTCAATTGCAGGCAAGAGACCACTCTTAATCCTCACTAGGAATGAGTAGCCCCTGGCTTCAGACCCTCCAGCACGCCCACTGCTGTGCGTATGCATACCACACATGGAGGTCACATACAACACTGTTGTTAACCAAGGGGCTTGGTCCATGTCCTGCTACTCTTTTCCTCTACCTATTCCTGGCACTGCTGAACAGTGGCGATGCCCATCTAAGACAGGGAAAGGCTGGAAGCAGTTGCGAGATTCAGGCACAGTCCTACACAGTCCACAGCGCTAAACACTTTCTACCTCCCTGTCCAGGAGGAAGCCCAGGGAGCAGGAGAAACAGGAGGTGGTCTTTCAATCACCCTACCCACTAAGTGCATTCCCTCTCTCCCCTGCTTTGGGTTCCAGGTGAGAAAATTTAGATTCCAGAGGAAGAAGCCCTAAGGGGAGACACCCATGGGACTATTGCCCCAGAGGCTGAAATGGTCACCTGGCCCATTTGGGCTGTTCTTATCAGTTATAAAGTAACTGCTAAGGGCCAGGTAAAGGTGGTCCTGGATTCTGGGGGTGGCGTCACAGAGTAGCAAGGAGGACAGTGTCTCAGCTCAGCGGCTTGTAGCTTCCTGGGCAGGGCCACAGGTGGTGCAGCCCTCCATGGAGTGAAGGCTTGGTTTGCTCTGCAGCTCTGGAGTGGATTGAAAATGGCCACTCCGCGATGCAGCTCGAGGAGCAGAGAGCCCGTCTGTCCTTTCTTGTGCCTGAACTGGCCCTGTGACTTGAATGGCTGATAAGGCTGTGGGTCCACCCTTCAGAGGAGGGGTGGGAGCACATCCCCATTTCTGTGAATGGTTGTGTTGTGTGACAGAGAAGAATGAGCTGCCCAGCAGGGGAAGTGTTCCCACCGCAGCAGCTGGCAAATGGGCTTTGCCACATACTCGTTCCCTGCTCCTCCGGAGTCTCTGTGATCTTCTCCAGATCCAGGCTCTGGGCCTTCTGCCTGACTCAGGCAGGCAGGCAGGACCCCAAGACATTTGGGGAGGATTTTATTTTAACTTAGATAGTTGAAGAAACCCAAATCTTACAGATCTCCCGGAGAGGCAGAGTTGAGAAGCAGGTCTGTCCAGTCGGTGGCATCAGCTACAGCTGGAACAGTGCCTCAGAAGGCATTCTGCCAGGAAGGGCCACCCACAGAGCATGCCAGAGTCACAGTTCTGGCACACTGGGCTGTCCCTGGGGTCCTGGGCTGAGAATGGGTGCTTCTGGGTGGAGAGTCAAGCTGCCTGCCCTACCCTACCCTCTGGACCCATGCATCTTAGAGACCACTGCCGCTGTCCCCCTCCTAACTCCCAGGGCACAGCCACAACCGGACCAATCCTTGCACCCCACTCTGAGGTCCCTGAGTCTTGCCCAATCTGGGTTTAAGTCCACTCCTCATTCAAGTCTTGGGGATGCTGTGCTGGGCCTTGACCTCCTCTCTCAGCAACCCCAGATACCTGTTTTTCTGATCCTACTGATGAATGGAAAAACCCCAACAAGGGCAGCATCCGGGCGGCTGGACTTCCACAGGCACCCAGTGCCCAGGATACCGTGGCAGTCCTCACCTGACATGTGATGGAGATGCCCTGAATGGTGCTCATTGTTCTGTGCACCCAGAGCCTGAGAAGCTGACCCATCAACCACAGCATGGCACACAAGATCTCCAGTGTGTCCACACTGATGGAGTTCCACCCTTAAGAGGCACAGATGATGTGGTCGTACTGAGTAACTGGGACTTGGGAGCTTGCCCAAGGGAGTCAGGCCATATGGAATCTTCACTCCTTAGTCTGTGGGGTCCTAGGTCAGAGTGCTTCTGGGCCCCAGCCCCTGGAGAATCCAGCAAGCCATTTAATCTCTTTTAGTGCCTGTGGACTCTTAAGTAAGATGTAGCAAGGGGGAGGGGGCGGGCTGCAGCCCCGGCTTCACACAGTTTAATACACACTTCTTAGTAGCTGGCAACTTCTGATAAACATGCTTATCCATGCAAACACAGGGCTGGGCCATGCTATCCTAGCCTTACCCTCTACTACGTACCTCTGAAGGGTGTGACTGAGAAAAGACCCTGTCCTCTAAGAAGCCACCCTGAATAGGGTGTGGCCCTTGGTGTGACCGTTCCTATCCCATGGTGATCGAGAACACACCCTGCTTGCTCTCTGACTCTCCACCCAACTCATCATGGCCCCGCCCAGAGCCACTACTGCCTAGTAGATAGACCTGTGGGTCAGGGTGGGCATCCATGGAGGAAGACAAAGGGCTTCAGCAAGCCCTTGATTCTAGCTGTCACCCAGGAGAGCTCAGAGTGGCAGGTATCAGGGGGAGACTCTGTGCCTGAAGGGGACAGAAAGCTGAACCATCTAGGAGGGAGTCGAGTCCCTTGGACACACTTGGGGGCCACACCAGAATGCTTCAGCTCTTTTCCCTCTTGGCCTCCACCCTGGTGGACAATGGGAAACATTTTCACACCAATGCAATCACACAGCCCTGCCAGGATAGGCTTCACATCTTCTGCCACCTACAAGGCTATGAAACAGCTGGGGCCCAGCACTCAAGGGCCAGGGCTCTTGGGGAATGGTATACAGCTACGGGCAGGTCAGGGTGGGCTGTGCAGATGCAGCTGGGGTTGGGACGCAGCAGCCTTGTCCCCTTATGCATACACATGCACAGGCCACTTGCTATCCCCGCTCTGCTCACGAGCACCATCCAGCCTGGGAGGCTAGGAACACTGACTGGGTCTGACAAAGAGACTGAGGCTCCCTGGAGATTGCACAGGAAGAGAGTGTGTTCCTAAGAAAACACACAAAGCAGCCTCCAGGCCAAGCATGCATCTTGTCCCAGCCGGCCAACAGTTTCACATACCTCTGTGACATCAAGATCATATGAGGTGTGGTGAGGGACCTTGGAACTGATCCTGGAGTACTGGTATGGGGCTGTAGTTCCACATGCATGGTGCCTGCACGTGTTTATGTAGGCACACTCACTCATATGTGCAAAGGTGTGATGTGTGTGTGTGAGAGAGAGACTACAGGGGCTCTGTACGGTTGTTTCTGTGTCTTCTGTCCTATCAATCATGGTGACTACCCCAAATAGCTGAAAACAAGCACAGCACAGTTACTGCCGCATCCCAGGATGCCAGCCTCAGTCTTTGGGGGCATGGGGCAAGAACCAGGAGGGACTAGATTAGGGTATCTTCAACTCTGCCCTGAGGGTGGGTCAAAGGACTTAGAAAGAAAGCATGAAATGTTCAAGACAGCTCCCCAGGTAAGTGCTGGGTGAGGTAGAGCCTGGCTTGTCAGCCCCTAGCCTGCCTCTATCTCCCAGCTGCTCTCTGAAAAACCTGTGTGTGATCCCGGTCCTCGGTCCCCATGTCTAGCACAATAGTCATGTACTACAGCTCAGGTCTCTGTGTGGCACAGGGTGTCAGTGAGAGGTGTGTGTGAATGAATGGAGACACATTTCCCAACAGAGGAGGAGGCAGGGTGGCTCAAGGTGGCTTCTGTGGCCTCGGGAAGGACGGAGCTCAGTGTGATCTGTACCCACTCTCTCTGGACCCGTCACTCTTGTCCTACCTGAGCCTTGTGGTGCAGCACTGGACAGGATCCACTTGACTAAGCAGCAACGCATCAGGGCCTGGCGGGTGAACTGTGGCCTCTGCCACTTGATGCCTTCCTTTTTGCTCAGCGGTATTCGGCCACTGTCTCCCAGGAGGCTACCATCGGATGCCTTCATTGCCTCCTGCAGAGGGAGTGGAGGTGTAGGGGCTCCTGAGCACACACGCTGACAGGAGGGATCTCCAGAAGATGCTACAGGCCACACTGATATCCTGGGTGAGTCCAGTCCTAGCCATATCAGGAGCCTGCTCTGCAAGCTACAGCAGTGCTAGCTAGAGGAATACACACACACACACACACACACACACACACACCCTACTGACCCTACCACCCCATCACTCTTTTAGTTTCTTTCCATCCTGCACTTCGGCTCTGGCTTAGGGTGGGGCCCCAGAAGAAGGTTCCAGAAAAGCGAGGCCAGAAACGAGCCCTGTCTTGATGAGCTCAAGCTCACCCCTTCACAAGCCAGGCTGCCAGAGATGAACAGTTCCTTAGACTGAAACCTGAAGAAGAGAGAGGGTTCGCATGGTGGACACAGGTAGATGCACTCCTTTCTTCTGGTTAGGGCCTTGCTTGCCTTGAGTTTTCCACTGGAAGTGACCTGAGAGTGGATGAAAATCGGTGCGAGCCACCAAGCTTGATGACCTAAAGGAGCATGCCTGTGGCCATCTGGCCAGCCAATGAGGGGGACCTGGTGGGACAGTGGGACAGCCTGGAGCCACCATGGAGGATGCAGAGCGGAGAGATTAGTTTGCCTGTGGCAATCCTGCCTGTCAAATCGTCCCTAGTGGTGGTAGGGAGCTCCCAGCTACTGCGGAGCTGGCAGGCTGCAGTCAGCCATGACAGCCCGTCTGGGCATCTGGTTTGTTTTGTCTGTGTCCTGTCTCCCACCAGCGCAGCAATGGGACAGGCGTGATTTTGGCTCATAGCTGTCACCCATCAATTTCTCTGTAAAATCCCTACATCCCTCCCCGTCTCCAAGGCTCACTTGACAGAAGGGAACACTGGTGTGAAGGGAAGGGGGCATCTCCTAACACATACTGTGCACAGGTACTTGCATACTGCAACTCGCATGGATCTACTCATGCATGCATACGCAGACCCACACACAGGCACATGCTCACACGCACCCTGGCCTGGCTGGGTCAGAGGCACCTTCTATATTATTAAACATCTCATTCAGGGGAGAAATGGCCTCGTTGAATGAAATCTGTATGTCGGTCAAGGAGTCGGGAGAGGGGGATAGGGGAACCGCGTGGGTCTGACAGCTGGCACTTCATTAGCTCATGAATTTATTGCTGAAGAGTCTGAGTGCGGGGAGGGGGAGGAGAAGCAGAGATGGACCTCAGAGCCTCAACACCGCTAGCAGGGGCACTTTGTTAGAAGCCCACCACCCTGCTCCCACCCACGGTGCTGGCGCCAGTAGATTTTGTCTCAAATCCTAGGCAGGTGGGGTAGACCCCATGATTCCCTGGGGCAGGCTGAGACCCCTTCGTGCATGCTGGCCTGAGCTACAAGCCACTTTGTTGTTACAACCCAGTGAGGTGGTCCACACCATCTTTTTTATAGGCAAGGAAACAAAGTTCGTGAAGAGTCTGGGGGCGTGTCACACTGTGATGTGGCGTTCTGACTCCAGAGTTCAGGTCATTTTGGCCTGGCTGGGACTGGCTTCCTCAATTGGCCAGAATTCTCAATTTGAGCCTCTCGGGGTCAGGGCTGGGACAGTTTCCCTTCCTGAGGTAGCAGAGATCGATGAAGAGAAGGAAGAGCAGAGGGAAAAGAGCCTGTCCATACTCCCACAGAGGAGTCAAGCCTGTGGCCCGGGCCCATCACAGTGAGAGGGAGGCAGGGGCAGGAAGGGGTGAGCATGGGTCATTCTCATGAATATTTGACACTTGTCTGTCTGGGAGAGGGGCTGATGGAGCTGCCAAGGAATGTTAAATAGCTCTTCTGACACCTCTTCTTGCCTCCCAGGCTCAAAGGCATTGAGGCGAGGGAGGTGACCCCACTGCCCCCTCGCTCCTATTGGTGCCTGTGAGGGGAGGTAACAGAGTGAGGATGCTGGAGCAGAAGTTAAGCATCCATTTGCCTCTGCTTGGGGTCCCTGATGGCTTCCCATCACTTTGCAAATCAAACCATGTCACATGCCTGCCCCCAGCTCACTGTGCTCCTCGCAGGCTGCCTCTCTCCACAGCTCTGCCTGGATATTGGGGTATCTGCTGATCCCTGCACTGGACACTTGTCCTCTGGATGCTCAAGGTGTCAGACCCCTGGAGCACTGTTCTAACTAGGTCACTCCGATGTGCCTCCATCTCAGCCTCTGTTGCTGCACCTCCCGGCAGCATAGAATATAGCTTATTATCCTCCTACTCAGTTCCCTCCAGAATGTTAGCTCTGAGACTGAGTGTGTGTGTGTGTGTGTGTGTGTGTGTGTGTGTGTGTGTGTGTGTATGTGTGTGTACCTGTGTAAACTGCTCTTTCTATCATAGAACCTGGCACCTAGGAGCCCTTCATTTTCCAAACTGTTCGGTAAAAGAACAATTCATCCAGAATAAAGATGTGCAGATATGTCACCAAAGGGAACAGAGATGGCACATAAGCATCTGGGAAAATGCCATCTTCTGCCACCAGGGAAATGCCTTTTGAAAACTACTATGAGCACCAGCAAGATGGCTCAGTGGATAAAGTGCCTACAAGCTGAATGGTCTGAGTGCGATTTCTAGAACCCACACAGGTGGAGAGAATGAGCTCTACCAAATTGTCCTCTGTACACACACACACACTCACACATACACAAATACATTTTTTTTATAAAAAAGCCATCATGAAAAGCACTTTATGCCTGAAATAAAAATAAAACAGATGGGGACCTTGGACCACTTCCGACTGGCCACTGGGAGCGCGGAGTACTTTAGCCTCTCTGGAGAACGAGACAGCTCCTTAGCAAACAGAACACCCAGCTAGCACACAGAGCCTGGCAATTTCACTCCTGGGTGTTTGACCCAGGTGGCTGAAACTTATAACTGAATATTCATGGTGGTTTTATTTGTAAGAGTCCCAAAGTGACAACAGCCAGGTGTCCCTAAGTGGAGGGGTGATGAAACCGAGGGTGATAGAGTTGTCCCCGAAATTCCCAACCACGAGAAGAGAAGACCTGCACACTCACAACTCGAAGACTCAGAATTAAGCTGGGTGAAAAAGCCAGTCCCAAGAGGTCACATGCCATGTGAGTCTATTTACATAGCATTTTGATATGACAGCAGGTTAGCAATGCTGAGCAGATTAAAAAGCCAGGAATTGGGTGGGAGGAGGGCAGAGGGAGGAGAAAGGTGTGGCGAAGACGAAAGGGCAACAGAAGGACCTTTTGTCGGCAGAGCTAGTGCGTTCCCTTGATGGCAGCGACGGACAAGACGACAGGTGACAGTACAACCACACACACACACACAGACCCCTGGGCCAACTTGAGTGTCTGCATCCGTGTCCATATCATGGGCGTGTTATTACACTAGTTGGGTTTTGTTTTTAAACAGGGTCTCCCTACCGAGACCCGGCTAGCCTCAAATTCACAAATCCACAGATTCATCAGCCGTCATCTCTTGAGTGCTGTCCCTGCTTCTTGACTGGGAGGATTATAGGGCTGCTCAGGACGTACAGCTTGTACTAGATTTTTGCTTGTTTTGCTTTTTGAGTTTTTTGAGTCTGTCGTGTATGTATTTCAGGTGAGCAGCAAATGCAGTTTTCTAAGACTGTCCTTGAACTCCTGATCCTTCTGCTCCTATCTCCCAAGATACTGAGAGTGTTGGAACATGATGCCAGTATGACACTCTATTGAATTTTCCCTAGGAAAACTTGGCAAAGGAGACGTGGGGTCTATGTCCCCCCCCTTTTTTTTAACCATACTTAGTTTAACAGAAGTTTCCTTGGGGGTTGATAAGATGGCTTAGTGGGTTAAAGTGCTTGTAGTCAATCCTGGGGACTTAAATTCAATTCCCAGGACTCACATGGCAGATAAACCGAACTCTGCCAATTGTCCTCTGACCTGCGTACCTGTTCGTGAGGGATGGAACAGAGAGGCTAGTTGTCAGATGTTTAGGATATGCTGAGTTGTGGGCAGTGATGCAGTGTCTGGATCAGACGCCTGTTCCCATGGAGACGGGGGAGCACAATGCCCCTCACACTTCTGTCTACCCTGATGGTGGCCCAGCTCACCACCAGGCACCATTCTCCCAAGAGTTTTCACCATATCAGCCCTTGACCCTAGCGTTTCTAATGCGTGGTTCCTCACCCCACACAGGTTCCCTGGAAGCCCTGATGCCCTGGGACAGTCACCCAGCACTGCTTATGACCTGTAGGGAATACTTTCTCCTTTAAGAGTCTATCTGTGCAAGGGCATCAGAATAGATGCTGAGACTCATAGCCAAACTTTAGGCAGAGTGCAGGGAATCCTAAGAAAGAAGGGGGAGATAGTAAGACCTGGAGAGGACAGGAGCTCCACAAGGAGAGCAACAGAACCAAAAAATCTGGGCACAGGGGTCTTTTCTGATACTCCAACCAAGTACCATGCATGGAGATAACCTAGAACCCCTGCACAGATGTAGTCCATGGCAGTTCAGTGTCCAAATGGGTTCCATAGTAATGGGGACAGGGACTGTCTCTGACATGAACTGATTGGCCTGCTCTTTGATCACCCCCCCCCCCTGAGGTGGGAGCAGCCTTACGAGGCCACAGAGGAAGACAATGCAGCCACTCCTGAAGAGAGCTGATAGACTAAGGTCAGAGGGAAGGGGAGGAGGACGCCCCCCCATTAGTGGACTTTAGGAGGGAAATGGGTGGAGAAGGGGGAAGGAGGGTGGGATTGGGGGAGGAGGAGGGAGGGAGCTACAGGGGGGGGATACAAAGTGAATAAATTATAATTAATAAAAATTAAAATTAAAAAAAGAATCTATCTGATGAGAGAATGGTGTCAGACCACTGGGTACCCAAAGGTGAGGCTTTTGGGAGCTAGTACAGTCTCTGACCCCAGAGAACCCCAAATAGCAGTCCAGAGGAGGTCTAAGGCATCCAGTGGAAATATGCTAGCCAAATGGGGTGGACTGTGTAGCTGAAGGCTGCAAACAGTTATGACAAGTTTCTATTAAAATATCCAGCAGTTCTCCAGAGGTCTATCTTAGACATAAATGAGCATGCAAAGTTCACTGATACATACATAGATACATATTTACATACATACACACACACACACACACACACACACATACACCACAAAGACAAACAAACAAAAACAAGCACGTAGCCTCATGAATGGAAAGAGCAGTGAGAAGTTTTCTAAAGCAACCAGGACACTGGAGGCTGGTGCAGAGGTCACACCTTGCTGTGAGTGGGGCATTTGGGACAGGCTGGCATTATTTCAGGCAGAGGGAAGAGGCCTGTGGCCAGCTAGGCAGAGACTTGAAGGCTGGGTCCTCGTTGGGAATCCTGCCCTTGGCTACCCCAAACCTCAGTTTCTTTATCTGCAGATAGGGATCATAGCATGCCCTCCCAGAAATATAGGTGAAGTAATGAATACAACTGCCCCACCCTCACCATGGCAATTATCGATGTCTTTATGGCCCTGAGTTGAGGGTCCTACTGCTTGTGCAAGGCAGCAAGAGCAATCCACAAGACCCAAACTCAGGAACCTTGTGTCGGGAGACCTAAGTAGCTATGCCCACCTGGGCAGGAGGGGTCTGCTGCCTGTGGGGCACACACCTGCCTGCTCGTTTTTATTAAAAGGCAAACAAACACACCAAATAAACAGCCCCCCGCCCCCCAAAAAACTGCCCTCTGTAGAGTTGGAAATGCAGCTAAGGGTTAGAGTACTTATCCCACTAGATAGAAATTCTGGACTTTGGTACAGGAGGGGTGCTCCAGATTCTCAACCCCCCCTTCGTAGGAAGACTGCCCCTGAGGCCAGGCTCTGAGACAGATGTGGGGCTAACCTGCACCCCTCCTTTCACAGGGACTGCCTAGCTGCATGCTGGCTTGCACAGCACCCACTAGTTGTTTGCTCTATTTCCATCGAACAGGACAGATGGCAGAAAGCAGTGGTGGGTGTTGCGTCGTGCAGGCCCCCAGGGACTGGGAAGCTTCGAGAGCCTGAGTTCTCCACCCACTGCCAGGCAGGGGCAGATGTGAGCCAGGTAGTTCATCCTGGCAGGGGAAGCTGAGACAGTCACACGTTCCTGTAAGTGGGGGCATGAGTGTGCATACCCTCACATGTGCACGTGTGTATGCACACACCCTTGGACAGAACTGGGGTGGTCTTGGTCTTGTGTCTCATGCCTGCCAACTTGCCAGGACGTGAGCTCCCTGCCCTTGTCAGTGAGGACCCAGGGGTTGACTTAGCTTCTCATTGGTAACCCTCCTTGTCATGATGCCCTTCTTAGGTTAGATTCAGATAGGTGAGGTCCAGGCTAAATGTTTTGGTAAAGGGCTTTATCCTTCTAGGGGGTTGGTGATAGGAGACCTTGGCACAGAGCTAAGTAATCTGTCTGTGGCCGCACAGCTGATACCTGAAGGGGCTAAAGCCGAGTCCCTGATGCAAAGCCAGGACTCACAGACTGCAAAGGCAGCCCCAAGCCCTCACCAAGCCACCTCCTCTGCAGCCAGGGCTCTCCAGTACTAAACAGTGAGTACAGGTGCTGATGGGTGTGCGGGCTTTTCTAGCAGGCATTGCAGTGTGCTATTTCCAGCTGCCCAGTGGACAGCGCAAGGGCTGAGTCCATCTGGGGCCCGGGCAGAGGCTATGGGCATATCCCAGTCCCCAGTGAGAAGATGAGGGCCCAGAGAGGCACAAGTTTGCCTCATAGGCACGGGGACAGAGCCCTAGTTAGCACTGAGTTTCCTGGGACCACTGTCCTGAGTGCCTGTCTAGAAAAGGGCTTTTACCATGAGGCCAGGTGAGGGCGTGTCACCAGGGAAGTCAGGTTGGAGGTTGGGGAAAGCAGGGAGATGAGGCCTGAGCTCAGCCTAGCATCCCTGCTCTGCCTCCCTGAGTGGAGCACAAGCCTGAGAAGGGCGGCTGGACACAGGGCTGAGACGGGCTAGAATGGGATTGCCGAGGGACAGGCTCCTCTTGGCTATCCTCCTGCCTGCCAGCTCGCCCTGTTCCAGCTCTGGCACTGTCACATGGCTGCTCTGTGGTGTTCTAGGACGTGGGCTGATCACAGCTGACAGATGCACCTGTTCAAGGGAGGGGGGAACATCAGTCAGCTGGGGCTCGGAGCTGGGGGGGGGCACTGAGTCACCCACAGTGTGCACACTTCCCGCCTGAGGCAGGGCTGGTCAAGTCAGATGCTCACTCCCTTTCCTCTCTGCCTTGAAAGCCCTCACAGAGACCACATCAGGGAGCCTGTGACTTCTGAGAATCCCAGTGAGGACCAGGGGGCTGAGAGAGCAGAAGGTGCCCCTAAGGCTGGCCTGAGTTCCTCCAACAGCTCTCTACTTTGGGGAAGATGGGGATGAGGGAAGGGGACCAGGCTGAGTTGGGCGAAGTTGACAGACTGCTTGTCTAGTGTGTGTGAAGCCCTGGGTTTGAGCCCCAGCATGAACTGGGTATGGTGGCGCACATTGTAATCCCACCGCTCAGGAGGTGGAGGCAGGGGATCGGAAGTTCAAGGTCATCTTCTGGTACATAGCTACAAGAAACAGAAAATAAAAAGAAAAGAAAGGAGGGAGGGAATCTTGGGTTCTTTCCTTTACACATCCAGAGCCACAGCCCAGAAAGGGGGCGTAGGGGCGAATGCAGGAAGGGGTCGTGGCTGGGATAGAGTTCCACGTGTGTCACTAAGTGGCAGGCTAAGAAGGCACAAACAGGTCACAAACTCTAGAATCAACCCCCCTTGGCTGCCCAGTTAAAGGCGGTTAAAGGCATGCCCCTTTCCCACCCTCACCCCGCGCTTGGAGTCTGTACTGCGGGAGACAAGACAAAGCTCAAATCCAGTTCCAACACTGCTTGCAGATTAGGAACTGCCTCTGTTCCTCACCTGTAGAGTAAGAACAACAAGGCCTATTCGGTGGGCTGCATGAGGACAATGTCTTAGAGGGAAGGGTGACGGTGACCCTTGGGGCCCCTTCCTTCCCTACCCTGTCTGCGATCTCAGTCACTGCCTTTGCCAACAGGGCAAATTAGAGCCCATCTCGCAAGAAGCGGGAGAGGCTCCCAGGGCCAAACTGATTCTTCCGTACAGACACCTCAGCACCTCAGAATCTGAATGCTGTTGGCTCACTCCTCCTGACATGGGATTTGGCTCAGGAGGGCTGGCATCGTGGTCAGTGCCCACTCTGTGAGAGCCAATAAAGGAACGGTTGGAGGGTATGGAGGAAAGGCAGGGGCAGGCGGCAGCTCTTGACCATGACAAGCAGGACCGGCTCCCAGCCTCTGCTGGTTGTCTCTCCTGCTACTTCCATCATCTCCTGCTGGAAGGGGACAGTGGGGGCTCCACCCAGCACCACTGTCACTGTGGGTCTGGCTTCCATCCCAGGCCAGGCTACCCATGGGAATCCAGGGGCAAGCATAGGCATAACGAACTCTGTGGGAGGCCAGGAGCCAATTGTGGGCATGGTGGAGGTCATGTTGGCCAAGAGAACGGCCAGGTGGACTGTGGCACTCTGGCCACTCATTCTGCCCATGTGGTAGGGCAATGGAAGTCAAGATCCCAGGGAGAGTTCTGCAAATTCAAGTCATCAGAGAGTGGTACGGGAAGGGGGACAGAGTCAGCTGTGTGTACATCTATGCACACCTGGCTGTAGAAATCCCTGGTTGTTTGGCTCTCTCGGGGAAGAGGCACAGTCACGGGGCGTATGTGACGGTGCTTACAAGCCTGTGCGGTCGGCGCTCACACTGATGTTGTGGGCACACACAGCCTGTGCTGCACACAGTATGCTTGTGCTGTGAGTGTGCACATGAGAGAGTCGTTTCCGCTTCTGCCCTGCCAGTCCAGAGGTTGTTAGGGACACTTGTGACAATAGAGGAAGTACCTTTCAAGGTGCCCCGCTCTTCTGCTCAAAAGGCTTTCCTTCTGGGTATCCTTGGAAAATGGCCCAGGCAGGACAGGGATAACATCCTGGACTTTTGGGCAGTACAGCCTTGAAATCTGTCCCCAGCACTCTCTGGCCTGCTCGTCCTCATGAAGAGGGGGGTAGGAAGCCATCTCTTTGGAGGAAAGACTGCAAGATGCCAGCCGAATTGCTATTCCTTCTTTTCTTTCTTTCTTTCTTTTTTTTTTTTTAAGACCTTTGATTTCCTTATTTGGGGGCATTCAACTGGACCTGGATCTGGCTCTTTCTTCCCGTAAGCAGGACCATTCCAGACTTGTGGGCAGCATGCAGGGCTCCAGGCCAGACTTTCTGAGGGTCAGTACTAAGTTGGGGCATGGCTTATTTTTTTTTTTTTGGCTTCATCCTTCCCCTCACCTCACTACTATTTCTTGAACTTTGTACCAGGCGCCTCTTTGCCTCCCCCCTCACTCCATCCCCCAACAGCTCCATGGAACACACACACACACACACACACACACACACACACACACACACACACACCACCCTTCTCTATGCTCCTGTGTTTCACTAAGGTCTATGAAGCTAGGTTTAGGGTCAGCTACCCTGGTCCCTGCCCTGGGGGGACCTAACTGAACAGGACCAGCCATAGAACTAATCTTGAGTTTCTCTTCTGCCCACAGACAGCCAGAGCCTCTTCCATCCAAAAGGGCCAAGGGATTCCAGCCTCCCACCCAGGATGCCCCCCCCAAATTATTTTCCCTTATAGGGGTCAGCAGGAGTAGGGATCAAGGAGGAAGGCACCAGGACCACAGCGAAAATACTCCCTGGTCAAGAGCAACTCTGGAGCCCCACATTCCCCCAAGTCCAGGCAAGCCCCCAGCCCGTCAGCACCTACCTTGGCCCTCTGCATCTCGGCTGCTGAAGGGGACTGTCTCTAGCCTTCCTGCTTTGCAACCCGACAGAGCCAGACTGCCTGGTCCGGCTGGCAGCTGCCTCATGTTTGCCTGGACCCATAAGCAATTGTCACTGGAGGCTTCTTCCCCGCCCCCTGCCCACTCCTTCCACCCTCCCTCCCTTCCTTTCTCCCTCCTCCCTCTCTTTCTCCCTCCTCCCTGCCTTCCTCCCTTCCTCCCTCTCTCCTGGGTCTTAGTTCCACCTCTCTTCCTCTGCCTCTTCTCTCCCCCTCCTTCCTCTGTCTCCCTTCCATCCTTCCTTCCCTCCATCCCCCTGTCCCCCAACCTCCAGTGTCTCTTTCTCCTGGGCTCCTAGTCCTGGCCTCTCAGCCTATTAGTCCCCCTGTGTAGGCGCAGGGTCTGTCCCTGGCTCTCATCTCCCTCTACTACAAGGTCTATTCCCACCCTTCCTAGTCAGAGGGAAAGTGAGGGGAGGGGTCACTCCACCACCAGTCCCTGCCCAGGACAAAGAGGGAGCCCTTGCGATTCCCTCACTAAGATAACACCTGGGGTCTAACTATCCCTTCATCACCTCCGTGCCACCCCTCACAGGCCTTGCAGTAAGGAAATCTTCCAAGCTGGAGCAGGCACTTCACACACTGTCCTGGTTCCACTGTCGGCTGGCTCTGAGGTTGGGACCAAATTCAGAGAGTCTGGGCAGCCACAGGACCTCCCCGAGATCTCGTGGAGCGGGATCTGGGGATGGAAGAAGGGATCAAGGGTCCTGAGCATCCCCAGGAAGGGGCCACCCTGTCCTCTAGGAGACAGACTCTGGGACATTTTCTAATCCCTGAGGGAATTCACCAGGAGCCAGGTGCTGAAACCTGCGCCAAGTTTCCCTTTTTGGCGCCCTGAGGAGCCTGCCTGTGCCAGTGGTTCCCATGGAAACAGAGCCGGAGCCAGCCCCTCCTTCCCAGAAAGCCCAGGAGCACTTGCTCGCCCTCCCTGCCCTGCCCCACCCCTTTTTATTGAGTTGGCCAATTAGCTCCAGCTGCCCGACCCTCCGGAGGCAAAACCCTGGGGCTGTTGAAGAGGCTGGAAGGCTGTCCCCAGAGGAGGTGACAGCTCTGCCTTCTGCTCAGCGGCCTTCACTCCGGGCAAGGGACTCAGCTGACCGAGGCTCTCTGGGAAAAGGGATGGCAAGGGTCACCTGAGGCTCCCAGGTCTGGGCCAATCTTCACAGCTGTGTTCTCTTGGCATTAGGCAAGTTCCCACAAAGCCTTGGAGTCACACAGTGGGCTTGGGAGAAAAGGGTCATTATCCCAGTCTGTGCTAATGAAGGTAAAACTCAGAAAAGCTGAGTCTTTGCCTACCCGACCAGGCTGTTTTCAGTCAAAGCCAGTTCTGGAGGAATTTTCTACCCACCAGTTACAGGTCCAAGATTCAGCAATCAGCTTGGAAATTATACCCAGGACAGGCCTGGCCTTACTCATGGCACTTTCTGAGGAGGCAGGGTCTTCTGAGCAGCCTACCCCAAGCCAGCGCCTTTCTAGAGAGCCACGGGTCTCTGCTTGGTACCCTTGCTGAGATTCCATGCTCTGATATGTGTTCCTTGGGAATAACAGGCTATGGCTGAACTAGCCTAGAACAGCTCCTCCCCTCCTGGGCCAACCAGGGAGCCAGTGACACCACCCCCCAATACACATACAGCCCCTACCCAGCAGGCGCCCCTCAAACACAGGCCTGGGCAGATATGTGTCCTGCCAGGAGCCTCCAGTCACCTAACCCACTCTCTTCCTGTTCTCTCAGGGACTTTCCCAGGGCTCCAGGCATTTCCAGAGTCCTTCCAGGGTCTCTGGGAGATAGAGGAATGAAAAGGGGGCCAAACATCCTCAGGTGGACCGCAGCCTTGCTCTGCCACATGAGCATGGGCCAACTTCCTCTTGGCATTTGGATTCTCTGGAGGCCTGTTGGACCCAAAAAGGTTTAGGAAGCGAAAGAAGACCCAGTGTAGTTTGGCAAGTTAGGCTGGTGGGTTTTAGCTGTGGCTTCCTCAGGTGGGCCTGGAGGAGGGGTAGGGTGCAGACTGCAAGAGGAAGGGGGATGGATAATTTCAAGTTTCAGGAAGCTGCTTTTATTATTATTATTATTATTATTATTATTATTATTATTATTATTACAACACTTGAAGATGCAGCCATGGCCCTCTTTCAGCCAGCTGGGGCCCTTTCCTCCTATCTAGGAGAGAAACTCACACAACAATCAAAAACCTTGGTGTCTTCTGAACACTTCTCAGTTCCTGCTCATGACCTCTCCATACCAGGCTCAAGTTTAATTCTTTCTTCTCCTGGTCTGTCAGACATAGTTCTGAGGAGCCTCAGGTTCCTGCCATGTCTGGACCTTGCAGAGGGCCTTGTGGACGTCTCTCAGGAGTCACACCTCACAGCCCTGACCCTTGAGAGGGCCTCCACTGTGTGGAGGTGGGTCTAACCTCACAAGCTCTCCAAAGACGTCTGCTGCCCTAAAAAGCCTTCCTCCGGGTGCTGTAAATCTCAAAAGCGGACACAGCCCAGAGCTGTGAACACCTGGAGTCACTTCTGCTACCCTCCTCAGACCCTTGAAATCTCTTCTGCCACCAGCCACATGGAAATCTGACAGACCCAGGACACTTTTTTGGGAGGGGGACAGAAGCAGTTCTTGGTCGGTCGCTTTAGGCCACATAGCACAGTCGGGGAGCTCTCCCTTGGCTCACTCATTCAGCACATCTGCCCTGAAGTGGAGGCCACTGGACCAAGCCGAGCTTTTGACAGCAGGAGACCTGCTCCCAGGGAGGGTGGGTGGTCAGCCGTAGCTAAGCCACTTCCTGGGCTTGGTGGAGTTACAGGCTCTCCCTTTTTCTGTTGTGGGTAGCTCCAAGGGTCCTCCAAGGGGCCTACTGTCCTAGTTTCCTTTCTGTTACTGTGATAAACACAACTGTTAATGTACAGGAGATCCCACTAGCTTGCCTTCAGGGTCCTAGCAGCATTTCATGACATCACCTGCAAACACTGCCAGGTATGTGCTGGATAAAAAGGACCCCTCTGCCACCCTGTACTCTCTCTTTTGGTCCCCCCCCCCTCTTGTCCTTCTCTGACCCATGGCTCTGTCTGTTTCTGCCTGCCTGCCTGTCCATATGTCCAATCATCTGTCCCCACCTGTCCTCCTGGAGGCCCTAACTCCTCTCCTCTTCCCCTCCCCCAAATAAACTTCCTTATACCAGGTATGTTGTGTGGCCTAATTATATATTATACAACAACGAACACAGGCAACTTGTGGGAGGAAAGGGTTCATTTCAGCTTACAGTCCAGCATGGAAAAAGTCAGGGCAGGAACTCAAGCAGAGACCATGGAGGGACTCTGCTTACTCTCGGCCTGCTTTCTTATACAATCCATGCCCACCTGCTTAGGGTTGGCTGCTAGGCCCTCTCACATCAATCAATAATCAACAGAATGCCCTGCAGACTTGCCTACAGGCCCATCTGATGGAGGCATGCTCCCAGTTGGCGGGTACATCTTTCCAGGTGGCTGTTTTGTTGTTGGGGAACCACAGCTATCAAGGAGCTGCCAATACCCAGGGGTAAATTCACCTGCTCCTAATTGGTCTGTTTCTTCACCAGGCCTGAAACAGGGCCAGCCAACATGACCCCATGCCAACTCTCACCGGAGCCTTCTTGGACCAGGAGCCCTCCCCATTAGCTCTGCCATTTACACAGCTAACAGTGACCCTGCAGAGGAAGAATGAAACATCTGGCCGCTACATTTCTCAGACTGCAGGGACCTCATGAACTGCACTTGCTCTGCTTTTTAAATGGGGCAGGAAGGAGGCACGTGGTGGTCAAAGGACAATTTGTGGGTCATAGTTCTCCAACCACTTGGGTCCTATCGATCAGGCTTGGCAGTAAGTTCCCTTATCCACTGAGCCATCTTGCTGACCCTCCTGCTCTTTTTGATGCCTTCTGGCTTTAGTGAGGAGAAGGCACCTCATCTCACCCTCAGGCTCAGCCTACCTCCCTCAAGTCTTCACTGGCCCTGGTCCCTAAGAACCCTCCATGCTCAGCTGCCTTGTCCCCAATCCCACATCACTATGGGCAGCAGTCAAGACTGGGACAGGTCCCACCTCCCCATCATTCCAGCTCTCCTCAGCCATGTTGACAGCTTTACTACTGTCTGTAAGATTGAAGAGTGTGAAATACTCCATGTGGCATATCCGGGATACACAGGAAAGGACTAGTTGCCAGGAGAAAGTTTAGTTCCATCAGGCTGGCTGCCAGCCTCCTAGCTCAGTACTTAGCAGAAGAGGTAAAGAAATGTTTTTGGCTCTCAGACAATGGTAGAGAGACATTGACCCTGGTTAACTCTGAGCAGGACCTCAGGCTGGACCCCAGGGAGTTCCAGTGGGGACTGGAGTGCCAGCAGGATCTGTGAAGTCGTCTGGGTGGCTCTTGCCCATGGCCATCTCTGCACCTTCCTTTTCTAAACCAAGTACCTAAGCGCCCGCCTCTCTCTTGGGTAATTCATAGTGCCTAGCACACTTCCTGGTTAACAGGATTATAGCGCACTCTGCTCCATCCCCAGCCATGTGGCCTTTGCCTTGTGCCTCCCGAGCTGCCCAGAGCTGTTCACCTGGGACCCCAGATGCCCTATCCCACATGATGCTCCTTTGGCAGAATCTGCCACAGGGCCTGAGTGACCAGGTGCAGCATCTGGCACAACTCCCAGGGCTCCCAATCTGTCATCCCTCCTGCCACGGGGACATCAAAGGACACCTGACTCAAACGTCTCTGGAGACAGGGCCTCCTTCCCACGTGCCCACAGGAGATGGAGACATGCAGAGAATCCAAGAGGACAATGTCCAGGATCAGGACCTGGATCTCACTTAGATGACCTTGAAGCAACCAGGTAACTTCCTGGAGCTTCATCAGGCTCAAGCACAGATACCAACTTGACCTCCTCAGAGAGTGTGGTGGTAGCAAATAATTGCCACAGTGACGGGTTTTAGTTTCTATGCAAAGTAGCTCCAGCCAGGTTCCACCCAGGATTTAAAACTGGGAAAATGGGCATCTGTTTCTCTCTGCATCTATTTCTGTCTCTTTGTCAACTGCCCTCACCACACTGTCCCTCGGTGCCTCTGAACAACCCTTGTTGTCCAAACCAGTGTCCGAGGGCTGCGATGAGGTATCTGGGTGCTAATTTCTAGGTGCTTGAGGAATAATTCCCAACTAAACACCACTCATTAATGAGAACGTGCGATGTATGTGCCTTTTGAGCATTTGAAACCATGTATATTTAAACTTCAGGGAGTAAAGAACCACAGAGCTTGAATGGAGATGTAGCTCATTTGACAGAATGCTTGCTCAATACGCGTGAAGTCCTGGGTTCGAATCCCAGCATAGTATAAGAGCAGGCATGGTGGGAGTAGTGGGCTACTTCCGTCTTAGGGTGTGTTCTCATTCCAAAGAATGCTGAGAAGAGCTTTAAATAACACCTCGTTAAAAGCCAAGCTCATTAAAGAGAGGTGTGCCTGGCAAATCTTCCATGCTTTGGGGTGGGCACCACCCTAGGAATATGAAGAGTTGGCACAGACCCACTCTCCAGGGAGCTTCAAGTTATTTGGTTTCTGCCAGTGGATTACGGTGACCCCGTTTGCTGGGCCCTCCACCACTTTGAGATGCACACAACATCCCCATGGAAGATGATGTCATCCAAGGTCTCCAACTATTCTGACAGATTTTCAGATACAAGAGTTCAATTTTCAGCTAACTCTACCATATAGGAGAGGAAAGATGAAATTGAAAAAAACCAAGGGACCCAACAGCCACTAGGAGCAGATTTCCAGGAGCTGCCATCTACATGAGAGAGTCAAGTTCAAAATAATTTGGTGTAATGTGCTCAGGTGTGTAACAAGTCAGATAAGGAACTCTGACATCGAACTGGAAATGATCTTTAATTGCTTTAATTTCACTTGTTTAAATCCCATCAATTGCATTAAAAAATACAGGGTGTCACTTCCCCACCCCCAAGTTAACAAACAAGTAACAACTGATAAACAAAAACTTCCAACCTCTTGGAAAAGCCAAAAAAAAAAAAAGTCTCCCAGGATGCCAGTTTGAGCATATGCTTGCAGGAGTCTTTGTGCATTGGGTACCACCATCCGGTTCATAAGATGTAATTCAACATTTCCAGAAACAGAGCCGGCAACCATCATAAAGGGCATCCCTCCCTCATGTCCAGACCCTGACTCTGCCTTCAGCCTGGCTGCAGGAGGGAGCTGCACTTACTCAACACCAGACCCTGTCAAGGATTTCCGCCCATCATCATGTGTGACTTTCACAACCCTCCCCTTTACAATAAAAGAAATTGAGGCTTGGGGGAACCCATGTAACATGAGGCGCCCCAGCTAGCAGCATCAGAACCAGGCTGTGATCACATGACTAGGCAGGCGCTGCTCCTCCCACTGAATCGCCCCATAGTCCCAGGATGCCTGCAGTCAGAGAAGCCTTGGAATTCTTCTCACAAATGTGCATTAAATACCAAATGCACAGTGAGCCTCAGCCTTAGAGACCCAGCCTCAGGGACCCAGAACCAAAGCTTAGAGACATGAGAACATGCTAATGGAACAGAGATTGGTCCATGTTGTCTCTCTTTTCTTCTTCCTTTCTGGACCCAGTGTCTAGCACGTAGGGACAATGCAGAGATGGGTGAGGGATGAGCCCGAGCCCAGGCCATGTGTGCAGGATGGAAGAGGGAGTACAAAACTCTGTTCTCACCGCTAGAGTCTTCCTGGGAAAGACAGTGGGGACCACCCGTGCTACTGCCTGTGAGCCCTGGTGTGGCCACATCCCTGGTCCTATCTGAGGAGGCAACGCTCAGAGAGAAGATAGGGCCAGCACTATTCCTAACCAGGGTGCAGACAGGACAGCTTAGTCCTCAGACAGGCCTGCCTTACCCACTGGGAACAGGAGATCCAGACTAGAGCTACAGAAGGCTCAGGGGTCATGACCTCAATCAGGAACCAGCAAGGTGGCAGTGAGGAGAAGGTAAAGTGGGGAGGGGGAGGGGCAGGACCTCCATGGAGAGAGCAAGCCGGGCAGGGAGCAGGAAGAAGGTTGGGACAGGTGGTGGGAACCAAACTCAGACAAGGGGAAAGGAGCTTGGACAGGAAGAGGGAAGAAAGAGATGAGGCAAATGGAGGAGTCTGTCGCTAAAGGATGGAGAAGGAGCTTCCACTGGTGGAGAAGAGGCCCTTTGTGTTGCTGAGATACCGCAGCAAGGAGGACAAGGGCTAGGCAGCCAGAAGAACCCATTGGCTCTGTAGTTCAGTAAAGGCTGAGCATGATTTGGTTCACAGGGAGAGCGTGCAAAGGTGGGACTGGTAAGCTGGAGGAGAAGAGGGGACAGGCCAGCACTAGAGGCCAGCTTGGGCTCTGGGACAGGAGTTACACATGTCTTCTGGTCCAGGCTGAGACAAGGAAGAAGCCCTGTTATAAACGAAAAAGGAAACAGGTGGTGGTGGGGGATGGGTCCCATCTCCAGACAGACCCAGACCCCAAGCCTTCTCGCCCTCCTGCATGCTGACAACCCCAGATCGCAGCCTCTCAGCTCAGGCACTAAGCGGTTATGCGGGGCGTGGAACTCACCAGTGGGTCCTATAACTTCAGGGAGGTGACCCTGGGGATATGGAAAAGCTGTGTCTCCTCAGAGCTGGTGGAGCTGTGACACCACAGAACTAAAGTGAGTCCCAGCACACACCCTCAGCCCTGACACAGGGACAGCTGGAGCTCCGATGTCCCTGCCTCAGGAATCCCCCAGAGGATGAGACCAGTCCCCAAGTGGATGTGTCACGGCAAGACATGTAGCAGGCGTATGGAGGAACTTTCAGGCCCCAACACGCCTTGGAGCTGGTTCCTGGGAGGTCCCGGATAGGGTATGGCCCAATCGTTGTAAAGAATTCCTGGACATCTGATGCCCACTGTGATTCTGGCAGCCCCTCACCTGAGGCGTTTCCGGATGGGACGGAAGTATTTGGAGGTCTTGACAGCGAAGATGATGCTGGGGATGAGGAGGAAGGTGCACCACCCCAGGCAGAACCAGAAGGCATTCTGGACAGGAGCCACGAGGTCAGCTCACCAGGATGGCCTGGTGTCTTCCCGCCTGCCCTGTGCCCAGAGGCCCTGCACCGACTCCACATGCCTGGCCTCATGCCCTCCTTCTGTCCCTTTCTGTTGGCCTCTGTATCCATGATGGGCTGGGGATACTCACCCAGGGGTCGGCCATCATGTCACACAGGATCACATGACCATTGTCCAGGGCTACAGAGAGGGGCTGGCAGGTGGCGATGTGCTGAGTCACCTGTGGTGTCAAACATGAGGCAGGTTGTATGTGAAGACACCATAGGGTCTTTACCCTAAGGTGTACCCCATCTTCTGAGGATGAGGCTGATAGGAACACAGAGAAGCCCACAGACACATCTGGGGATGCCTCACACTTGAACATAGAATGGCAGGTGCACACACAGATATAATGGCCATGGGTCCATAGGAAGGCTGGATACTGAACTTCCTACTCAGTTCTCACCCTCTGCATCTACTCACCAACCTACATGTAAGTCTCATTATGTCCCCAGTTGTGGCTTCAAGCCATTCTTTCTGGAGAGGCACATACATGCCTGCCCTCACATGCATGTGCACATACATACAGATACTCAAGGTAAGCCAAACTCAAGGTAAGTCTGTGAAGCCCAGACCTTTTCGGGAAGCTGTGGCTCAGAGGGCATGCAGGAGGAGGTGGGCTTTGATGGTGGGGTGAGGGATCCATCCATGGAGAGGCATGGGGACAAGGTGTAGATGGGATATTCTAGAAAACTATGGCCAAACTTCGTACATGGGCCTCACAAAAGGGTTGGGGGTAGAAGTGGGGTGGGCAGTGTCATCTTTGTGAGCCAGAGTGCAGACATAAGGTTTGGGAATTTGGGTCCAATCTCAAAGGCCTAGAGTACCCCCAAAGGGCCCTACAGATGGACCTCTGGGGTGGGTACACTCTGAAGCCCCGGTGGGGTTCTGGACCCTCACTTACCTCTTCTTTCACCCACACCACATACTGAGAGAAGTAGCCCATTTCCCTGGTCAAGAAACACTCAGTGGCCTATGGGAAAAAGAGAAGCTGTGGGTTGGCGAGGGCCCTGCCTCTCCATGTCTGGCATCATCAGGACAAGCCTGGCTCTCACAGGAGCCACACTGAGAGATGAGCTGGAGAAGCCCGGGGTAGACTCCTCATGTTTGGCTTAAAGGCAATACCCTGCCTTCAACTCAACTCACATTCTTCAGGATGAGGTTGGTCTGGGCAGGCAGCTCTCCTTTGAGATAAGTGACATTGCTAAGAATATCTGAGGCATTCACCTGCAGAGACGATAACCCGACTCAGCTATTCATATGTCCACTCACCATCCATCCATCCTACATTATACCACACGTCAGTTTAATGGAGGAGGGGCAGGCTCTAGGACCCAGAGGCCAAAGAAAGAGGTCCTTAATGATCTGACCCTTCCTTCTCCTCCCCCTTCACCTTCTAATGGGACAGAACAGAACAGAGAGCTCAGTAGCCATCTTGCCCACCCTCCTCTCCCATTAGCCACCTGCAGATTTGGTGCAGAGGACTCCAGGGCCCTGACACTGAAGTTGAGCTTGGCCTGTGGAGGGAGAATCAGGGTAGTTACAGGCAAAAATTCAGAAGCAAGAAATGAAGACTGTGGCTGACCCTTCCCTCCTTTCACTGCCTTCTCTCCATCCCTCCTTTCCCTCAGGCCCCAGACTCCCTCCAAACTTACCACAAGGCTCTCCTGGGGGACAATCTTCCCCTGGTAGAGGCTCTGAAGCTCTCTGGCCTCTATCAGTAGCTGTTGCCTCAGTGCAGAGTCATTCTGAGGGCAGACAAAAAGGTCAGAACTGTTCCCACCCCAAGAGGAAGAGCAGCCCTCCAAGGGGATGAAGGGAGGTGAAAGTGCTGGGCTCAGAGATAGAAAACCCCCAAGCTCAGGTTTTTCCTGTTTTAGGTCTTTCCTGAGCTGGATGCCACTAAAATCTGCCACAGCACCATGTAAACTGTAGAGAGCACTTCTAAAACCGGGTAATGTTCCCTGCTCTACCCAGGGTCAAGGTGGCTGCGGAGTCTCAGATGTCTTAAAGGGACCTTCAGAAACTTGACACATCTGTAAACACAGAGAGTGGCTTCCTTTACTGAGCGCATGTGTCCAAAAGGGAGGGGGGTGTCTTCTCGGCACCTGTCCCAGCAGGCTCTGAAGATGGCCCAGCTGTGTGTGGTTAGGACAGGTGCTTCATCTGATCCAAGACTGGGACAGTCTATAGATGCAGAGACAGAGGCCCAGAGATCCGAAATGGCTCGCCCAAGGCTGCACAGAAAATCGGCAGCAGGGCCTGGGAACTGAAGCTGCAGAGTTTTCAATCCCAACGGCAGGGTGAAAAGCCTCAGCACCCATGGGTGGCGACCCAAGGCCCCAGCCTCTGTCCCTGTCCCCTCTCCAATCCCAGCATGCCTAGCCCCTCCTGCCCAGATCTCCGTCTTAATGGCCATCTGGCTAAAGGGTCTCTGCTCCCCTCTCACCTGGGCCAGGGCCAGGCCTTCCAGCTCCTGCACCAGCTGCTCCATGTCAGTCTTCACCACAGGCTTCTGGATCTGAGGGAAGACAGGATGAAGGCTGAACCCAGATGTCCCCAGTTACCCTCAGCCTCTGAATTCCCAGACTCATCAAATGTGCCCTCATCAGCTAAGTCTATCATTTCCACGACCCCTCCCCCATCACTACTTCTATTAACTCAAAGAAGGTTTCATATAGCCTAGGCTGAACTCTAACTTACACAACCTCCTCTTTCTACCTTTCAGGCATGTGTTACCACCTCAGGCTTTATGCAGTACTTGATAGACAAGCACTCTGCACTTGATAGACGAGCACTCTACCAACTGAGCCATACACAGCCTCAGCCCCAGCAAGCCTACTGTGAGGAGTCATAGTGAGTTTGAACTGATGCTGTGAAGTATTTCAGAGTTTCTAATGAAATAGGAAAAAAAAAAAGAAGAAGCAGCAGCAGCAGCAGCAGCAGCAGCAGCAGCAGCCACCGCCGCCGCTGCCCTCTGGAGTGACTCAAAGAAAAATCATGGTTGAGTTGTAGAGATAGCTCAGCTGTTAAAGGCACTGGCTGCTCTTTCAGAGAACCCGGGTTGGATTTTCAGCACCCTCGTGGTGGCTCACTGCTAGCTCAAACTCTAGTCCCATGGAATCGGCTGCCCTCTTCTGGTTTCCACGGGCACTGCATGCATGTGGTACCCGGACATACACGGGTGGGGGGCAGTGTCACACCGCCATTCTTGGTTCAGGACCATGAACAGCGGCATGTGGCCTAGCTGGAGGGACCTGGGGGAGGGTGTCTACTTCCTTAACAGAAATAAGTCCCAGGAGCGGAGAGACTGTGGAAACACACCCAGAGTGGCCCTTCCATTCGGTGTCACATCCTGCTGGGCAGATGTGTGCCTCACTGACCTGGTCAAGGAAGCCTCCATAGTGGATTTTCTCCAGCCTGCTACCCTGCAAAGCCTCCAGGTCCCGGCGAGCATCAGGGGTCAACAGGTCGAGGTCCTTCACATCCACTTTGAAGTTCTGCAGCTCCTGCTGAAACTTGCGGGTGTACTGTGGGAGAGGGCAGGGTGAGGTACTTGGCTGAGCCTGCTCACTAGGCTTACAGGCCATCACCCAATCTCTGGGGCCACTACTCTGGACACAAGTTCCCAGGCTTCCAAGAGAACTCTACTCAGTGTCCCAGGCTGCTTCCAGGGACCGTGTAGCTACTGGGCCATGGCATACACTTCCTGTGGCCACTTGATACAAAACAGCTTTCTGGCCCTTCTTGATCACATCCTCTGTGTTAAGGTCGTCACAGCACCCAATGCTCTAAAATCACTTATTCTTGGGCTTGTTAATCCAAGCTCATCAGCTCAGTAAGCACTGGGGCTCTGAGGCCCCTCATCTGAAGCAGAGTCTGTCAAGCGAGTGGTTGAGAGACAAGTTTGTAGGCTTTGAGTGACTGAGTGAATGAGAGAGAGAGTGAGTGAGTAAATGACACACCCACGTTTCCAGGAAAGACATCTGGCATTTGCCTATCCTGTGGTCATGACATCCAGCTCCAGAGAAGGCAACTCATCTGATATCACCTCTTCCCGTCCCATTAGGTAACTTTCCTCCAGGGAGAGGGGATCCCCAACTCTCAGGCAGTACTCCAGGCATCGGGATGGGGATGGGGCATGAAGCAGCAGACATTCTGGTGCCCTGGGCACGCGTTATCTTTCTGATCTGTGCATAACTGGTTCTTTGGTGCCTTTCTGGGAAGTTTTTTCTAAGGTCACATTTTATCATGAAACCTCAAAGAACTTCCCGGTCCCTCAGAACCAGAAGCCTCCTTGGTCCGCACTTTTCTGAAAGCTGGACTCTGCCGCTCTGGGGCTGAGGTCACACAAGGCTGAGAGGACTTCCAGCCAGCAGGGCTGGAGATCCCCTGTGCTCAGGGCCCTGTTGTAAAAGCTCCACCCACCGGGCAACTGTCTCCGGTTAAAGACACCGGAGGAAAAAACATTAGACAAACATCCCCGGCCATGGGCTGAGGTGTAGCGGAGTCGGGGCTGGTCTTGTTCAATCATGTTACCCATGACGAGTGATAGAGACAGACCTAAGAAGTTTCTCGGGTGGATCAAAATGAGCTAGCTTTGTGTGAGCAGCAAGAGTGCTAGCCAGGGTGTGCACGCATGTGTGTGTGTGTGTGTGTGTGTGTTTTGCAGGGTGTTCCCTAGGACATGCCTAGAGAAATCGCTCCTCAGGGCCCTCTCCCTTACCTTATCCGGGGATGGAGAGAGGACAGAAGGCATGCTTCATACATCTTTAGAACCACATTCTAAAATGAACCCCCGCCCCCACTGCCAGATTCTGAACCTTTCTTATGCCAGTACTGACAAGGGCCTCTGTTCTCGACCATGTCATCATACCTTTCCACACTTCTGCACCAAGGTCCATTCTGACTCCCTGCACTACCACTGGCAAATGAACCACCTAAGTCCTGGGAAGACAGACAGCCTGAAACGCCAGGGTCAGACTGGGGGAATCGAATCTGCCACTGCCACCAACTGGCTCTGAGGGTTCATTAGGGTCCCAGGGAGCTCGCCAACAGTGTCGCTCAGCTGGCTCAGGAGCACTTCCATGCCACTCCCAGCTAGAACATGCCACCTGGTATCTGTCCTCATCAGGACCCTACCTCCCACCCCTCCCACACTCTTGTCCCTGTCCTCTCCTCCCATGACCTGTGCTGTATTCAGCTTTCCCTGGAGCACGTCCTCAGAAATGCCCACGGCATCCATCTACTCACACACTCACACCCCCAGAATCTTCCACAGCTCAAGGTCTGGCCAGGCCCTGAGTTGGTTGTTAAGATCTCTGGCTTGGGGTGCCTTGATAAAGATGTTTTTAATCAGAGACAATTCCCCAGCAGAACAGAATAAAAGGGGTGTGCATGAGGAGGATCCTAGCAGCCTTCTGGAACATTCTCCTACCTGTTTGATATCCAGGTGCTTATCCAGGTCATAGGAGTCATTGAGCTGCAGAACCTTCCAGAGCACAGCCCCTGCCTTACACTGTCTGGGGAAGAAAGGTACACATTTAAAAATGACAGGTGGGGCTGGCATCCTCTAAGGGAACACCCACTTTTACACCTCCCTCCTCTTTCCAGACCCCAATCCCAGCTGCAGGCCTCCCACTTACCGATAGGCCTGGAGGACGCTGATGTTCTTCTTCAGGCCAAGAAGGTAGGACAGGTTCATAGATGGGGGCAAGTTCCCTGGGGTGTCTGCGAACTGCAGGTGGGCAGGAAAAGATGGAACATAGAGAGGTGAAGGGTGAGGCTGCCCGAATGCTTGATGCCAACTGTTACTCCAACCAAACCCGTTCTCTAATTCAAACGACTCCATGTCCTGGCTCCTTTCGGGGACTTTGCCTATGAATCTCTGGCAATAGTGCAAGCAAGACCTTCAGTACAGTATCCTTCCTTCCCAGGCACAGAGTTAGAGTGTAGGTGCTGCCATCTGGAATCCTTGCTGGGCCCTGGGGAACACTCCAGGATCTTGGGGCTCAGGAGTGTCTTTATATGCTCCCATGCATCTCATCCTCCTTCCTCCTGTCCCTCTCTCCCACTGGCACCTCTGGCTCCCACTTCCTCCTGACTCAGTCTCTTGGCCCAATCTCCCTTCAACTCCCTCTAAGCTGGAGCAGACCCAGGCCCACCTCATATAGCTCTCCACTCTCCCAGCTCCGGCACACCAGCGTCTGCACATTGCCACCCACCAGGAAGGTGGAGAACACGAGAAGTATGAGCGGGGCTGCAAAGAGGAAGCTGAAGGCCACACCTCTGGAGGTGATAGACACGGTTGAAGGAACATAGAAACTGATTTCCCTGGACCACCCCCCCTCCTGGGGCCAGCACAGGCCATGGGTTGGCAACAAGGCATGCCTCCTGGGCAAAGGAGAACACAGCACTCCTAGCAACTCCTTGGCACCCACCCCAACTCCTACCCCATCCTACTGTTGGGTCCTGCTGCCCTGGAATCGTAGAGGAAGGACACCTGCTTGTTCAAAGAGTCATTTCTGGACTTTAGGGGGGCATGGAACTGACCAGCCCTAGTGCCCAATCTTTCTAATAGTAACTGGAGTCATGAGACATGACTGATCTACATAGACCCTGGGCAGTAGGGACTGTTTGGCTGCTGCCACTGACTTACAGAGCTCCTTTGGGAGTGGGCACAGACCCATGTCAGGCCCTGAGGCCCTGGGTGTAGAATGTGGGGTGGATTTCACTTCCTCACTAATCCCTTTGACCAGCACCTTGTGTAATGAACAGCTTGGTCCAACTATATGTGGCAGCCCTGACCTTAAAGGCTATCTAGTTTGGATGACAAGCAGTTTCTGCCTTTGTTGCTGCCTCCTGTTGGCATTGGGACTGCCTAGAGGCCGGGTTAGGAAAGATTCTGAAGCTGTGTCTGGGCTCGGCAGGAGCACTCTAGGTACTTACTACTGGTGTTGCTCTCCCTGCTTTAGCCTGACCCCTTAGGGAAAGGAGGACACTGGGGCCCAGGGAGGTCATTGCTTTCCCCAGAGTCGCTCAAGGAATGGGGACCAGGTCTTGCCAGATTCCACTCCTGTTGCCGTACCAGGAGAAATCTGACAACCCGGGGGTGAGGCCCCCTTTTCCCCACCCTGGCCCTTTCTTACGCCATGAGGAAGCGAGCTCCAGCCTCGCCCTTGGTTTCAGAGTGGCTGGGGTCCTCCCTGGCAAACAACCCGCAGATGCCTAGGCTGAGGCCCAGCAGGTTACAGATCACCACAAGCAAGATGACAGAGCACAGCACACATCCCAAAATCCACCTGCCACAGAGAGAGCATGGGGCTCACTGACAGGGAAGCCAGCTGGCGCCGGAGGCCTGGCCTGGGACCTTGGCCTCTAGGCCCCAGGCTGGGTCTTTAAAAGTAGGGGTACAAACATTTCCTGAGGTCTGGTGGCTTTTACAAGGCCCCCAGGCTCAGGTTTGGATAGGATGGAGGCTCCAGGCACCGCTTACCTGTATGTCTCATACCGTTGCACTTCCTGCAAGTAGGGGCGGCTGCGCAGTTCCAGCCTCTCTAGGGCCTGGCTCCAGCGGGAAGCCGCCTCTGAGCCTGGGAACTCTTGGGCTAGCATCCTCATACCTTCTGGCTGCTCGGCCAGTGCCTTTTTCAGATCTGTCCAAAGCCACAGGGGTTTTAGAGGACAAAACAGAGGGTACCCCAGAGGCAGGGCCAAGTTTCTGGGACCCACAGGGAGCTCACCAGACAGGGAAGATAGGCACCCCCCACACACTGCCCAGCTCATCTCTCAGCATGCCTTCCCTGGAAGGGGTGTGGTGGGGGTTGGCAGGCCAGGCAGCCAGCCAGACCCCTGAGCAGGGCCTCACCTTTGACCACATTGGCCGTCTGCATTGCAACCAGGAGAGGGAGACTATTGAAGGTGGTGTTCTCCTGCAGAACCAAGCAAGGCTGTGTCTATTGCTCTCTGTCTGGAATTCCACCTTGGGGCCTCAAAGTCACAGGCCCAGAGGAAGGGCGCTGCTGTTCAATGCTCCCAGCAAAGGAATTGGTCCTCTTTGTCTTTGCAAACATGGCTCCTCCTGCCTGACTCAAGTCCTCCGCGAGTGGCACAGTAACAACCCTTACACTCCCTTCTACTCGTGGCCGAGACTCTCAGACAGCAGCAGTTCTCACCCTTCACCTGTCCCACCCATTCCAACCCAACAGCCAGCTCTGCTCCCTCAGTCCGGCTCCGACCTTCCATCTGCTTTAGTCTGGCTCCCCTTCTCCCCAGCCTCCCGGCACAGCTGACTCACTGATTCCCCAACTCCAGGCCCTGGGTCACAGGCTCTGACTCACGTGGTACCACCCCCGCCTTGGCTGTCCCCACCCAGAAGGCAGGCCTGCCCTCCAGGGTGCCGACAAAGCACCTGCTCCCTTGTGGCCCGAAGACCCCATCCCTTATGGGAGCCCAGGTCTTTCTGAGCTGCAGACCAGCCTCTCCAATCTGACTCTGTGCTGTGGGGACTGGCACAATGCGCCTCTAGCCCTGGTGGCCACAGGGTGAGGACAGACTCAGTTTAACCAGGTTCTTTTTGTTTGTTTGTTTTTCCAGACAGGGTTTTCCTATATAACCCTGGCTTTGTAGACCAGGCTGGCCTTGAACTCCAGATGTTCCCTTGCCTATGCTTCCCAAGGGCTGGGACTAAAGGTGTGGGCCACCATTGCCTGGCTTAACCGGGTTCTTGCTCCAAAGAGTGAAACTGAGGCCCTTCCCTTGTGAGTTCCTGGGCCAGTAGAGCAAGAGCCCAGGTAATCGAGATAGGGCTTACCTCCTGGACCATGCTGGAGAAATTGGCCTCCGGGACCCCCTTCAGCTGGTGCAGGACATCATCCACAGAGGGCACCTGAAATAGGGAGTGTCTATACACAAGAAAGATCCTTATAGGAGAAAGGAGGGGCCTCAAGACCCTTAGCATCCTCATATGTAAAATGGGGACCACAAAGCGCCCCCACCATCACCCTAGCAGGCAGAGCCTGAGAAGAGAATGTGCGTGAAGCTCGGGGGCTCAGTGTGTAGCACGTGGAGAGCTTAGGCTCACTCTAAGAACGAAGGGTCGTTAACGGTGGGTGCTATGGGAAGGTAGGCAAAGCCCAAGTAAAGATATCCGCCTGATCACTAGGATGCCAGAGGATTCCAAAGGTGCAGGCTAGACCAGTCCTTCCAAGTTCCAACGGCTTTGTTCAGGACCTGTTACCTGGCTGAAGTCAGCACCCAGTTGCAGAGCCCTGGCCCGGCTTAGGGCCTCCTGGCAGTTCCCTTGGCACCAGCTCTCCTGAAGCAGGGTGAGCAGGCGTTCCCGGTGTGCCTCCACAGGTGCTCTCAGGTGCTGCTGACCCTCCCGCAGCTCCACTGACGTGGTGTTCAGGACTCGAAGATGGTCTACGGAGACCTGCAGGTCTAAGAGAGTCACGAGTGGCCCGAGGAGCTCCTCATTTCCTGGTGCCTCCAGCAGCCTAGAAAAAAGAGGTACTCTCCTTCCAGCCAAAAGGGACGTAAACTATCTAGAGTCACAATGGAAACTGCCGCTGGGTGCACGTAGCCAGGAAGTAGGCAGGGATGCCACATACAGGATCCCGGCATAATGGAAGGAGAAAAGCTTGGGTGGGGCTGGGGTAGTGCGTGAAATACAGGGGCGAGGGGGTGGGGGAGCTGGCTCACGGAGAACACCTGCTGGACCCACCCACACGCAGGGCACTGGTCCAACTTACCCTGGCCCAGGCTGTGCACTGAGGCTAGCACCGGGTACACTGTGCTCTTGAGCTGGTTATGAATTATGTTCCCAAGGTTCTCACCGACACCTGGACAACACAGGGCACTTGACAGAGCTGGTCCTCCCCTTCCCCCCCCTCCCCGCCCCCAGGAGCTGAGGATGTCTCCATTGTGAGCCCTGGGCTCTGCAAAGTGATGCTGGCCTCCTTTCCTACAGCAGCACAGCTGCTACACAAGAAGATCCCTCTTTGTGAAGTGACACCCTGATGGGGTCCAGGGTAAGGGAGTCGAGAGGTTTCCCCAAGGTAGGCCAGGGAAGAGGGACCTGGAGCTGGCCAGCTGTAACCCTCACCATCCAGCTCCTTTGAGACTTGCTCCTGGGGCACGGAGAACTGCTCAGCCACAGCCTGTAGCTCCTAAGCAAACACAGAGAAGAAAGTCATGTTGCCTGTCATTCAGCAACCGCATCCTTCAGGTAGGCAACTCAGGGACTTTCCATCAGTGGGCAGTCAGGTGCATATGGGAAGGCACACCCTCTCCACTTTGCAGGTTCTCCTGTGTGGCTTGAAGCAGGGCACTCACACATAGATGAGGGAATCGTCTACTTGAGTACTCACTTGAGGAACATCAGAGACCAGGCCTCTTAGGCTGAGCAGGGTCTCAGGGACAGCTCTCACACTGGGGCCTGTCTGACTATGTGTGTACTGGTTAGTAGCAAAAGCACAGACCATACCAATCCTGCAGTGGGGGAGGCAAGGAGAAAGGCGTTTGCAGTGTGCCAGGGAGCACAGGGCTGCCCTCCAGTCCTCACCCCCGGACCTAGGTAGCCTCTCACAGCAGCGCGAGCGTGGTCAGCAGCAGGAAGGTCATGAGGGTGCCACGTTCACAGGCCATGGCCTTGTGCTCCGTCTTCAGCCTACCCCCACAGCGCCGGCGGCAGCGGCAGCAACAGAAGCAGAACCCAATGATGGGCACCAGCAGGAGGTAGAGGCCGGCGATCACGGCGCACACTACGTAGCCTGCCTCATACCGAACCACCTGGGCAAGGTGGCAAGGCATGAGGGGGCCCACCCTGCCTTTCCCCCTACTCCTGGTGGAAGGCAGAAGTGGAGACAAGGCCTGTGTGCCTCTGCTTGGACCCTGGTGAACCCAGGCAGCAAAGAGGTGAGGGGCATCCTTGCTGATTGCCATGGTACAGATGAGGCAACTTGGGTCTAGGGACACTGGGGATCACTCCAAACCCCACTGTGAGTAAAATGAAGGGACAAGGGAAGAGACCCCACTCTGGCAAACACTCAGCAAGGTGGGCTGACCTGAGCAGACGGGGCCTCCTTTTGCTCACCCTTGACTCCCTCCCCCAGCACCTGTGGTTCTGTCCTCACCTCATCGGTCTTCACAGAAGATGGATCATTCAGCAAGGCCCTTATCAACTCTAGGGAAAGTAAGCAAGCGGAGGGTTTGGGGACAGCCAGTGCCTTGCCCCTGTGTCTAGCCTCTCCACACTGTCAGGCTAAAGGAGGTTCTTAGAGAAGGCAGTGTCACACAGGCGGCTGTGACAGCGTGCCAGGCCTCATCACGCTGCAGGAGAGGCAGCTGGTAGAAGGCTTCAAGCAGACCTTCTGGACCCCTCTGGCAGGCCCTGCAGCTGGCCTTGGTCGTCCTTTCCCTCCCCCTTCCTCTTCTGGCCCTCCTGACCCCTGACACCACGGCACAATGAGCCATGATTCAACATAATGTGCTTGCGTTTAGGGAGGAAAAGGGGTTGGCCCAAGGTCAAACACGGCTAGGGAGCTGCTTGTGGAATCTAAGAACGTGTAGAGAAAAGAAGGCTGCGCAGTGCCAGAGACCTCACCCTGCAAGTGCTTGTGGACAGGATGTGCACGGTGGCTAGCTGGGGACCCAGTGCCTGCAGAGGTCCTCTGGGAGAGGGGGACACTCACCTGAAGGAAATGGGTTGAGCTGAACCACGGAGAGGAATCGCCGCACGGTGCCGTACAGGGAGTCCAGGGGCCCCGGCGCGCGGAACCGAGGGGCCAGCCATCGCGTCCTGGCTGCCGGAGCGAATACCAGCTGCTCCACGCGCCCGAAGGACCCGCAGTCGGCTGCCACAGCTCTGGGCAGGCTAAGGGCCAGCCCCAGGCTCAGGCCCAGCAGGGCCACCATGAGGCCCGGAGTGCGCGTCATGACTTCGGGCGAGTGGGCAGGACAGGCTCCGGCGGCGGCGGACAGTGCGGGCCAGGCCGTGCATCCTTCTGTAGCCTTCTTCCCTCGGTCCCCGTGGCTCTACAAACCGGCCCGACAGGTTTGGGCTCCTGAGCTACCAGGTCGCCCGCCGGGAGCGTAGGAAGGGCAGGGGCGGAGGCCGGATAGGGGGCAGGGCCGGGCCCAGCGGCCCTAGGCGATCTCAGTGGAGCCTGGGCCTTTCTCCCCTCCCCACATTACTGGGCAAGGTCAACCTGGAGCCTGCCCAGGGGTACCTCAGAGTCTCTGGATCATCTAGGACGGCCCAGTTTCAAACAGAACTTTCCACACTCAAGCCTAACCTGAGGGCTGCTTAAACATGGCCACTGAGTGAAACCCTGGCCCAGGGAAGGGGTCCTAAGACCAGCTCCGCAACCCAGGAACCAGCCTGGCTCTCCCTGCTTCCTCTGGCACGCCAATCGGGAGCAGGAACTGTCCATGAGGAGAGCAGAGGGGTGCCCTCTGGCCCAGCCATGCCCATCTGGGCATAAGTGGCAAGAACTTGATAAAAGCTATCTCTGGAGATGTGTCTCCAAAGACCTGTGATTTGTGAAGGACCCAGGATCCTGTACCTGAGCAGGTGATGGAGAAATACTCCTGATGGGTGGAGGATGTTCCTAGCACCAGAAAGCAACCTGAAAGGCCACAACTGGGGAACTGCTGAAAGAAACACCCTCCATAACGCAAAGGGCAGTCATCAAAGTGAACGGGAATGCTCACTCTTTGGCTGGGTAGATCCTTGTAAATTAATAAGCACAAACAGTAATCACAGAGCAGTCTGTGACATGAAGACACACAACAGTGACCCTTTTCAGCCGAACCATGGGCAAAATATGTATGTTACACATGTTGTGTATATAATATATATTATATATAATAAAGCATGTACTAAAATATATGTATGCATACAGTATATACATATCATATATGTATAGTATAATACATATATTTACTAATTTAAAAAAATCCCCAGTCTCTCCTTGTGTATGAGTGCAGAAGTGCCATGGTGTGTGAGTATGGAGGTCAGGCAGGGGACAACTTTACCAAGCTACCTTGTGGACACGCAAGGCTTCCTGTGGTTTCTGCAGAGTTATGAGCCCTCTGAGCTAGCTGGGTAGTTCTGTCTCAGCTTCCCATCTTGACTTGGGAGCGTTGGCATTGCAGACTCTTGCCACCACATCTGGCTTTAAAACCAATTCTTTTATTACATTTATTTACTGTGTGTGTGTGCGTGTGGAGGTTAAGGGACAATGTTCAGGGGTTGGTTCTTTCCTTCCATTATTTGAGTCCCGGGGATCGAACTCCGGGCATCAGGTCTGGTGGCCGTATCTGGCTACATTCCAGCACTTGGAGGTAGAGGTAGGAGGATGGCAAGTTCAAGGTCATCCTCAGTTAAATAGCAAATTCAAGGCCAGCCCAGGGCACATGAGATGTTGCCTTTTAAAAGTAAAAAGTAAGAGAAATTTGTGAGCTTCCCTGGAGGGCACCCAGCTCAGTTCAGTACTGGTTTGCAGGGCAGGTGGGCTGCCCTGGTGGGATTTCTGGTAAAGAAGGATCTAAGTGTAAGTCAGGGCTGAGTTCACAGGAGAGTCCTCACACTTCCAACTGTCACCCCCACAGTTCTCTCAGAGTTGGGGGACAATAATGCACTGTCATGGAAGGCATGGTCTACTTAATAATGGGGTACAGATTGAAAATGGGACCTCATTAAAGGATGATTCAGAGATGAAGATCAAGGTTGTGGTGAGGAGTGGGTTGTGGTGTCCCCGTACCCAGGCAGAATACCAGACCAATATTTCTCCTGGAGCCTGGCTCTGGTAGGTGAAGGAAGACACCTGACTAATTTGGCCCCTGATTGTGCTGAAAAGCCAAATGCAGGTTATGCTCACCCAGCCCAGCTCCCCATCCTCACTGCTAGCCCACGTCTCCTCTCCCCCTCGCCCTAGGTTCTGGCTGTTAGAATGATCCCTGAGCTATCACAATCTAACTCTAGCCCTGTTCCCAGCAGAATGAAAATAGCTTCTCACCAAACCTGATATAATCCACCTATTGGACAAATAGAAGCTGCCATTGAAGATTTTAAAAAGAGATAAGCGCGTGCGCGCACGTGCGTGCGTGCGTGTGTGTGTGTGTGTGTGTGTGTGTGTGTGTGTGTGTGTGTGTGTTCTGATTTGGCTGAATTAGTGGTATAGGAGTTTATGTCCCAACTCTGGGATTGTAGGGGATGTCAGAGGAAGACTGAAATCTTTGAGGAGTTGGTAAATAAACAGGTCTTCTACCCACTCACTCTCGCTCCTTAATTATCATAATTAAGGCAATCACTGCCTGCCACCATTGTTTTCCTAAATGTCTGTAATAAAAATGTAGCACTTTGAAGGTGAGATTTCCCCAGGAAAAAAGCAAAACATACAAGCCTCTTCCTCAGCCTGGGGGTAGGAGAGGCGAAAATCCACTTACCTGGCAGGTGGAGAAACTGAGTCAGGGAAGCGACTTTTCTGAGTCAGTCTCCAAATCAGGAACCAGTGCCACAACCAAGCCGGAGCTTAGTAGAACAGTGTGTTACCAGACTGGCTCAGCCTCACTTCCTCCACCCCAGCCATGCATGGGATAGCCGGGGTGCACAGAGCAAAAGTATGGAGTTCTGAACATTTCAGGTAGCCTACAGTTGGGAAAAATCATCTAGTACAAAGTCCATTTTAAAGAACAACAGCTGGTCTGGAGAGATGGCTCAGCGGTTAGGAGCACTGGCTGCTCTTCCAGAGGATCCAGGTTCAGTTCCCAGCAACCACATAGCAGCTCTCAGCTATCTGTAACTCCTGTTCCTGGGGATCTGACACCCTCACATAGACATACATGCAGTCAAAAGACCAATGTACATAGATAAAAAATGAATAGATTATAAAAGACAACTTATTGTTGAGAGAGAGTCTCACTACGCAGTCCCTGCAGTCCTGAAACTATATAGACCAGGCCTCAAACTCACATAGATCTATCGGCCTCTGTCTCCCAAGTACAGGTTAAGGATGTACACCACCATACCTGCCTAGGTTACAGGTGTTTGTGAGCCACCTGATGTGGTGCTGGGAACTGAACTCTGGACCTCTGCAAGAGCAGAGTGTGCTAGTGACTGATGAGCCATCTCTCCACCTCCCTGCTTTTTAAAAATTACATTTTCTGGTTGGGTGGGGACAAGGTACACACATGTGGAGGTCAGAAGACAGATTTTGGGAGTCGGTTCTCTGCTTCTGCTATGTGCATCCTAGGGATCCAACTCAGGTTCCCTGACTGGTGGCAAGTGCCTTTACTTGCTGGGCCTGTTTTATAATGAAATGTTGAATGTCTCCTATAATCTGCTAAATCCTGGGAGCGGACAACAGAATGGCTGTACAGGGACCCTTACACATTGTCATACGTTGAAAACTTCTGTGAAACTGTCTCTAAGTAAGAGCTCGTCTTATCTTAGTACAGAACGTGAATCGGGCATTGATGGCAAAGTCAGGTGGTGGTGCATGTCCATGCAGCTGCAATTCCAACACATGGGAGGCTGAGGTAGAGGGATGAGGATGGTGCATTTGGGGGCAGCCTGGGCTACACAGTAGCCTCTCTCTGCAGGGAGGAGAGCTGGCTATAGGCACACACCTGTGTAGTCTCAGCCACCAGGAATCTGGGGGCAGGAGGATGACCCGAGCCCAGGAGTTTGAGACCAGCCTGGCTACACTAGCAGGAAGCCTTCAAAACAAACAAACATAATTTAAGAGCAAATAGATCAAACAGACGGGCAAGCCTCAGACCAAAGTTCTGTATGAAAGAGAAAGCCTGAGAGTAAAGGGGTCAAGCAGGTGAGGCAGGTTTGAAGAAGGCTCTTGGATAAGCAGCTATTCCTGGGGAATGTCTTCATATCCTCATCAGGGAGTAAAGAGAGACCACTGGACTCAGGAAAGGGCTTGAGGGTCCCTGGCATTAACAACAAGCTAGGTGTGACTTCTGTGAAACTACTGAACATGTGCTGGATGGTGTATATGCAGGGACCAGAGCAGCTCAGAGTGGCCAGAGTTGGGAGCCAGGGCCCATGCAGGCAGAAATGGCTGCGCTTTGGTTACTCATGACAGTGTAAGCTTCTAGAAGCAGCAACCTAATATTAAAATAGATCCTCTAAGATGATCTTGAGGCCTCGGGCCAGCTAAAACCTCAGTCCTGCAGCACGAGTTCACTGGGTAGGTAGGTTCTGTACTCTCTGCATGGCCAAGTGAGTCCTTAGGATATGAGAGTCAGCCATCATGTGCTAAAAACTGTGTCAGATAGGAGGACAGCACCTTCTGGCCTGAGCCAGACCTCCCCAGGGCTACTGGCTTGGGAACACATACTTCTGGTCACCCAGAGCCTCCTTCACTGCCTCTCTTAGTCAGGAGAGGGCTTGGCTCAGTGTCAGGGCCTAGGCCACATTTTATACCAAATGTCCAATCCTCCTCCTCTCATGACACTGCAGTCACGGGCTCTGTGGAAGAAGACAGAAATGGAAGTCCATTTTGTAGAGCCTTGAGGTTGAGGGGCCACATGTGGTCTTGTAGTACCCCAGGAACCCCTCAGAGCTCCGACACATGTTGAATCTCTGAGGTAGGGCCTAACTGGTGGGATGTGGTGCCTGGTTCCTATCTTGCCTTCTGTCTCCTGGTCTGTCATGCTGTAAACAGCCTTCCCCACGTGCTCACCAGCCATGAGTGGGGCTGCCTTGCTGTGATGGGCCGAAGCTCTCCGCAGCTGTGAGCTGAAGGAACCGTCATCAAATGGCCCCATAGAAGGTTTGCAATGTCACCGGCATCACTCTACAGCTGGGACGCTTCTTGATGACCGCTTGACCCACAGAGATGCCTTTCTCACTGGTTTCGAGCCTCACATTTGGGTTGAATTTATGTCTTCAAAGGAGACACATTTCCAGAGGATAATGTGAGCTGAGCCTGTGTAAAGCAGGGCCCTCCTGCTGGGGTTGACAGGTGTCCTGATGGCGAATTCTGGGACTAAGTGTCTTGGATCAGTTGTCTGTATGTACAAGGTTGATTCTAAAGATGGATCCCAGGGAGCAATGAAGAGAAAAGACACACATAGTTTAGATGAAGAGTTGGCCAAGAGGGCAAAGGCAGCCACAGTATCTGACATGTGATTTGAAGACACTTTATGGTGTAGACATAACCCAAGCAGACAGGAGGAGGTGAGTGCTGGGCTCCAGGCTCAAAATGAATACAGGGATGACCTTAGAAACCACACTTTTAAAAAGGGCTCTTTCCAGAAGGGTTGGAAGAGACAGTGATTGACACACGGCAGCCACAGAGCAGCTTAGACCAGCGAGGAAAGGCAAAGGGGCAGCCTGGGTTTATGCTGGTGTTTTCACTGGATTTGGGTGTCTGGGTGCGTCTCTGGCAGTGGTAACGAATCAGGCCTCCAAAGTCTGGTGACACAGAACAGACACAGTACTTGCCTCTCTCATCCGGAAGTCCTTCAACCATTTGTTTATCCAAAGCATTTTTTGAAGTGAAGGGAAACAATGAATGAACCACTAGAAAAGGCAGCTGTTGGGGGTTGGGGGGCGTCTTTGTGGCTCAGGCTCCTCCTCAGGGAACATGATGGTGACTTCTCTCCCCAGCTCCTGTTGTAGCCTTGTCATCTATGAGGAAGGGTGATAATAGATACATTTCCACAGTCAGGCAAGGATTCTCGCTCACATTTAAGTGGCAGTTTTTATGAAGCATTTAAAGAACACAGAAGGCATGTGTAATTGGATTTACCTGTGTGCTATCTGTATTCCTTTGTACAGAACTCTTCTGTTTCTTGGTATTCTTATTACCTTTGACTGTGTCTCATGAGAACTTCCTGGCCTTTATAAAAATGAAATCTTTGGCTCTTGAAGAGGAATTTTTACAGAGTCTATGGAAATTTTATGTAGTTAAAGAAGAAAATCTGGGGCTGTTTTGAATACTTCGTAATTACTGTTCTGAATAGATATTTATAAAATCTGCATTTCTTTCAATATGTTTGTAAAATTAGAATTTGAATAAATATACTTTGATGTATAGTTCTGAACTATATATATTATATCATTATATAATGTTACATATATCATATAATTATATAATATTACATATTATAGTATTACATTATAACATTACATATTATAGTATATAATTATATGATATATGTAATATTATATAATTATATGTATTGCAGGATATTTGATCACACAGAGAACCCTGAGATTGTGTTGTTTACTAGAAAAACCTCTTTCTAGTTGTGGTGTAGCTTAGCCCTAGCTCTTTATTCCAAGAGCTTTCTGCTTGAGTATTGTAAACAGGATTAAATAAAATTAACTCTAGGTCAAGAGGCAGAGCAAGCAATCAGTTACCAAGGAGTGAACACAGTGAAAAAAATAGACAGTAAGAAGTCAGGAGAACGGACAGAGAGACACGCAGGAACTAGAAGGGAGGCACATTGAGTTTGAGGGCTTTTGAGACAGAGTGAAGAAGAGCCTTTTTTTTTTCCTTCTTTGACATCTGTTGAAGAGGAAGGTCAGCTGGGTGCTTTCTCTGCCTCTCCGAGCTAGCAGGACTTCACCCCAGCATCGGGCTCACAAGTCTTCATTGGTAAAATCGAACGATTGAGATTTTGTTGAAAACAATACTAATGTAATATAATTTTTCTTTGGAAAACATCCTAGAAATGTACCAGTATATAAAATCTTTTAATTTCCATTTTCTCCTTTTAAAAAAGTTGCTTCTATTTAGTGGTCCCAAGGATTGAGTCACTTGCTTATGGACTCCACCTCTTAAGGGTTCTGCTAATCCATCATCACCACGCTGGGGACCAAGCTTTCAATATATGAATTCTTGAGAACAGTCAAGATTACTGGAACCACAGCAACATCTTTTGTAATATGGGCTGGTATGTTGTGTAAAAGTTTCCTCCAAGACTGAAATGTTCCACCCTTCAGGGAAGCTCCTTAAACAGAAAGGCAAACAGCTGAAGATAGCTTCAGGAAGTCCCTGAAACTGAACAAATTCTCTCGGCCGCTCCCAGCCATAGTAAGCAACAGTAGCTGAGTCTCTTTCAGATGAGTGAAGCTGAGCTGCAGAGAAGACTTTCAGACAGGCCCAGCTACAAAGCAGACTCCGAGTCCAGACCAGCTGCTAGGAAGAAACAGAAATCAGTCAAGCTGCCTGCAAGAGGTGTAGATCAACTGAGTCACTTGGAAAGAACACACTCCAACCTATTGAGCTGCCTGCAGGCTGTGCAGTTTGCTCCAGGTTCGTGAGCTGTCGGCTATGCTGGGATGATGCAGCTGTCTTTGAGTCATTTCTGCCCTTGTAAGTGACTCCTCACCTATATTCCTGTAAATAACCTCAATAAAACTCATCGGTTCACCAATGAGAACCATACTTGTAGAATCCACACTTGCTCTGTTGTGGGTTCTCTATCCGGGACGAGTAGACATGTGTGGGGTATATCCCAGTAAAAGTTTTGTCACACAACATCATGATAGCAGCATCGCTCACACTCTCAGGAGCACTTGTGAACACGAAGTGTCCTCTGACCATGTTTAACACTAACAGATGCGATATAGCTGAGAAGGGTCACAGTCTCTTCCCTTCATGTGTTTGGGGAAGACACAGGATGTAGGGGGTAAAGGTTCTTCTTCTAGAGGGGGCTGGCAGAAAGGGTTTATCTTGTAGACAAATCTACCCAGCTAGGGTGAGGTTGGGTGCAGCCAGCTAAGAAGAGGAAGAAGAAGAAGAAGAAGAAGAAGAAGAAGAAGAAGAAGAAGAAGAAGAAAGAGAGAGAGAGAGAGAGAGAGAAGCTGAGACACTCCCCACCCCAGATCTCTCAACGAAGTCCTGGTGGTGCCATCTGTCCAGCCTCAGAGCCTAATTCCACTCAACACCTAGAAATTATTTCCAAAACAACTAATTACACAAAAGCAGCAAGCATGCACGTGCAAGGGGGTGGGGGTGGGGTGGGGTGGAGTGGGGGTTGGGTGGTACAACAGCTCAGGGCCAAATGACAGCATAAAAGTCTCAAAGAATCTTGACCGACTGGAAGGATGGGTTCAAACACACAGCAGTGCATAGAGGCCTGGGAAATAGATGACCAAACCACAGATTCCTAGATTCTAGATTCTACTGTTGTGGACACAGAGTCTATAGTGGATTGCCTGACCACAATCCAGAGTCGATAATGAGGTGAGACACCTAAGACAGCTCTGTAATTCTAGTCAGCTGAGATGTCACAGGTCAGGCCACAGAGCCGGGGCTGCTCTCCGGTGCAGTTCAGCCCTGGAGCTTGAGTGCCCTCCGCAGATAAGCACGGCCAGATGTGGCAGGGTACAGGCTGGCCTCCAGGCAGGGACGAAGGGCACTAAGCCAGGAAAGGCTGCCTGGGCTGCGGACAGGGGCCACCTGAGAGTCAGAACATGGACAGCAAGGAGGGGGAGGGGAGGCCGGAGGGGGAGAGACCACCCTGGCTTCTGGTCTTTCACACTGGATGCAGTCAAAAGGCCTGACCTCTCTTGTCCAGTACCCATGTCCACCCCCTGCCCCTTTATATACCTGGCCACTAAGCCCAAGTCACAGCCATAGATAGTGAGGACAGGCGTGACTCCCAGAAGTCCTTTCCTTCCCATGCAGCTAGTGCCCCCTGCAGGCTGAGATGAGTCTGAAAGTGTTAGGCCCATTCCCACCCCTGCCACCAGACCAAGACAGTGAGCACAGGGGCACCCCAGAAACACACAACCACACACTCACACACACACCAAAATGAGCATCTTTTGGAGACAGTTATACTTATCTGATGCAGAATTACTGTTCACTGAAACACAAGCATCTCAAAAAAACAAAGTGTGAGCATATTTTCCTTGCAAGTGGCACTATAGTGTATGAATTGTGCAGCTGTCTGTGCCCCAAAACATGAGGGACATAAAATTGGGAGAGACTTTGGGGCCATAGGCCTTAACCCAAAGAAATGTCACAGTTGGGCATGGTGGTACAACTAGTAATTCCAACACAGAGGCAGAAAAATTAGAAGTTCAAGGTCATCCTGAGCTACATGGTGAGTTGGGGGCCAGCCTGGGATACATAAAGCTCTATTGCAAAAAATAAAACAAAGAAATTTTATGCTGTTGAGACCATAGATGGTGGCAAAGTGCTCAAAGTTCTCCACCTAGAGAGGGGTCACCTGTGTTTCCTGGTTATTATGAAAGTCACCCACATCCTTAGTTGAAGGGCAGGTCCTTTGGGGTTGGGGCCCATGAAGGGCCTGTGCTCCTGGTTGCTCAGTCAGAGAGCAAGGATGGGACAAGAACAGAGAGATGGTCTGGCAGCCATGGAAGGGCTGGGATGTCCACCAAGATGTCAGGGTCACCTTCAAGGTCCCCAAATGAGACTCTCCAGGGTGAGGATTCAGGGTTTTGGTAGGAGAGGAGGATGAAGAGCCGGGGCACCATGGGCCCTCGTCCCAGGAGAAGCCCTTGCTTGAGGGAACAAGGCAACCCTACTTCCCACCCTTCTGAGGTTTCTGTACAGGGTGTGGAAGGGCCATTAAGAGTCCATTCTCGCCTCGGCCATGTGTACCCCGCCCTTCCTATCCACCTCAGGCATGCGGCCTTGACCTTAAGGATAAATCCTCGGAGCAGCAGGTTTCAGGCCCAGTACTACAGAAGAGAGCAGAAGAGCAGGCAGGGTGTGGGCTGGGGGAGGACTGTTCTCACAGAGAACAGTGGGCAGTGAAGTAGCCGGGAAGCCCAGCCGTGGGTGGGCCCAGGAGCACCAGGGATTGCCTTCTTCCACTCTTAGCCAGCCTGGTGGTCTTCTTTGGTGGCATCTTGACCTTGGGGTCCTCGGCCTAGAGAACTGTGAGGAACACACTTCTGTGTCTCACTTGCGGTTGCTTCACGGAGAAAATTGGCCAGGTGCTCTGCAGCCATCGTGTTCACGTTCTAGGCTTCGGGGGGCTGAGCTCCCTCCTGATTGAGGGTGTTTCCTCTAAACAGCCTTCGGAGAAGTTGCTCCCGAACTCTAGGTTTTTGTCTCTGTGTTAGAACATGCTCTTAAGTCTGCCCAGAGTCCAGGTGCTCTGCAAACACCGTATAACAGCTGTAGCTCAGGGGAGGAGGCGGGGTCTTCTAGCCAATCCATGTCACTTCCAACTTCTCATCCACACACATCATTGTCGGGTGCCTGTGTGCTGTGTAGCATGTGAACATGGTCTTTGTATAACTCTCTGCAGGAGAGGCCCTGAGGCCCGCTGGCTCTCTTGAAAACACTTTTGATTATTGTTTGGTTAAACCCTGTTAAACTTAAAGGCCCTTGTAATAAGGGCTTATCCATTCTTGATGGAGGTCCTTTATCTCTCCTCAAAGGTTCCACTTTTTTATTTTGAATTTAATTGTTAAGATATTTATTTTTATTTTATGTGTGTGAGCACGTGCTGGCCTGATGCCTGTGGCGGCCAGGAGATGGCATGGATCTCTTGGAGCTGGAGTTAAAGACAGCTGTGGGCTGCCATGTGGGTGTTAGAAATTGAGTCCTGGTCCTCTGGAAGAACAGCCCGTGCTCTTAACCACTGAGCTATCTCTCTAGGCCCTCATTCCTACCCCCCACCTTGCGACAAGATCTCATATATTCCAGGCAGACTTCCAACTTACTATGTAGCAGAGGATGACACTGGATTTCTGCAGCTCTGGCCTCCACCCCTTGAGTGCTGGAATTCTAGGCATATGCCACCTTGTCCAGTCTTTGATGTGCTCTGAGATCAAATCTGGTGCTTCTGGAACACCGAGTCAAACACTGCAAACAAACCCTGCCTCTCAATACCATCCTAGCAGCCGCAAGGTTTTTATGCCTGGACTCTGGAGGGAAGGAGATCAAGCGGTAGCAGTGTGCTTAGTCTTCCTCTGTAGATCCTGTTAACTGAAAACCCCAAACTGGTGAAAATACAAGGGAGTTTTGTTTGGGACTAAAGGTGACACCTCCACATGCCTGGCCCTTTGCTTGTCACTCTGGGAGCTGGGTGTGGTGCACTCAGACAGAACTAACTACTCTATGTGTAAGCTGGCCTTGGCCTCCCAAAGCAGGCTTATTCACCGCATAGCTCATTAACCACAAGACCCTCAGCTTCCCAAGAGCAAAACACAAGTATGACCTTGCTAACCTTTGGGCAGATCCACTGCTGATTTCACCAGCTGAGAAGAAGGGCCAGTTGCCTGTGTTCAGGGAGGGTGAGTTCTGCCCAGGAAGCGTGGTTCTCCAAGATGAGGCAGGGCTGACAGAAACAGGGATAGGTTCTTTGCTCTCACAGCCAGGTCCTCCTGGCCCCACAGGCACAACACAGGAAGCCAAGAGACTGGCTTCAAGGACTTTAGGTAGAAGGCCACCTGGGTAGATGGCGCAGAGTGAGGGGGAACTGTGGTGTGACTGGCTGCAAGCTGGCAGAAGAGATGGCATCTGGATGTCCAGGAATGAGCTTTGGTGAGGAAGGTGTGGGCCCAAATGGGCATGGGACCCTTGATATGGAGGTGTCAGCAGACAGAGCCAGGAAAGGAAGAGCTATGAGCTGGGCTCAGTCAGGGGGTGGGCTTGGAGTATAGTAGCCACACACCCAAATTACTTCCAAATCAGTGTGAAGCAATGAGGTGGCAAATACAGGAGTGGACAGATATTTGGCAAAACGAGGAAGCAGCTGCTTGCAGAGCAAGAACTAGATAAGCAGGTGAGTACAGGTACCAGAGCTCCAGCATGGGCAAGCCTCAGCAGGTAGCAGGCAGCCTGCAGAGCCTATGCGGGCAATGGGTAATGCAGAGGCCAAGCAGCAGGAAGAAGGCCTGGGCCCTGGGGCCTGCTGGGAAGTCAGGGCAGCAGTATCTGGGCAGGAATTCTGGAGGCAGAAGCTTCTAGACTCCAAAGTCAACCAAGTCAGGGTCTAATATGGTTCCTCCTGGGTGGGTGGATGGGTGGGTATCAGGCTCCCCCAGGGCACCCTGTTCATGGTGGTCTTCACTTTGAGTGAGCAAGGGAGGCTCCTGGGGTCCCCTCTAAGACTCTTTCTAGCGAAAGAAATTCTCCAGGCTAGGCAGCACCTGCTACATCTCCGGGCTCTGCACTGCCCGGTGGGTTCAGGGCAGTCACCCATCTGTTCTGGGATCCAAATGCTCACGTGCTGCCTACATCATTATGAAGGACAGTTTGTCGCCTTAGGATGATGGCATTTCCCACTCAAAACACTACAGGGCTACTCCATGTTCTCACGGTAAAGTTCTGCCCTGGCCAGGCACAGTGGTGCAGATCTGTGACCCCAGCGCTGAGGGAGGCTGAGCCAGGAGCATTATGAGTTCATACTGACCTGTGTAGTGAGACCCTGTCAGTGCTGGCTAGTTTTATGTCTCTTGACACAGCTAGAGTCAGCGGAGAGGAGAGAACCTTATTTGACAAAATGCTCCCCAAGATGGGACTGCAGGCTGCAGACTGGAGTGTTTTTTCTTAATTAGTAAATGAGGTGGGCGGGCCCAGCCCATTGTGGGCGGTGCCACTCCGGAGCTGACCAGCTCCTAGATGCTGGAAGAAAGCTGTTGGAGATTGTTCTGGTGCTGGCCCTCAAGATCTGGTTACTCCTCAGATATACTTGTCCTGGTTGTGTAAGACTACCTAAGACATATCTGATTGATTGATTAAACGGCCTGTACTTGGACAGGACATGGGGTAGGCATGACTAAGCTTTTGAAGACAGGAGAGTCATGGGAGACAGATGGATGTGAAGAGAGGAGGAAGGAGGACCCCACGATGGGTTAGTATGGAGAAGAAACCATGTGGGCTTGGAGAAAGGACTTGAATAATGGCATGGAAATGCCCAGATGAAGAATAAAAGCAAGTATTCTAAAGATTATGGATGTAAAGTAGCCTAGATAAAAATGGTAAAGGCGGATGGCATTGGATGGGGGCTGGGAGGTGGATGGTGAGGTTATTGAGACAGCGAAGGTAGAAATATCTGCCCCGTCCAAGGTAATAAGGCAATTATAAAATCTAACAGGTGTCTGTGTCTTATGATTTGTGATAACAGGTCAAATAATATTGCCACGATAATTATAGGGCTAATAATAAATAATGTTTAGCCAAACACTCAATTTTATTTACAACAACAGAAAGCAGGCTGAGCAAGCTGTGAGGAGCAAGCCAGTAAGCAGCACCCCTCCATGGCCTCTGCATCAACTCCTGCTTAGTCTGAGTTCCTGCCTTGGCTTCCCTCTATGGACTGTGACTCTGGATATGTGAGGCAAACAAACCTTTTCCTTTCCAAAGTTGCCCTTTGATCATGGTGTTTCATCATAGCAACAGTAACCTTAACTAAGATACTGTCTCAAAAACACCAAGAGACCCACTGGTAGAAGATCGTGGGTCCTATGCCCAGCACCACAGATACAAAAAAAAAAAATGGCTAAGTAATTAAAAAAAGAAAAGGTCTGAGCTGGCAAGGTGGCTCAGTGAAGTAAAGGCACTGGCCACACCAGCCTGGGAAACCTGAGTTAAATAGATGGAGTACACATATAAATCCAGATGTGTTGATACACATCTGCAGTCCTAGCACTCGTATGGCAAGATTGGAGGTGTAGACAGGTCCCTAACACGGGCAAAGCAACACTGCAGAGGTGAGAGGGACTCTGTCTCAACTGGACAGAGGGAGAGATCAAGCTCCCAAAAGTTGTCCTTTGAGCCACATGCACACCCACACTCACACACATCAGGAGCAGCACTAACAACAAAAACAAAATCTTTTAAATAATAATAAGAAGGTTATCTTCCAAACACTCCAGTGACCGCTGTAGTCAATCCCTAAGCTCTTTGTCCTCTCCCATGTGCTGGAGGTGAGCATTTACGGCCTCTCTCACAACCAGGCTGAGAGTGTGGGACCAGCACTGGAGGAGAATCTACTGGTAGAAGTTAAGGGTGCACTCTGAATAAAACATAGCAAAGCAGGAGTGGAATCCAGACTATTCTGTTACTGTCACAAAACACCCGAAGCTGTGTTTGTAACAAAACAAGAGTTGTTCACTTCCCAGTTTTGGAAGCTAAAACTCTAATCAGCACAGCACTGACTTGGGGGAGGACACTTTGGCCATTTGACATCATGGCTGCTAGAGTCATGGGAGAGAAGCTTGTGAGCATGATCACACAGTGGATGAGATAGAAAACCAGAGTGGGAATTCTAGGGTAATGACTTCCCACCGGGAGGTTATTGTTTATTGAAAATCTTGATACCTCTTAATTAGGTCACAATAAGAACTAATCTTCCAGTACATGGAGTTTTGATACCAACCTCATCCAGACAATAATAAGGAGCCACATAAAGGGATTTTCATCCAGCAACTTGCTACTCTGGCTGGAATACAGACATGTCCTTAGACCACACCTTTAATCCCAAACAATGAAGGTAAAGTTAGTTGGTAGAAGAAAGCAGCCAGGTTGAAGTTCTTCATGAGTTCAGTGCAAGTCAGCAGAGGCAGTTGAAACCAGAGAGCAGCTTTTTACCGGTAGAGTTTTACAGAGACAGGCTGAAGAGAGAACAAGCTAGATACAGTTTAAGACAGAATGAGCCACAGAATGAGAAGGAGCCAGAAGATTAGAACAGATTGCTACAGTTAGTTTGAGGCCAAGTAGAGCAATTCAGGCAGAAGCTGAGAGAAACCAGTTTGAACCAGAATAGTGAAGTTGAACCAGCCAGCCAGAGTTCAGAAAGCTAGAAAGGGTGAGCTTATTCAGCAGTAAGTCTCAGAGGCTGAGAACATTCTAGGCCTAGATTAGATTGCATGGAAGCTTGAAGCTTCCAGGACTACGCGTAGGTTAGCAGGCAGAGGCAGCAAGCTTCAGAGACAACAATTACTTTAAATGAATTTAAAAAAAAATTACGTTTACAAGGCCACAGCTCCCTTTAGTGAGGTCCCTAAAGCTGTATGTTATTATCAACTATCAGTGTCTCTGTCAGCTGGATCCTGGGTCTCAGCAGAATTACCTATGTATATCAAACACTTTAAGGGATTAAGTCCCTAGGAAGGGTGGTGCCATCCACACACCATGCCACTTTGACACAGGGATACCCTCAAGGACAGCTTGAAGAACAGCAGATCAGAGTAGGGCACGCCATCTTTCTGTTCCTCAAGATGGCAGATTTAAAATCTCTGCAGGAGAGGAAGGTGCTTTCTTCATAGCAGGAGGAAAGGAACACAGTTCAAGGAGGACTCACAGCCAGAGGATTCCCTACAGATTACTGTGTTCAGCCACCCTCCGCCCACTTAGACTCTTTTCCACAACTGCCTCACTTTGCTCAATGTTATATCATATAAAACATGCCCTTTAAAAAAAATCTCCATGGGTGAGCAGCGGTGGTGCACACCTTTAATCCCAACACTCAGGAGGCAGAGGCAGGCGGATCTTTTTAAGTTTGAAGCCAGCCTGGTCTTCAGAGCTAGTTCCAAAACAGTCAGGGTTACACAGAGAAACTCAGTCTACAAAAGCAAGAACAGCAAACAACCAAACAAAAAAAGCTGGACGAGGTGGAGCGTGCCCATAATCCCAACACTCTGGGAGCAGAGGCAGGCGGATCTCTGTGAGTTCAAGGCCAGCCTACTCCACAAAGTGAGTCCAGGAAGCCAAGGATACATAGAGAAACGCTGTCTCGAAAAAACAAAAGGAAAAAAAAATGTATGCTTCTGCTCCTGAGTGTGTGTGTTCACTAAGTACATGCAGGTGCCCTCAGAAGCCAGAAGAGGGCGTCAGATCCTCTGGAACTAGCGTTACAAGCAGCTGTGTGCCACCACCAGACCCCAGGTCCCCTGCAGGAGCAGCAGGTACTCCTAACTGCTGAGTAATCTCAGCCCCATACATCAGTTTTGTTGGTTCTTTATTTCCTTTTAAAGGCTCTTGTGTCATGGGGGAAAAAAAAAAAACAAAAACAAAAACCTCTTACATTACATTTGCATGCTTTCTTACTACTAGCTTACCTTCTGTTAATCTAATTCTCCAAACAGCAGGAGAGGGACCTGTGTCTCCCCTCCACGCGCTAGCATCAGCCACTGGCCCTGACCACAGAGAAACATGCACCTGTTTGGTTAGGGCCTGGAGCTGAAGCATTCCCCAGACTCCTGGACTCTCGGTGGGAGGCTGGCCAATCTCCCAGCCCACCACCGGTAGGGACACTGAGGCTGTCCCTGTCCCCACTATACTCCAGTCCCCCAAGCCTCTTCCCTTCTGCAAGTCCACGCTGTCACTGTCCCCTGACCTGAATGCCCTCCCACGGTTTTCCACCAGCTAACCCTCTAACTGTATTACCTGGACGGGGGCCACAGGGGGCTGGATACCTGTCTGCTTGGGTGCACCCTCCTTCGCATGAGGTAATTGTGTTCCACTTGAAGGTGTTTCTCATCAAAAAACAAAAACAAAACAAAAAAAATCCTTTTAAAAATGCTTTGTTAGAAGGCACATACCTAAACATAGTAAAGGCAATATACAGCAAGCCTATAGCTAACATCAAATTCAATGGAGAGAAACTAAAATCAATCCCACTGAAATCAGGGACTAGGCAAGGCTGCCCATTGTCTCCATATCTCTC